>CM045995.1:115816047-116331751 GCA_025175895.1 Wurfbainia villosa | reverse complement strand
ATATAGAAGAAGAATCTATTAAGGGGTGAATTAAAGTATTGTACTAAATGACCACTCATAATTCTTTAAGTCTAGTTTCCTTCTTTAGGCTCATAATGCCTAACAGTTGGACCACCCTATATGTATGGGATTTAGATCACTGCTTTTATTGAAAACCCCTTTGCACAGGTAACTACAATCATGAGTGCTTCATCCCATAAGGTGTTTATCAAAGAAGTGTAAACCATCTTCTTCACACCATAACCTATAGGATTTAGATTCTTTGCTCAGCCACACCATTCTGATAATGAATATCATGCATGGTGCATTAAACCACAATCTCTCACTCATAAAAGTAATTTGTTAATCAACTTTCCTTTGACATACTTGTTGGATCAATGCGGTTCGCTAGAGGGGGGGGTGAATAGCGAAAAGCCTTTTTCTTTCGAATTCGTTTCAAGACAAATATACGCAGCAGAAATGTAAATGAAACAAAAAGAGACAAGTTTATTTTTTTACTTGGTTCGTAGCCTTCGGCTACTACTCCAAGGCCCTAACGGTCCTAGACCGTGTATGGAGGGCAATTCACTAAAACACTCCTCCTCGTTGGAGGTAGGAGTTTGACGATTATAAAAAAAACTTTCAAAGCAAAATGATAGAGAGATAAACCCTCTCTTCTATTAAAGTAAAATGCAACGATAGAAAAACCTCGAGTAAAAGAGTTGCAATATTGAAAACAATAACAAGGATTATACCAACAACTAAAAAGAAAGACCTTAAGCTAGGGTTGTTGGCAGCACTTTGTTGTCGTAGAGTTGTCGGAGAGTCGCAGCGTTGCGAAAGCTTTTGAGCACTTAGAATTTTCTGAAAACCCTAGGTTAGGACCTCCTTTTATAGCCTTTGAGCCCCTTTTCGAGAGGAACCCTAGCCAATCATATTTGAGCACCACTCCCCTTGAAATTTGGTGATAAACCTTGACTCCTCGAGGCTAATCCTTTGACCAGCAGTCGACTGATGGCCATCACCAGTCGACTGCTGGCAGCATCAGTCGAGTGCTAGCCGTAGTCACCCGACTGATGGACGACAGTCGAGTCCTTTAGGTTGGAAGTCGACTGATGCTTAAAGAAAACATTATTTCGACGGTCGTCGACCGTCCGATCTCGACCTAGACCACCTATGAGATGTCTTGGGTCGGATCTACGCTTAAGTCTTTCCCCGTAACGAGGATACGACCTTACTTACACTCGCACACACGAGCTTACCTCGATACTTACGTGTTGCTTTTGCTTCCGGCCTTCCACTCAATTCCTTCGGCTCCCTCCGAAGTCACTTGAGTGTCGCCCGACCACCGCGGCTTCCTCCGGGTGTCGCTAGCCTTGACTCATATAGCAATTTTACGCACCTCTCATGAGATAACAACATGAGCTTAACTTTGTATCGTTTGCTATAATCAAAACTCAGGTTCGACTTAGGTGCCTACTGCACCAACAA
Source organism: Wurfbainia villosa (assembly GCA_025175895.1). Classification (NCBI taxonomy): domain Eukaryota; kingdom Viridiplantae; phylum Streptophyta; class Magnoliopsida; order Zingiberales; family Zingiberaceae; genus Wurfbainia; species Wurfbainia villosa. The sequence continues at coordinate 116,330,281 of CM045995.1, read as the reverse complement.
TCTCCCCCTTTTTGATTTATGGCAAACCCACATACAAAGTTAAGTGCATTAAGAAAAGATATGCATGAATGAGCAGGAGTGTTAAGAGCATGAATGAACAGGAGTATAAAAACTCTTTTTCAAGTGCTCCCCCTTGACCGAGGGTGAGTACTTGAGAAAGAGTTTTGACTCTCCCCCTTGACGTTTGCTACTAAAAAAGAATTAAGTAATCGAAATTACTTAATATTGGCCATAGTATTTAAAATAAATAAGTTCAAGTGTCGTATATCGAAAAAATTTGACCCCTTAAAAAAATTTGACCCCTTAACTTTGACCTTTTAACTTTGGCCTTTTTCTCCCCCTTTTGCCGTATATCGAAAAGAGTAAGGGGTGTGTGGAAAACAAAATAAGTGTTAAATTTAAAGTCCAAGCATGTTCCCCATTTTTTATAAAAAGATATACTGAAAATAAGCTCATCTATAAAATGTTCGACTCATATTTGACTTGATTGATATGAAAGATCAACCAGTCCTGGTCAGAGTCGGTTAGTGTGTATGATTATACTCTATGGTTCATGGCGATGCACTAGATCTACATCTGGAACCAGGAGTAAGGTCCTAACATCTCACGCCCATCTACGTGGCTAAGTACACAAACACATTAGTCCTATGTGTTGTGAGATGTATTGGCTCCTTAAATCTATAGGTGCATGATATCTAAGGTATGTCCTATGCTAGTTCCATAAAAATGAAATTTTAAGAAATAGTAGTAAGAAAATATAATTTGCAAGTTCCTATTCTACTACGCACATGCCCAATTTTCGTCTTAATAGACTAAATTCGGCTTCGGGTAGGGGTTTAGTGAATAGGTCTGCTAAGTTAGACTTCGATTCGACGTATTCGAGTTGTATTGCTCCGTTGGCCACATGTTCTCGAATGAAATGGTGTTTGACCTCTATATGTTTGGTCCTAGAGTGACATATCGGATTCTTAGTAAGATTAATTGAACTAATGTTGTCTACGTGAAGTTTAGTATTCGTAAAGTCTAACTTAAAGTCGCGGAGAGTGTGCTTCATCCAAAGAAGTTGAGTGACACACTCACCCATCGCGATGTATTCAGCTTCGGTGGTAGATAAAGCGACACAGTGTTGCTTCCTACTGCACCAACTTACTAGACTCGGTAGAAGTTGACAACAACCACTCGTGCTCTTTCTATCGAGCTTACTACGCATAGTCCGAATCGGAGTAGCCGATTAGTTCGAACTCGTAGATCTAGGGTACAATACCAACGTTAAGTGTACCCTTAAGATATCTAAGGATACGCTTAACTAGGGTTAGGTGAGACTCCTTAGCACAGGTTTGAAACCTGGCGCACATACTTACTGTGAATAGGATGTCGGGTCGGCTCGCAGTTAAGTATAGGAGACTTCCTATCGTGCTCCTATAGTACTTTAAGTCAATGGACTTACGTTCTAGGTCTTCTCCTATGTTAACATTAATCGCCATTGGGGTGTTTATTATCTTAGCGTCTTGCATTCCAAATCTTTTAATTAACTCCTTAGTGTATTTTTGTTGATATAGGTATATACCATCCTTAGTTTGTTTAATTTGTAGACCTAAAAAGAAACTTAACTTGCCTACCAAGTTCATTTCGAACTCACTTTCCATGAGTGAAACGAACTCGTTTAGTAAGGCTGAGTTAGAGGTTCCAAAAATTATATCGTCTACGTAAATTTGAGCTATGAATATTTCTTTACCTAAGATTTTTACGAAGAGAGTTGGGTCAACTAAGCCTTGGTTGAACCCTTTTGACTTAAGATGGATTGAAAGTCTCTCGTACCAAGCTCGAGGAGCTTGTTTAAGTCCATAGAGAGCTTTCTTAAGTTTTAGAACATGGTCGGGTTTATCTAGATTTTCGAATCCGGGGGGTTGGCTAACATAAACTTCTTCTTTAATGTATCCATTTAGGAATGCCGACTTAACATCCATTTGAAACAGCTTAAATCCTCGATGTGCGGCATAAGCTAGCAACATTCGAATGGATTCGAGTCTAGCTACTGGGGCATAGGTTTCGTCGTAATCTAAGCCTTCGACTTGACTAAACCCTTTGGTGACCAACCTAGCCTTGTTTCTAACTACTTCACCTTTATCATCAAGCTTATTTCGAAACACCCACTTTGTTCCAATTATCATTTTGTCTTTAGGTGGTGGTACTAATTCCCACACTTCATTCCTAGTAAATTGAGCTAGCTCTTCTTGCATTGCAATAATCCAATCGGGATCAAGAAGAGTTTGTTCAATTGATTTGGGTTCTATATTTGAAATTAAGGAAATTTGACTAAGGTTCCTATAGGATGCTCTAGTTCGAACTCCTAGATTAGGATCTCCTATCACTTGATCGATAGGGTGGTTAGTTTGAATCCTATATTGGGTTGGGTTTGTGTCACCTAATGCTTGATCAATGGGGTGACTTGGTTGAACACTAGTTTGACTCGGATCACTTGTCACTTGGTCGACAAGAGAAGTTGGTTGATGTGGATTAGACTCGATCTCAGGGTCGGAGACGAGTTTGTATCGCTGGGCTCAACACTTGGGGTCATTAAGGGTTTTGTAGGTTCGGTACTTCATCGAACACTACATTAATAGTCTCTTCGACTTTAAGGGTATCGTGGTTATATACCTAAAGGCCCTACTGTGTTGAGTATCCTAAGAAGATTCCGGTGGAGGTTTTGGATTCGAATTTTCCTAGGTGGTTTTTAGTGTTTAAGATATATACTTTACATCCAAATACCCTAAAGTACTTGATGTTGGGTATTTTATTGTGATAAATCTCGTACGAGGTCTTAAGGTGCCTCTTTACCATAAGGATCCTATTCTGGACATAGCAAGCCGTGCTAATGCCGCCCAAAACCTATCGTAGGTCGTATTCGCTCAACATGGTCCTAGCGGCTTCTTGTAGAGTTCGGTTTTTCCGCCCACTAGGCCATTTTGTTGAGGGTCCTAGGGCAAGAGAATTCATGGTGGTATCCGTTTAGGTTCTGAGTCGGTGAACCTTTGATTTTGAATTCACCACCATGATCGCTTCTAAGTCTTTTAACCTTAAGGTTTTTTGATTCTCGATTAATTTGAATAGATTGATTAATTGATCTAGGGTATCATTTTTATGTTTGATGAACCTAACCTGTAAACTCGAGTAGTCGTCAATTATGACTAAGCAATATTGACTTCTATTGAGTGACTTGGCTCCATGTGAATCGAATAGATCCATATGCAGGAGCTCAAGTACACTTGAGGTTCGTTCTTGGTTAGTTAACTTGTGTTGTGTCCTAGGTTGTTTTTCTTGTTGACAAGCATTACAGATTTTATTAACCAAGTTGTTGAGGTTGGGTAAGCCTCTGACTAAGCCACTCTGACTCATCTTGTGGACGAGTCTTGGGTGCGAGTGACCGAGTCGTCGGTGCCACAACCATGATTCCTCTTCCTGTGTCATAAGACATTTGGCTGAGGATTTGATTAAGTTAATTGTATAAATGTTATTTGTCCTAGTTCTTTTGAGTATTGTTTTAGCTGTTTTATTTGTTTTAATTACACATTCATTTTCTAAAAATACGACCTTATAGTTATTGTCACATAATTGACTTATGCTAAACAGGTTATATTCAAAATTCTCTACAAGTAATACATTTTTAATAACAAAATTCGAGTTAAGCTCGATATCACCTGATCCGATGATTTTGAGCTTGCCGTTATTCCCAAAGGCTACCGATCCTTGTCGTTTGAATCGAAGCTTTGTGAATTTGAGTTGATCCCCGGTCATGTGTCGGGAGCAACCGCTGTCCAACATCCATTGATCCTACACACAAGGTGGTTGGATTGGATGTTAGATTTTTAAAAAATTGGTTGTGAGTTGTTAAACCTAGGTCATCTCACCTGTGTCTATATGATCAAGCATGTTATACTTATGTGTTTTTTGTGTGATGACTTCCAATTAAGTTGATTAAGTGCATTTAGGTTCAAGTAATTTTATGTTAGATTTGGATTTGACCCTAGGCTTGTCAAGTTTATCTTTTCAAGATCATGGCTTCCAGGTCGTGGCGAGGCACAGGGGCCTTCTTTTATCGGATCATCGACCACTTCCTTAGACAAAGCCATTTTCAAGAAAATGATGACTTGACTCACCTAAGATTATTTCCTAGTCTAACTGGTTATTTTTGAAAAGAGGCTCCCCGAGGCTCAATCTTTTCGAAGAATTTTAGTTGGTTATGTTCTAAGTGAGTTCACAAGTTTTAAAGCACAAACTTTCTAAATTAAAGCATACAATTTCTAAGTTAAAGCACAAACTTTCTAAGTTAAAGCACAAACTTTCTAAGTTAAAACATGCAATTTCTAAGTTAAAGCACAAACTTTCTAAGTTAAAACATGCAATTTCTAAGTTAAAGCACAAACATATTTTGTACTGGCTCCCCCTAGACCGTTGAATCGGTTCGGTCTATCCACATAGTGGATTTGGTCCTTAGGAATCCAGTACGGGTTGGATCCTAGAGTTGAAATCAAAAGGTTCTTAGGGACCCATGCTTGGACATGTTTCCTATGTCGACTTACAATCGACATATACGACCTATTAGTCGTGTTTGAGTTAAACCCTAGTTCAGCCTTGTTGTACACGGCCCTTTGAGATCCAAGTAGGAGGTCAAGTCCTTTGGATCCCGAAGTGAACCTTTCCAACGTGTTCCTAAGATCTTCGACTTGACTTTTCAAGAGTGAGTTCTCAACTTCGAGTTTTTCAACCCGAGTTGAGTCCTTCTCTTGAACTCGACTAGTCGAAGAGGTTAGGGAGACCTTGTGTTTGAGGAGTTTGACCTCCTCAACCAGGGTCTCGACCTTGGACTCGGATTTAACTAATTTCCTAGATAAAAACCTAACCGTATTTTGTAAAGTATTAAATAAAGTTCGACTTACTTTAAGGGTATCTTTTGAACCGGATGTGTATCCGTGGCTTGACTTGAAGGTAGCTTCATAGTCCGAGTCATCCTCAGGTTCTGACTCAAGTTCAGGTTCGGTCTCCGTGTCTGACTCAATTGATTTCGCCATGAAGATGTGGTCTTCGTCTTCTTCGGATGACGCTTCTTCCCATGTCGCGTTGAGGGCCTTCTTGTGCTTAGGTGCTTTGTGGTTGAGCTTGGGGCACTCGGACTTGATATGTCCAAACCTGTTACACTCATAACACCTAATATTAGAACTTTTAGGTTTACCTTGGTTGGGTCGAGTTGTGGTTCGCTTTCGTCCCTTGGCTATCCTTCGAGCTAGGTTCATTAGCTCGGCAGTCAATTCCAGGTCAACTTCTTCTTCGAACTCGTCTTCCTCCTCGGTTGGTGGTGGCTTGCTTGCGATTTTCTTCTTCTTTGAACCTGCAAACAAGGCTATACCCCTCTCGGGTTCCGAGTTGGACTGCTCATGTAATTCAAAATCGAAAAAGAGTTCATCTAATCTAAGTTTAGAGAGGTCCTTGGAGACCTTGTAAGCATCGACCATGGATGCCCACAAGGTAGTCCTCGGAAAAGAGTTTAGAACATACCTTATAAGGTCACGGTTTTCGACCTTTTGCCCGATTGCGTGTAGGTTGTTGACTATGTCTTGGATACGGGCGTGGAGTTGCGTCGCGGACTCGTGTTCCTGCATTTTTAGATTATATAATTTATTGAACAAGAGGTCGCGCTTACATACCTTGGCTTCATCGGTCCCTTCGTGTAGCTCCACTAGTTTTGTCCAAAGATCTTTTGCGCTTATGAAGGGGCCGACGCGATTTAGCTCCTCTTTGGATAGGCCGCATTGGAGGATTTGTGTTGCCTTGGCGTCGGCTTCGACTTGTCATTTTGTCGCAATGGTCCATTGATTGTAATCCAAGGATTCACCTTCTTCATTAGTAGGAAGGGTGAACCCGGTTTGGATCACAATCCACATCTCTATTTGGGTTTTTAGGAAGCATTCCATCCGACCCTTCCAATAACGGAAGTCATCTCCATTGTAAAACGGAGGTCGGACGGTGCTAAAACCCTCGAGATGGGCCATTAGAACAAAAGACACAAGGAGACGACGACGAAGAAACTAGCAACGACAAAAACACAAAAACAAGTGCCAAGACTCGCGTCTTGGATTAGTAGTGCGGGAGAATACTTAACAAAGTGAAATAAATCCAAAAAAAGAAAAAAAAGAATTAAAAGAAACAAAAAAAATAAATCTGTAAAAATGGCTAGATTGGTGGTTTCACCAAATCTTAGCAACCCCCGGCTCTGATACCAATTGTTGGATCGATGCGGTTCGCTAGAGGGGGGGGTGAATAGCGAAAAGCCTTTTTCTTTCGAATTCGTTTCAAGACAAATATACGCAGCGGAAATGTAAATGAAACAAAAAGAGATAAGTTTATTTTTTTACTTGGTTCGTAGCCTTCGGCTACTACTCCAAGGCCCTAACGGTCCTAGACCGTGTACGGAGGGCAATTCACTAAAACACTCCTCGTTGGAGGTAGGAGTTTGACGATTACAAAAAAAACTTTCGAAGAAAAATGATAGAGAGACAAACCCTCTCTTCTATTAAAGTAAAATGCAACGATAGAAAAACCTCGAGTAAAAGAGTTGCAATATTGAAAACAATAACAAGGATTATACCAACAACTAAAAAGAAAGACCTTAAGCTAGGGTTGTTGGCAGCACTTCATTGTCGTAGAGTCATCGGAGAGTCGCAGCGTTGCGGAAGCTTTTGAGCACTTAGAATTTTCTGAAAACCCTAGGTTATGACCTCCTTTTATAGCCTTTGAGCCCCTTTTCGAGAGGAACCCTAGCCAATCATATTTGAGCACCACTCCCCTTGAAATTTGGTGATAAACCTTGACTCCTCAAGGCTAATCCTTTGACCAAAAGTCGACTGATGACCATCACCACGATCAGGCAAGATCGATCGAGTGCTAGTCGTAGTCACCCGATCGATGGGCCAAGGCAATGAGTCCTTGAGTTGGAGCTTATAGAAAACATTATTTCGACGATCGTTGACCGTCCGATCTCGACCTAGACCACCTATGAGATGTCTTGGGTCGGATCTACGCTTAAGTCTTTCCCCGTAACGAGGATACGACCTTACTTACACTCGCACACACGAGCTTACCTCGATACTTACGTGTTGCTTTTGCTTCCGGCCTTCCACTCAATTCCTTCGGCTCCCTCCGAAGTCACTTGAGTGTTGCCCGACCACCGTGGCTTCCTCCGGGTGTCGCTAGCCTTCAGCTCTAGCTATAGCAATTTTTTGCACACTCAATTCAGCTCGTGAGATAACAACATGAGCTTAACTTTGTATCGTTTGCTATAATCAAAACTCAGGTTCGACTTAGGTGCCTACTGCACCAACAATACTCTATGCAGACATTATGGTTTGCAATGTCAAGAAAATCAAGAATTCTTCTAGAAGTTATTTAAATAAGTATTTTAACCACAAAATGAATTTCTTGTTAGTCAAGCTTCGTACTTTCAATATGCATTTATTTATTGCTCATAGACATAAGTGTTTTTAAGACTTTTATAGTTTATCAATTAAGTAACTCTCGAATTTAGAAAATATTGAAAATTTTATTTCTAAATGAACAAAGAACAACTTTATTTGTTAAAACAAGAAATAAAAATAAATCTCCGTCTCAAAGATGGTAAATTATTTTTCCAAATTAAAATTGACATTTTTACTTAAACTAAACATAAAATAAAAGCACTTAATGCTACTACTCTAGCTTACTTCCGCCTTGATAATGATGTGTCTTTCACCATAAAGCGACACGGATCATTGTTGAGGAGTCTGCATAGAGATACAAATGTGAGTAGGTGTACCGACATCTATCCACCAAGTCCGTAGCAAACGGCTACGGTAAAGACACGTTAAATCCGTTGACGGTTGAGGCTTGACCAATAAGCCTAGTAGAGGTGAATAGGCCCACCCGAATGGCCTATCTAGTCCGTGAGTAACGCTACAGTAAAGACAAGGCAAATCCGTTGATGGTTGACCACTTACCAAAAGTGGCAGACATCTCGAGGAACGGCATATGAGACTAATGGAACGAGAGACATACAAGGATAGCGTGAGGAGGTACACATGGAATGAGGGATGCAGAGGGAATATGTGCATGGACAATTTTAGAGGAGCTGTATGAGTGTGGACATGCAATGGATATGTAAACATGGAAGGTTGGTAGGCATGAGAGCACATGTACACCCCCCTTGGAGACACCTCAGATCTGACACATCGTCAGACATGACATGAGTGTGCACTCCAGGATTTTGTATGATCGTGCCTTTTCTTGATGATATATATTTACACTTCATCAAAAAAAATGGAAGCTAAAATTGACTTACAAATTTAACAAATTACCTTTCTTATTATGCCAATTAAAATACTAAGGACATTCTTTCTTGACATGGTCATTCTTCTTGCATAAGTAACAAGTAGACATGCTTAACAGACTAGTTCGATTTGGAACCGAGCCGAAACCAATCAATTAAATTTAGAACCGAAACAGATTCTAAAATCGAACCGGAATCATTCCAGTTCCAGTTGGGTTCGGTTCCAATCGATTTTGAAATCGGTTTGGAATCGATTCTTGTTCCGATTTGTATCTGGTTCTAATTGCTAATTTAAAGGTGGAAACTCTTAGCATGCTAACATATCTACTAGATTATTTTGCGACAGAAAAAAAGAATAGAATCATCGGTGTGATAGATGAATTTGGAAGCTCAAGTTCGAGGAAAATGGGCTGGAATCGTTTCAGAATCGATCCGGAACTATTTCGAAACAGATCCAGAACTGATTCGGAACCGGTCCGGATTAAATTGGTTTCAAAGTTAAAACTTTGGAACCAGAACCGATTTTGAACCAATTCCAACGTCGATGGATCCAAAACCAGTTAGAACCGAACCGAAATTGGAACCGAGGAACCAATAAGCATGCATAGTAACAAGTAGTCACCATATCTTGTTCCTTTTGCTCATTTTGATCGGATATCCTTGTGTTTGCAGTTTGCTTTGCTTTCCCCTTGACATTATTCCTCTTCCTTTTACTGTTGGTACCCTGAGAACTTGATGCCAAATTAGCACTCTCCGATGTCTCCCGCTTTAATCTCTCTTCTTCTTGCACACATTGAGCTATAAGCTCATTCAGTGTCCACTGCTCCTTCTAAGTGTTGTAACTTATCTTGAAGGGTGTGAACTGTGCACGCAGAGACAACAAGACAAAATGCACCAACATACTTTCAAACATTTATATCTTCAGTGTTTTAAGTCTTGTGGCAATATTTGATATCTCTATAATGTACTCTTTGATGTTTCCCTTTCCTTTATATCTCATCGTAACAAGCTTTGATAAGAGTGTGCTTGTTTCGATCTTTTCACTTAACGTGAATCGATTTGCTAATTGACTTAGGAAAACCTTGGCATCCTCTTGCTCAGTTATAGAGCATCTAATAGCTTCTAGGATTGATAGCTTCATAATGCTTAGACTCATATAATTAGAGTGCTCCTACCGTTCAAACTGAGTCCTTTGCTCCATCGTGTTAGAACTAGCCAGAGGTGTAGGACAATCATATCTCAATGCATAGTCTAAGCCCACGCATCCCAAGACCACTATTATGTATTATTTCCACTAGTTAAATTTAGTCCCAGTGAGTGTAGGAATATTACCTATATGGGTGGTTACTGAGTTCACTGAATAAGAAAGAAAACATAAGAATATAATATCATATAATGCCAAGAACGTAAAGAGATAATGATAAATAATGTATATAATACAGATGCGTGAATATGTTTGGGCAAAATAAGTCACCAAATATAACATTACACTTAGTCTCTGGAATGCAGTGTAATTCATTAGTGGTACTCTCTAAATTATAGCTCATAATAATTTTCATTGGTCACATCACGTGTCTTCCTTTGGGCCGACACATGATATGCATGACTAAATTATCCCTTATATGAGCTATATCTGTCTGAGTCTATGGTTTACAAACCCTTGATCTACCATAAAAAATGTGTCACGCCCCGAGAGCATGCCGAGCCGAAAAGTAAATGGACAACATCTCCCCTATATGTGGCAACATATCCTGTTTATACAAGCCTTTCGGCCACAACCACAATAACATACATAAATGTAAATATAACAAAGCACAGTGGAAACTAACACAATGACATAACGATCTACACACAATACATACTGGTATGACTAACACAACATAAAGAAAGCATTGTCAAAACCCGAATCAACAAGTGCATACATCAACAATGTCTATCACAACATCCACCATATAAATTCGGATCGATATATGAAACATCCGAAAATAAAAGAAAACATAAATCCAAAGCCGGGACCCTCGGAAGTGAGATGAGAATTGCCAGCTAGCGTTGCTCGAAACCCATCACGAAGTCGGCTATCTGTTACTTAGGCGACAAGAAAACTCAGGGTCTATGGTGGTGAGTACAAAACTCAACGGTAATAAGAATAGAAGTGCATGCATAATATATATATACATCACATGCAAGTCAACAATATGTTGTCTAAAGGTATAACATGTATACACCAGCATGAAATAACAACAGTATACTAAATTGATCAATAATAACAACATAAGGTACTGACATACCTGAAGATCGACAACGATGTAACTCATACAACCTGAGTATAAATACCATAATACAACACCTACAATATTGTAGACTAAATACTGACTCTGTAATCAACAACATCGACATACTAACATTCTATGTCAAACACACTATGAACCGGGTCCATCCCATATCACCTCAAGGTTCTAGTCAATGGTATACAATAGTCTAACCAACTCAACTCTGGTAATCCACACACGACCATATAAAAATATGCAAGTGGAATGCAAGATGATGTATAATCAAATGCAATATCCAACGATCATATATATAGACTCTAGCTATATATATTCTCATCACACTCAACTATATATATATATATATATATGCAAACGCCATCTACCACGGCAATGCAAATGCATGGTCATGCTTGTGCACCCTACTACTAACACGACCCCAGTGTGGCCTAGGTGGCACGACATGATAACTGTCCCAACTCAACAACAACCACTGCTCTCGAGTGACCGAGTGGGCAGTATGAAGTAGCATATAAGTGTAAAGAGCTAGCTACACAATGGGGGTCTCTGCTGCTGGCCACTCCTACTGTCACTACCTATGAGTAGTCGAGTGCCACGCACCTAGGACAACTGCACGCTACTCCAACAACCACTGTCAATAGTGGAGCGAGTGCGGCACAACAAATGCTCTGCCCTCACACCAGTTACTCCTCCACGAGTAACTTGGGAGACAGGATGACTGACGACCCTCTCAACCACAAGGGAGACCAAATCGTCAGCATGCATGTAAATGAAATGAATGCACGACAGTACATACATATGTTCACAACACACTCTCTATTCTATAGAGAGGTATATACAACTGACAACAACCAAGCTAAGACCTCCAGTCCGTAGCAACGCTGTATCGACAAATCACACGTCCATACACGACTACATGATCCATAGTAGATATATACACAATATCAGGATATGATATGAGAACTCAACTTTACTTCTAGAACATCACCCACCCCCGGATAATTTATCTAAATTGCACAATTCAGTTTTACAACCGAATTTAGCTACATACACATAGGTAAACCACTATAGGTCCACTTATCATAACATTTATAATTCATAATAAAGATGAATGAATAGATAACAACAATAATAGAGTATTTAAGTGCAAAGGCAAGTATTAAGCATCAGAAAAACTAGAGTGGAGTCAAAGTCAAAGTGACAACAATATGAAGTCATATACTTCAGGGTTTAGCTACTACCTGATCAGGGTAGGAAATATTATCCACATGCTATAAAGCTCAAAATAATGAAATCTTCACGGCCACGGACCTATCTCGTATCCACGTCCTGCAAATATCATCAACTACAATTAATTTCAAGTACATGACAAATATACAAATCCACTATTATATCGTTTCTATATTGGCATCCCTTTAACGAATCTAATTAGAAACCCCAATCATCAAGCTTAACCCTTCTACAACGTCCAACTAGGTTTAAATCATTAAACCTCTTAAGTAAACTCCACCCAAATCACTTAAACGTAGTAACTCACATCCACAACCAAGATCAAGCTACTCCAGCCCATTCCCAACCCCCATATAGAACACATACAACTCTGCACAACCTTCACAGCCATTTATAGCTCCTTCGTGGCCAAGAATAACCTTATTCATAGCCAAAAACATAGCCCTCCACAACAGCCGGCAATTTCCCTCTCACAGCCGCGTACAATTTGATAAAACCATAGATCAACACAAACCTTACCTCAAGCTCGATCCCACCCTTCGATCCACACTGCCTTGACCTCCTTGAACACACAAAGTAGCATCTACCATCACACGACAACCACCCACAGTTCAAAACTCAACGGCAGGACACCCCATTGCACAACCCCCCTTTGAGACCCAAAATAGACACCAATTACCACCTTGGACAGCAAAGAAAGGGAGCAACCAAGAGGTATACCTGAGGCTGCAGCTCCACCGGCGACACTTCCCCCCAAATGCTCCGTTCATCGGAAAATCCAATGCCAACAATGCTGCCCATATCGACCAATCAAGCTTAGAATGAGAATTAACCACAGCTAGGTATAGATCTCGTCCAAGATTGAGGAAAAGAGCAGATCTTACCTTGCTCCGGCAGAGATCGCAAGGTTGATTACCACCGGAATGCCGCCCAAATCCAAGCTTCCAACCACTGTATGCTCCGGAAGAGATCTCAGCCCCTAGATCAACACGTAGTGTTGACTTCGTTGACCCAAACTCCCAGTCATGTGCACGCTCTCTTGCTACTCTGGCTCGTTCGTGGCACCGGCGAGGAAACTCGCTCACCGCCGCTTGCAGCAAGGAAGAAGAAGAATGTCACACGCAGAGAAGGGGATGGCTGTGGTTGGCCGTCGCTTGCAGAGAAAAGGAGAGAGCGACAAGAGGCAGAGAGATCGCATAGAAGAAGGAGGAGTCAAGGAAGAGATCGTGGTTGGGAAACGCTCAGAGTTAAATCGCGTTGAGAAATCGCAAACACACGAAAAAAATGTGTCTTGGCATTAATGGGAGAAACGGAGCAATTTTTTTTTTTTAATATCGGGTTGGGTTTAGCAAACGGATCGGGTTTCAGACCCTATAAGCCTACCAAATTTCAATTAACCCCTAACCATTAAACTCTTAGGCTACGTTAGGTTTAATTATATCCCTAACCATCCCTCAAAAATTTTTAATTAACCCACTAATAAAATTACCCTTTAGCCATCTATTTGAGATATTTTACATTCTCCCCCACTTAATAAAATTTGGTCCATAAATTTCGTACTTAAATGCGAAAATTAATTCAAGTAAATTTCTGAAATAACCATATACCTCAAGTAAACATATGAGGGTATCGAGCTCGGATAGTATCTTCCAGCTCCTATGTAGCCTCCTCATCAGTATGATGCTGTCATCCAACCTTTACGAGTCAGATGGTTTTGTTCCACAACTATCGCTCCTTGCGACCAAGAATTCGCACTGGAATCTTCTCATAGGTCGCATTAGGTCGAAGTGGAATCGGTACCTCCTTTAAAATATGATCAGAATGCGACATGTATTTCCTCATCATAGAAACATGAAATACGTTGTGAACACCCACAAGTGTCAGAGGTAAAGCTAACCGGTAAGCTACACCCCCAATCCGCTCTAATATCTCAAATGAACCAATGTAGTGTGGAGCTAATTTTCATTTCAACCCAAATCTTTTGACTCCTTTGGTGGGTGAAACTCGTAGAAATACATAATCCTCGACTGAGAATTCTAAAGGCCTTCGCCTCCGATCTGCATAACTCTTCTGCCGATCCTGTGTCTCGGATAACCGTTGTCTGATTACTTGCACCAACACTGCATCATGCTAAATACTCTGTGGCCCCAATAGTCGTTGTTCCCCAACTTCCTCCCACAACACAGGAGATCTACAGGGTTTTCCATATAATACCTCGAAAGGGGTCATCTAAATAGATGAGTGGTAGCTATTGTTATAGGAAAATTCCACTAAAGGAATGTGATCCTCACACGATCTCAATAAATTCTCCAATGTCTAAATGGTACGCTCAGACTATCCATCTGTCTGTGGATGAAACGTTGTACATTGCCTAAGCTTTGTGCCCATGGCTTGCTGAAGACTCTGCCAAAATCGTGAGGTAAACCGCAGATCTCTATCAGATATGATATTCAAAGGCACTCCATGCAGCCTGATAATCTCTCGGGAGTACAACTCTACCAGACGATCCAACGGATCCATCCCACGAATAGGCAGAAAGTGAGCTGATTTGGTTAGTCGATCCACAATTGCCCAGGTCGCATCATGTCCTTTACGGGTTCTAGCCAATCCCGTAACGAAATCCATAGTGATATGCTCCCACTTCCATTCTGGAATCGGAATTTCTTGAAGCAATCTAGCGAGTTTCTAATGTTCAACCTTCACCTGCTGGCATACTAAACATTGAGCAACAAAGTTTGCAATATCTCTCTTCATACCGTTCCACCAGTATAAGCGTTTCAAATCTCGGTACATCCAAGTACTACCAAGATGTATAACAAATCTCGAATGATATGCTTCCTGTAGCAATTCTTTCTTAAACAATACAACTCCGAAACCCACTATCCTTATCAGAGACGGAGAATTATCTTTTCACAAGAGAAGTCCATCTACCATCCAAAATCCACTCCACCACTCACTCTGTAAGTGCATGAGAGACTATAGCGACTAATCTCCCTTGTTGCAATCAGTGTTCCAAAGAACTCTATATTAGCCACCTAGTAGCTAGTCAAAACTCCATGAGCACTTCTGCTCCATACAACTACTACACAAGATCATATATACTAAAACCATGTCACGTGCATAACAACTTATCTCGTAGTTTCTTAACTGATGTAAGCATAAGATATGTCTCATGCAACTGTATCAGATTCGCTCCAATCCCTACAATGATGCATCCGTGTACAGTACCCTTCCATCCACACCGGAAGGATTAACTAACACTGGTGCAAATGTCAATCATCATCTAGGCCCTGAAACCTAGTTTCACAAACTTCTGACCAAGTGATTTCCATCACCTCCTTGGTCAAACAAGTCTGTGGTATAGTAATGCTAAAAATATTCTATCCATATCTACAGTAATAACCAAATCATACAAGAAAACCACCAACTAAGGTTGCCAAGTGCGCAACTCCAACTACCACCATCAACAGTAGCCAAGTTACGTAACTCCAACAACCACAAACTGATCCAATCATGTCTAGAATACACGATTTCTTAAATCCATGGACGACTAAATCGTTAAATAGTCTAACAACATAATCAAATGCTCATAAAATTCATACCAAATATGAAATTGTCGTCTCTACACACCTGCATCCTTTTTACTCTAAACTGATGATATATCAATCATCACAATGAAAATGATAATTGTATGACACCATGTCATTACAATATCAACACTCCAGTCATAAACCAACCCTAGAGTAGACACAGGTGTCCTTAGCTGATATAAACAGATCATCTATCCACAATGAAAGATATTCATTTTCAACAACTATCACATTCCATCATCAATAATCGATGCATAATCTCAAAGGTCCATCTCTCTTTTAACAAAGAGTTCCAGATCTTCTCTAGAAGAAATACTAGGACAGATAAATATCCCATCCATCACCTCCTATAATCGCAACTTACGTTCTTTCAATTTTCATAGTGTTTAGCAACACTGTTGATATGGGGTCTTCAATATCGAAACTATTCTCAAAATCACTTCGACCGCATACTCCACTTGCCTATACAGTGGTAAGTTGGAAGTGCATCAGAAACTACATCCGAATACTCTCGGATTATACACACATCTGAGAGACATATTATACCATCATTTCAACAATTTAACTATCCGTAAGGATATGTCTACAGTAAAAATATATCTATTAAAGTCCAAGGGCATCCCTTGACTTTTAAATTGTTGGTCACCATCTCGTATGATGGTAAAGATACCACCGATCCACATAATCTGAATATAGAAATCCTTCTCATACTATCTCAGAATGTTCTAGACATAGATACCTGTAAACTACCTATCTTTCAATATGTAAACCGAGAGGGTAAACTAAAGTAATACCCCGAACGATCAATCCTTCGACCCCCTATAACTCCTCTCATGTAGTCATGTATACTCCTCCAACTTCTGCTCCTGGCGACTGAGCTCATGTAGGTGCAAAAGACTACCATGGATAAACTAACGTCAACTGCCAACACGAGGACGCAACTCGAAACAGTTGCAATGGATGTGGTAACCACGGTTGTACTGGTAAAGAGTACACTATCGGCTGTAAAGTACTGAATAATTGTCAACATCGTAGCACACTCCATACTCTACAAATGGTATAGCTGCAACTAGAGAATACAAAATAGATACGACTATCGTCGTATACTCCCTCCTCTGTACAAAGTATAACCACGTCTGGGGAGGTAATAGTTGTTGTTGTCTGCATGAGTCTTCTAAGATGTCTTCTGTTGATACTGATGAGTAAATCACTTCCCCTGGAGGGAAGTATCAAGGAACTCCAACCACGTCTGAGGTAGTAAATCGCTGTTGGTGTGATAACCCAATCTTTTGTGATGATCTCTACTGTCGAGATTGTGCATCATCCTTCCGGAACCACATCGATAGTCTTCAACTGAGTCTTTGAAATACACCTCCTCAAATGTACTGGTTGCTTACAACAACAACAGATGATATGATCCAACAGATAATCCGACTTTGTGTGACTTTGTGATCTGCACTGCACACACATAATCCCTTCGGAGTCTTTATTCTAATTTCGTTGATAACATGAGAAAGTTCTGACGATCTACAGTTGGTCTTTTATGATCAGAAAAACTCCCCAATAGTAGCTCGTGGCCTATGACTCTGATCTTGCTCCTTTTGTCCAACATTCGGAGGCTTCTCAATCCAACATCTGACTTGCAATGTCTACTTATCGATCTTCAACTCTTACAACACTTGTATGGAGTCATTTCTAAACTCATGACTCGATCCAATGCCTTCCGGCAAGATCTGATAGGAGATACAAAAATCCTAATTCAAATGTAAGCCAATAAACCGTGGGTGGCTTAAAACATCTATTCACATTCTTGAGCTATTAGGTGGTCGTAACCTCGGCAAGTCTAACGACTCTGCACGGTACTCCCATTACCGAACGATCACCCTACTTGAAGCTCAAGAATTCCCTACAATGAGTCAAAGAAAGTGACGTGGGGAAATACTCTCTCTCAACATCACTAAACCATGATCAAGTGATATATTATTCTCCGAGGGTTATTTTCTGCATCTTCCACCAAGTACCGGCCTGATCCCGATAATGGTATGCAACTAACTCTACTTTTTTTGTATAATACAAGTTAAGTACTCAAAAGTACCTTTAAAGTTATACAACTCAACACGACAACTCAGGGATCAAACTCCCTATAAACCACCATATACTAACCCTCCGCTTGCTGTAGCAACAATAGTATACACACCTAGTCCATTACCCCACAGGTAATAATCTGACTAGCACCATTAGTGAAAATCTCTAAGACTGTAATCTTTGATTTCCACAAAAAATGTGATGACTTGACCCCTGCTTTCCGACTCGGTATCAGTCGGCTCTCAAAGGAAATTCACCTTTTCAACACAGGTTCAAGACTCACAAACTTAACAGGTCATTCCCGTGGTCAACTCAAATCACGATTACGAATAATAACCAACACACTACATGTTATTCCTTGTTATAAACATTAAATGCATAGCCAACAAAACCGAAAGTATAAACACTATAGGCAACTCCGGCTGGTGGCCTTGGTGGACGACCCCTACTACAAGTTTGTATAGGTGCCATCACTCTGACTGTATACACCTATTGAATAAGTTTAGATAAGTATCTAACTAAATATAAGTTATCAGGAATTCTTACTTCGTGCTGCCCGGAGCTCATGCCGCTGTCAATCTCATCTCGCAAAACCAAAATTGAAAATAAATCGACTCCCGAGAATCCAAGACTCAACGAAAACATCATTTTATGGCAACACAAAACCTTGGGCTCTAATACCAATAAAGTTGTCACGCACCGAGAGCATATCGAGCCAAAAAAAAAAGGGCAACATCTCCCTTGTACGTGGCAACATATCCTGTTTATACAAGCCTTTTGGCCACAACCACAAGAACATACATAAATGTAAATATAACAAAATACAGTGAAAACTAACACAACAACATAACAATCTACACACAATGCATACCGGTATGACTAATACCAAAACATAAAGAAAAGCATCGTCAAAACTCGAATCAATAAGTGCATACATCAACAATGTCTAGCACAACATCCACCATATAAATCCGGATCGATATATGAAACATCCGAAAACGAAAGGAAACGTAAATCCAAAGTTGGGACCCTCGGAAGTGAGATGAGAGGTTGCCAGCTAGCATTGCTCCAAGGCCATCATGAAGTCGGCTACCTATTACCTGGGCGACAAGAAAACTCAGGGTCTGTGGTGGTGAGTACAAAACTCAGCGGTAATAAGAATATATATATATATATATATATATATATATATATATACACAGGCAAATCAAAAATATGTTGTCTAAAGGTATAATAGGTATACACCAATATGATATAACAACTGTATACTGAACTAATCAATAATAACAATATAAGGTACTAACATACCTGAAGATCGACAATGATGTAACTCACACAACCTGAGTATAAGTACCATAATACAACACCTACAACATGGTAGAGTAAATACTGACTCTGTAATCAACAACACTGGGATACTAACATTCTATGTCAAACACACTATGAACCGGGTCCATCCCATATCACCTCAAGGTACTGGTCAATGGTATACAACAGTCCGACCAACTCAACTCTGATAATCCACACACGACCATATAAGAATATGCAAGTGGAATGTGAGATGATGTACAATCAAATGCAACAAGCATAGCTCAAACAAATGCAACATCCAACGATCATATATATAGACTCTAGCTATATATATTCTCATCACACTCAACTATATATACCACGGCAATGCAAATGCATGGTCATACCTGCGCACCCTACTGCTACCATGACCCCAGTGTGGCCTAGGTGGCATGACATGATAACTGTCTTAACTCAACAACAACCACTGCTCTTGAGTGGCCGAGTAGATAGTATGAAGTAGGATATACGCGTAAAGAGCTAGCTACACAACGGGGGTCCCTGCTGCTGGCCACTCCGACTGTCACTGCCCATGAGTGGTCGAGTGTCACGCACCCAGGACAACTGCACACTACTCCAACAACCACTGTCAATAGTGGGGTGAGTGCGACACAATAAATGCTATGCTCTCACACCAGATACTCCTCCACGAGTAACATGGGAGACAGGATGACTGACCACCCTCTCAACCACAAGGGAGACCAAGTCATCAGCATGCATGTAAATGAAATGAATGCATGATAGTACATATATATGTCCACAACACACTCTCTATTCTATAGAGGCATATACAACTGACATCAACCAAGCTAGGACCTCCAGTCCATAGCGACGTTGTATCGACAAATCACACGTCCATACACGACTACATGATCCAAAGTAGATATATACACAATATTAGGATATGATATGAAAACTCAACTTTACTTCTAGAACATGACCCACCCTCGGATGATTAATATAAATTGCACAATTCAATTTTACAATCGAATTTAGCTACGTACACATAGATAAACAACTATAGGTCCACTTATCATAACATCTATAATTCATAACAAAGATGAATGAATAAATAACAACAATAATAGAGTATTTAAGTGCAAAGGCAAGTATCAAGCATTAGAAAAACTAGAGTGGAGTCAAGGTCAAAGTGACAACAATATGAAGTCATATACTTTAGGGTTTAGCTACTACCTGACCAGGGTAGGAAATATTACCCACCTGTTGTAAAGCTCGAAATAATGAAATCTTCACAGCCGCGGACCTGTCTCGTATCCATGTCCTACAAATATCATCAACTATAATTAATTTCAGGCACACGACAAATATACAAATCCACTACTATATCGTTCCTATATTCGCATCCCTTTAATGAATACGAATTAGAAACCCTCAATCATCAAGCGTAACCCTTCTACAATGCCCAACTAGGTTTAAATCATTAAACCTCTTAAGTACACTCCACCTCACTTAAACGTACTAACTCACATCCACAACCGAGTTCGACCTGCTCCAGCATGTTCCTAGCCCCCGTACAGAACACATACAACCCTGCACAACCTTCACAGCCATTTACAGCTCCTTGTGGCCAAGAACAACCTTATTCACAGCCAAAAACATAGCCCTCCATAACAGCCAGCAATTTCCCTCTCACAGTCGCGTACAATCTGACAAAACCATAGATCAACACAAACCTTACCTCAAGCTCGATCCCACCCTTCAATCCACACTGCCCCGACCCCCTTGAACCCACAAAGTAGCATCTACCATCACACGACAGCCACCCATAGTTCAAAACTCAATGATAGGACACGCCACTGCACAACCCCCCTTTGAGACCCAAAATAGACACCAATTACCACCTTGGACAGCAAAGAAAGGGAGCAACCGAGAGGTATACCTAAGGTTGCAGCTCCACCGACAACACTTCCCCCCCAAATGCTCCGTTTGTCGAAAAATCCAATGCCAACATCGCTGCCCATATCGATCGATCAAGCTCAGAACGAGAATTAACCACAGCTAGGTATGGATCTCGTCCAAGATTGAGGAAAAGAGCAGCTCTTACCTTTCTCCGACAGAGATCGCAAGGCTGATTACCATCGGAACGCCACCCAAATCCAAGCTTCCCCACATGCCGGCAGATCTCAACTCCCAGATCAACACGTGGTGCCGACTCTGCTGCCCCAAACTCCTAGCCACGTGCACACTCTCTTGCTGCTCCGGCTCTTCCGTGGCACCGACGAGGAAACTCGCTCGCCGCCTCTTGCAGTAGGGAGGAAGAAGACTGGCGCTCGCAGAGAAGGGGACAGCTGTGGTCGGCCGTCGCTTGCAGAGAAAAGGAGAGAGCGGCAAGAGGTAGAGAGATCGCACGGAAGAAGGAGGAGTCGGGGAAGAGATCGCTGTTGGTAAACGCTCGGAGTTAAATCGCGATGAGAAACTGCAAACGCAAGAAAAAAATGCGGCTTGGCATTAATGGGAGAAATGGAGCGAGTTTTTTTTTATATCAGGTTGGGTTTAGCAAACGGGTCGGGTTTCAGACCCTATAGCCTACCAAGTTTCAATTAACTCCTAACCATTAAACTCTTAGGCTAGGTTAGGTTTAATTATATCCTTAACCATCCCTCAAAAATTTTTAATTAACCCACTAATAAAATTACCCTTTAGCCATCTATTTGCGGTATTTTATAAAATGTCTTCCTTTGAGCCAACACTCTGCGCATGATCTATAACAGAATTTATTAAACTACTGATCTACCACACAAAATATCTTCCCTTGGGCCGACATCTTGTACATATGATCAACATAATTTATAAATAAAATCTGTTCTTTATATTTAAACAATTCCTAATATTTCTGGCAGAAATATAACTTTTCTTTGGACCAATTATATTTAGCATACACATACATCTATCTACACAGTATGTCCTAAACCTCCCTAATAGTTCTCATTTTGGTGATAATTATTAGTTTGAAATAGAATCAGATATGTAGATAGATACTTTAGAAAACCTAGTAAACTCAATTGTACTTTAATAACCTCATGATGTAGAAAACGACCATAACATCAAGCTAAAAAAATTCAGAGCCTCCAAAAAGGACCTAAACGATGCTTTTAAGGCCCAAGACAAGGTGTTACGAGGGTTTTACCCCCACGATAACACACATAGGACTTTGAACAAGCTTCGAAATGCAATCAAGAACGCCTCAAAACTCATCCCAAGCGAAAAGTCATGACCTCCAGAATTTTCCTACATCAAAATATGCTAGAAGTCATTCGTGCTCATCACCAGTCGACTGATAGTTATGGAGGTTGACTGACATACATTAGTTGACTACCTTAGTCGGCTAGAATACCTTCTGTGGATGATTTCAAGAGCATTAGTCGACTGATCAAATCAGTCAATTGCTCTAGTCGATTAAAATATCTTTTGTGCGCAAACTCAACCTTAGCAGTTGACTGATATTTTTATATGTCGGTGATGTACATCGATCGACTACCAGATTGACTCGAAAGGTTCTATGCGAGTTTGAGCTGTGATCGACATACCTCAAGGGCACGATTGGTATATACAGTCGAACTCAATTTTAAGCGCAACAGTCGACTGGTGCTTAGCATATGTCGATTGATAGACCATGCAGTCGACTGGTGCAAAGAAACAGTCGATTGATAGGTGGCTCAGCGTGATTTTACCAAGTCAAATATGAGGGTTTCACCACGAACAATGGTAGTTATGTCATCGTTCTTTGTGTTCTTCATGGAAAAAATATGAAACCTTAGATCTAGCACCAAAAACTAAATTTTCTACTTACGTTTTCATCAAATAATCATCATTTTACAACAAAAGATCTAAATCTCGCGCAAAATCGATGAAAACTATAATCTAAAATCGATAAAAATGACTAGCTCTGATACCAATTGATAGAAATCCACGAATCTAAGCATTTATACAAAAACCAAATAGAATACAATACGATTCGTGAAGTAGATCTAGTCTTATCAATTTCTATAACAACAAATAAATGGAAATGAAACGATGACATAAAAAAAAAGACCTGATTGCAACGGAGCGATCATTATTTCTCGTCTTTAGGATCAATCCAAAGTTCCTGCAAAAGAGGGGTAGGTCTTCCGCAGGGTTCTAGGGTGACAGCGTCGTAAACTCCTAGCCAATAGGAAGCGAGGAGTCTATCAGAAAATCTAACCTCTACGGGGACCATGCCCTATATATAGAGATCAGTCGATTTGTTATCGACCCATCATCAATAATAGATTACTCTAAAGGGTTCTACACATTGAATCCCCACATTCTATAACCGAAACCCATAAACTAATAAGTAGATCACTTAATCGGGTTCAAACCAATACGACACGATCAGATAGTTACGATAATCACATGTGAGCCCACATCCAATAGTTTTTTCTAAGAAATATTAGATATCGACTAGTAGGGTATTATCTTCAGAAGAGTTTGCCTAATCATCACTATAAATCTTTTCCCGCCTTTCTAATTTATTTAGTGGGAACCTCCACAAATTAATAAGTATAATTTATGACAAAAGCGATATCTGATTGTGTGATAATGACATATTGTAAGACTATGGTAATGCTTTGGGAGTTCTTGTTGGAAATGTTTGGGAGTTTAGCCTCACATTAGAAGTTAAGTGGTATAAAGATTGGTCTACATTAAACACAACTATAAATGTTGTAAATATGTATGGATGAAAGACTCTCTCTCACACGTATGCTCGCATAGGGATTTGTACACGTCAAATGTTAGATCGGTTGTGGCAAAATTTATCCAAGAGGATCTACCTATGTTTTGCCACATGAATCAATTTTTTCTCTCTACTCAATAGTGTAACAAACATATTAATAGTCAATTTGAAATGATCAAAAGTTAATGGTGAATCCATAGTTGGCGAAATGACTGACCATTGATGGTCGACTATTGACATTATGATTCGATGGGTCAAAGGAACTAAATGCTCATTACTCGACAATTAAGTGTAGACAAGGATTAGAACCCTATATAAGGAGGCTACAACCTCATGCAGAGAGTAGAAAATATAGAGAAAGAGCAAGCTCTCCATCTGCCTTTATTCCCCACCTTCTCCAATTTTGCAAGCTCTCCATCTGCCTTTATTCCTCACCTTCTCCAATTCTCTACTTGCTCTTC
Source organism: Wurfbainia villosa (assembly GCA_025175895.1). Lineage (NCBI taxonomy): Eukaryota > Viridiplantae > Streptophyta > Magnoliopsida > Zingiberales > Zingiberaceae > Wurfbainia > Wurfbainia villosa. The sequence goes on along the minus strand of CM045995.1, from coordinate 116,306,204 downwards.
ACTTGGCAGCTCCCTTCTCCCATGATAATATTTGGGTATAAGTTCAATTCACCATGAATAATCTATGCTTGGTTCGATATATGGTCTTGTCATTGACTCATGGAAACAAACATCTATTGTAACCTCAAAACATCACCAGAGAGAATGAATCTGTTTTAAGAAAAATATATTTAACACAGGCCTTGCAATGCACAATGCACACTTTCCCACTTAGTCTTGAGAGTCGAGCTTAATAGTCAGCTGTTACGACACTCGTTGGTCAAGTAATATAACTTTCAACACTTGGGTGATAATAGAGAAGTTGATCAATCGGGAAACCGTCTCACTCAAGTCTCTCGGCAATCGACATACTCAGGCCTCTTGGCATATAGCTTAGTCGGCACTCGACCAACTCGGATAGTTGGCTATCTTGGCCCTCTTGACGCTCATCCTAACATAGCTCGATGCACGGGCCACTCATCCCTCTTAGTATGCTAGGGTAAGCGACTAGCTCAAAACACTCGGGGATCCAAACTCTTGGGCGACTTGGGGCTTGTCCCACTTGGCACACCAGTGGATTGAGACTCAACACTCATCCCACTAAGGATCGGACTTTGCAAGAATTCTATCTAGTAATCAAGACTCCATTGCTAGCTTGGTACTCAACCATCCCAATGTTGCTTAGACTCTTTAAGACGATGCCCTCCAGTATGTTAGGCCATCTTAAAAGAGAATGTCTAAATTTAATTTTTTAGTAATTTTTAATTCAGACTATACCTTGCAACTCTGACAATAACCTTAAAAAGTAAGACCATCTAACAAATCTAAAGATTAGACATAACATAAAAGCTTGGGATTGTAGAAAATTTGTTTACTCTGATTGATACGATGATAGGATATACATCAATCATTTTACTTTGTTAGAGAAGTCGAGTGATGAATTTGCTTTAAAAGAGGTGACAACCTTTGACGTGTGAAGAAGCTCAATACTAAGAAAAAAATGAGTATTACTTAGATCTCAAAGAGAAAATTTTTGATTGAGAAGGTCTAGCAAAGTTGTGATACATTCTTGATCATTATCGGTTACTAGACATTGTATGTAAAATAAAGGAGTCAATCTTCGAGCCAGATAATCCTTAAACTTGTAATCAATTAGACAAACAATGAAATAATGCACAAGGAGCATATCGAAGATTATATATGAATTTCTTGAGTTGACAAATATGTATTCTATTATACATGGATGACCCCATTTCTCAATATGACCATGTAAAATGCATGAGACGCATCTTATTGTTGTATCAACCAATTAGAACTGTCAATTATGAGTGATAATTATTTAAAAAATATAATTTTGATGATTAAGTTAAAAGTGTCATTGAAATTAATATTTGACCATTGACTAAATTTTTTAGCCACGAGTGAGTTTGTTTAGCATTTAAGAGGGCCATAGATTCAATCTTGTTGGTAGTTTTGATGTTTGATAGTATTTGAGTCAAAGTTAAATATGCAGTATCTCACTTTCGTATTAAGTGTGCAAAAAAAGTCTTCGGAAATCTGAAAATCATATGCGAAGCAAGGAAGTCTAAGAAGATTGGATATTGAATTTTTTTATAAGAGTAACTTCTCATAGGTCTAGAGATTGAATGTAAGGCAGAGAAGTCCAAGAAGATTGGAGGCTAGATTCTTGGTAAAGGAAAAAAAAACCTGAGCAAATCAAGAGATTGGATATACGGCAAATGAAGACCCAAAGATAAAAAAGTTTGTGAGTTCAACTATTAGAATGGTTGAAAATGATGTCACTATCAATTGATATTATGTATAATCAATTGGTGCACTATAGAAGAAAAAGGGATTAATTGTTTAAGGGTTTAGGATGTGTAAAACCTTGTTTTATGTGAAGTAAGATTTAATAGTCAATTGTTGTTACACAGCAATCGGTTGATGCGTCAAACCCCGAACTAGTTCGGAGTTTTGTACATCAACCGACTGTTAGACTTGATTAATCAACTGATGTAGTTAAATCATGAATCAAAGAATTGGATCATCAATTGATTTGCTATAAGTATCAGTTAATTGATGAACAAACTCCTATATGGAGGTTTTTTTATAGTAATCTTAACAGTTGAATTGGTCAATTGATTGCTCAAGTATTAAAAGTGAACAGAATATTTAGCAGTCGATTGTGCAACTTGATTGATCTTATTTTAGCATTAAAAAAATATTCACAGTTCTACTGAACAATTCGATTGATGGATATCAATCGATTGTTATCAAGTATCAATTAATTAATTAGATATTTTGGACAAAATAATTTTTTTTATCCAACTATTCCACTTGATTGATCACTATCAGTCGATGGCTAAAAACTATCAATTTATTGATATTCAAATTTCAAAATAATATTAGCCGTAGATTAGAAATAAGTGATTGTTTAAAAGTCAAGTAAACAATGAACATCTACTCCAATCAATTGTTACAATTGAGGAATTTTATCGAGTACGTGGTGGTTTGCTTGATTCAAGGAATTGTATTGCTTTTATAGAGAGAGAGATGGGGCGGTAGCGTTGTACAACAGAAGCAGAAGGAGAAGCTATGTAATTGTTGGTCTATAGAGCTATCAAACGGGTCGACCCATAATGGGACATGTCAATCCGTCGTAATTCTAACATTTGACGGGGAGGGACGGGTTGCCCCATCGTCCCTACAGATTGAGAAATCTCCAATCCAATCCAAGACGAGTTACAGATTAGACCACTACAAAAATAAGCAAATTTGGCGATGAATTTTGTAATGAATTTTGGAAAAAAATTTCGTTGCAAATAATTCACCGCCAAATTATACAACGAAAAATAAAAATTTGTCATCAAATTGCAACGAATAATATTTTCGTTGCAAAATTCGTCGCTAAATTTGGCGACGAAACTTACTTTTCGTTGCCAAATTTGGCGACGAATCTTATTTTTCTTCGCCAAATTTGCGACGAAAAATATATTCGTCGCCAAATTTGCGACGAAAAATAAATTCGTCGCCAAAATCTAATAAATATATTTCCACGAATAAAATTAAATTTGGCGACGAAAAAAAATTCGTTGTAAATTTTTCAAGATCATTCGACTGATAAATACATAAGTCGACTGAATATACGACCAGTTCGACTGATCGGTCGTCTACCAAAGGTTCTGTGATATGCTACAGTAATGGCGGTCGACTGGTCATTTTCATCAGTCGACTGTTCAGTCGGCTACGAAATATTTTGTAAGCTGCTACAGTACCATCAGTCGATTGATGTTGAAAATATATTTTGTCCACACATTTTTTCATGTATCAGTCGACTAATGCATCTATTTTTTCAATGAAAATAATATTTTCATTGCAAATCTGGAAAAAAAATATTTTTATAGATTATACTTTTTTTCCTGTTTTACAACAAATACACACAACAATATTAAAAAATTTAGACATCAAACTTTAATACGGAATTAATATATATATAACAAACCTAAACAAACTTACAAATACATAGATATCGTATGTCATAAGTCAAATAATATTAAAATACAATAAATACATTCAAAGGTAACCATCATCATCAAAAAATATATCATCATTGTCTCCATGACAGGGATCAAGAGGAGTAGATCCAGAAGGAGGAAGTTGACTTGAACTAGACGTTAATTGAAGATGTTGCATAATGAACATTTGTTGCCTTTGAAATTCGTTCATCTTTTCATTTAAGTCTTTTACTTTCTGAGCATTTTCTCTCGATTCAGTTTCTTTCTGCGCTAGTAAATCTCTTAAATTATTAACCTCTTCGGTTAATTGAATTACTTATGCTTTTGATGCCAGGGAGGATGAAGAAGAAGCACCAGAGACTCTATAAGATTGGCTCAAAGAACCGAGTCCAATTATTCTTCCATTTTTCGACCCTCTAGTCGCTTCAAGCCATAAATTTATATTGCTAACAAAAGGCTCAGATTCGACTGCATCATCGCTTGCACTCGAATTTTTCTGTGAAAGTTCATCGTATTTATCCTGTTGTGAAAGAAAAAAAATTAAATACTAACATAAGAATTTAAATTTTTAAAATTACAAACCTTCATTGTTCTAGCTCTTTCCCCACTCCACGTCTTATCTTTCTTTTGGAATGTACGGGTGAAAGTGTCTATAAATAATGGCTCAGTCCCTGTCTCCTGGGCCTAAACAAACAGTTAAAATTTATAAATTAGTGAGTATTAGATTACAAAATTATAATTTGAAAACACTCACCAATCGATATCTATGCTCATCGATATTTATTAATCCTCGATCGTGGCGGACATACGAATTACAATCTTGATTATCCCAGAAGGAGACCCACAGAATAAAATCGCGGCATCTCCCTGTCTGGTGACAATCCCAATTTACATACAAAGGCCTACACGGCCACTATACATCGGTCAACACGACCGGAATCCAAACTCACACGCAGTTATATAATTTGGCCTCAGGCCATCATCCAAAATAAATGACAAACAGTCTAAAATAAATAGACTTACCCCTTCTGCCATCTGGGCAGGAATACTCAACAAAATCAACCAAACCAAAATCGAATAAGGTCCATAAGGACACCACAAAATCCAAATACAAATCAATCTCCAAAAACTTATACATGTCTTTAACCAAAATATCCAAACCATAAAGCAAATATCCAAAAAATAAAACATCTACGACGAGTGAAGGGGCATTTGCACTCTCTGCGACTTCATCTGAAATAGATATAAACCAGCGAGGTGAGTTGAAGAACTCTGGGTATAGTAGATATGCAAAATCAGGTATAGCTAACAATAAAATATCATGCGATGAGTCTCACATAAATAGGGTATGCAAGAAATAAACAAAATGGTATGTACTTACGAATCTCCTACGATATAGGAGCATGTGCGACTAAGTAATAAAGTCACGACCATATATAAGCATGTATCTGTATGCATGCGATCATATACACATCAAGGCATCAATAAAATGCAGCAAACACTGTCTGAATGCGATCTATACAAAAATGCATGCGTGCGATGACATGGTCACCCACGGCCTTGATCGGTAGCCTACATGCAGCGATGGTGAGGCCCAGGAGTGGGTAGGGCTATGACAAGCTGTGCACTCTCTGCCATCACTTTGCTCTGGTGGCCAAGTGGATAGGATCTTGTCAGAATACACCTGTCCTCCTGCCCCGAAGCAGTGGGAGGCTAAGCTCTCATCTCACGGTGTAATAGACGGAGGAGGGATCCTTGCCCGCTACCACGGTGCCTCGTCGCTACCCATGAAGCCGGACGGTGAACTGACGAAACAGCGCACACACCCTCGATGTACCCTAACCCATGAGTGGCAGTGTGCAGCCATGTAACTAGTCGGCTCAACAATAATGGAACCTCCATTAGCATGCAATCATGCGAAAATGGTGCATGATACTAAAGCATGTAAATCCTACTCATAATATACCTATCCGAATGATATGTACAACCAATATGTACATATCCCTAATCCAATACTATGATCCAAATCAAACAGGTAAATATAATCATATCCTATCACATGCATGTATCTAGTAGGCACCAAAAACATACTAGGCATATAAACATGAAAAATTATTGTAAGCTATCCTAACTAGCATATCAATTTGACTTAATCTAAACGTTAAGTCAAAATACCCGCCTGAATATATATCCGCAAGAAGAACTGAATCGTCACGACTGGGGACCTGCCTCGTGACCGAAACCTGCATATAGCGTAATTATAGTCAAGCACAAAATATACAATTCAACAACAAATCGAATAATTAATCGATTTCTTTTATAACCCAATTAACCCAAACCAATTTCCAAATCAATTAACCTAATTCATCACTTACAAAGATATCCTCAAGATCAAACAATAACACCCATATCCCATATCCTCCGAACCATACCGATCAACCGAATAACTCCGGAATCAACCCAAATCGACCAATCAAGCTCACCCGCCCCAGAAATTCCACCGAAAACCAATCCTTTCCCAAATCAGATCTCCAAGTCAATTTACAGCGGCTCAACATTATTCACAGCCATTTACAATCCTCCACAGCCGACCACATCCAACTCTAACCGCACGACACCCACAAGCCCTCGACAGCCCTTAACAGCCTATTCCTCTGAAGGAAATCCACCCCGAATCAACCAACAACAGATAAAAGAAGTTAATTCAAGTTATACCTGTGATGGGAGCCTTCCAGCTTTCGTTCACCGGAGAAAATCTGTGCTCTAATACTCTTGCTCGGCGACCACCAAAGACGTTAAACGACACGGCCGTAGGACTCTCGTGACTGACAAGTAGAGAGCGGCTCGGCCGCTGATGCGAGGCAAGGAAGAGAAGCGCACTGGGCACCGGAAGGCGGCGCAGGGAAAGAAGAGGCGACCGCAAGGCTCGGCGTCGGGCGCGACGTCGGCCGACGCAAGAACCTCGGTCGGCCTGACGGCAAGAGGATCGCGCGCCAAAGGAGAAGGGGCGCGAGCGCGGTGTGCTCGCGAAAGAAAAACTGCCGAACAAAGGAAGTCGCGGCGGGGAAAGGAAAAAAAAAGGAAATATAAAATAGAAATTAGGGTTTCCGGTTTAGGTTAATACCCCTTAAATAAAGCCTAGTTATTTTATCCCCGTAGAAATCTCGTACGGAGTCCGTTTAAACCCAGAAAAATTTCAGAAAAATTCCTAAAAATCCCGAAAAATTTCCAGGATTATTTCCTCAATTATTTGGCCATTTAATTTACTATTTTTTTTTTCCAGTATTTAACATTCTCCCCCACTAATTAAAATTTGGTCCCCAAATTTCCTACTCAGATGCACAACGAGTAAGAAATACCATAAGTACTGAAAATATACCTCACGTACCTTAAGTAAACAAGTGGGGGTATTGAGCTCTGATCTTTTCCTCGAGCTCCCAAGTAGCCTCCTCGTCGGTGTGGTGACTCCACCCGACCTTGACAAGTCGCACAACCTTGTTCCAAGAATCTGCTTTGAAATCCAAAATCCGTACCGGAACCTCCGCGTATGTAGCATCAGGTTGAATGGAACCTGATACATCTGATAGAATATGTGTAGAATCTGGCACATACTTCCTCAGCATAGACACATGGAATACATCGTGTATACTCGTCAAAGATGGTGGTAGCGCTAGACGATAAGCAACTGCTCCGATCCTCTCCAAAATCTCAAACGGACCGATATATCTAGGAGCAAGCTTACCACGGAGTCCAAACCTCTTCACCCCTTTCGTGGGTGAAACTCGCAAGAATACATGATCACCAACAGAGAACTCCAAAGGTCTCCGTCTACGATCTGCATAACTCTTCTGGCGATCCTGCGCCTCTGTCATCCTACGTCGATAGTACGGACCAACTCGCCTCATCGAGCTCTCGGGGTCCTAGTCTGGGCCTCCCCAACCTCCTCCCGGAGGGTGGGTGTACGACAACGCCTACCATACAATGCCTCATACGGCCATTTGGATAGAATGATAAGCTATTATTGTAGGCGAATTCCACTAACTGTAAATGATCCTCCCGATTGCCTCCAAATCTATAACACAGGACCTCAAAGAAATCCTCTAGTGTCGAATGGTCCGCTCAGACCGATCCATCCGTCTGGATGGAATGCAAAGATTAAACCGGGTGTGCCTAAAGCTGCCGCAGACTTTGCTGTAACCTAGACGTGAAACGGGGATCTCTATCTGATATAATGCTCAACGGAACACCGTGCAATCTGATGATCTCCCGACAATATAGCTCTGCCAACCGATCCAGAGAGTCGGTCTTCCGAATCGATAAGAAGTGCGCGGATTTGGTTAGTCGGTCTACGACTACCCAAATCGCGTCATGGCTAGGCAAACCCATCACAAAATCCATAGTAATATGATCCCACTTCCACTCAGGAATAGGAATCCTCTGAAGTAATCCAGCTGGTCTCTGGTGCTCAGCCTTGACCTGCTGACAAATCAGACATCTAGCTACAAAATCCGCGATGTCTTTCTTCATACCGTTCCACCAATACAACCGCTTTAAATCTCGATACATACGGGTTCCGCCTGGGTGGATCGCAAATCGAGAGCGATGTGCCTCCTGTAGTAACTCCTCCATAACCGGGTGAGGCTGAGGTACACATAATCTACCTCGGAAATATATAATACCCTCATCATCTAGGGTGAACTCATCGGCTTTGTCCGTGATCCGACTACCAATGAACTAAATGCTTGATCATCGCTCGAGCCTCCCGGACTCGTCCGGATAGACGATCGAGCAACCATGGTAACTAGAACGCTCGCCTCTTGGTGCTCCTCTAAGCTCAACTCAGAAACCTCAATCAAATCGTGACCAAAACTGGAAGGAAGCTAAAGTCCCTCGGGACTTAGGCTAAGTCGTCGAACCACATTGGCTTTCCTGGTGGTAGCCGATGGTACGATATAATCCTTCAGGGAACTCCATCCATCTCCTCTGTCGGAGATTGAGTTCCTTCTGTGTAAACAGATATTTGAGACTCTTATGATCAGTAAGAATCTCAAACGTAATACCATATAAATGATGCCTCCAAATCTTCAAGGCATAAATAATAGCGGCAAACTCTAAATCATGAACTGGGTAGTTTTTCTCATGATCCTTCAACTGGCGAGATGCATAAGAAACTACCCTGCCGTGCTGCATCAACAACATCGCCTAAACCAGTAGACGCATCTGTATAAAGAACGAAACCATCGTCCCCTGATGGCAATACCAGAATCGGTGCTGACACCAATCTCCTCTTCAACTCCTGAAAACTAGTCTCGCACGCCTCTGTCCACGTGAACTTCACGCCCTTCCTGGTAAGGCGTGTCAATGGCATAGAAATGCTCGAGAAACCCTCAACGAACCGTCTGTAATACCCGGCCAAGCCTAGGAAACTGCGAACCTCCTGAACTGATTTGGTGCTCCCTAACTAGTATGACCTCGATCTTCTGGGGGTCAACTGAAATACCTCTACTCGAAACCACATGTCCCAGAAAACCGACTGAGTGTAACCAAAACGCGCATTTATTGAACTTCGCATATAGCCGCTTCTGTCGGAGCCTATCTAGAACAAGTCGAAGATGCTGCGCGTGTTCCTCCTCGGAACGAGAATAAACCAGAATGTCATCGATAAAAACAATGACGAACCGATCTAGAAAATCCATAAATTCACGGTTCATTAAGTCCATGAATACCGCTGGAGCATTGGTAAGCCCAAATGGCATTACCAAAAACTCATAATGTCCATATCTGGTACGGAACGCTGTCTTCTGAATGTCAGAATCTCTAACCCTTAATTGATGATATCCGGACCGCAGATCAATCTTAGAATAGACTGATGTACCTCTGAGCTGATCAAACAAGTCCTCAATACGTGGCAGGGGATATTTATTCTTGATAGTGACGGCGTTCAATTGCCTGTAGTCGATGCACAGTCTCATCGAACCATCTTTCTTCTTCACGAAGAGAACCAGGAGAACCCTGTGGGTGATGCACTAGGCGAATAAAACCTCTGTCCCAAAAGTTCCGAGTGAACCTTTAACTCATCCAACTCTCTCGGGGCCATACGATAAGGAGCTTTGATGTCGTGCGCCGTTCGGTATTAACTCAATCATGAACTCCACTTGCCTTACGGGAGGCGGACGTAACTCCTCGGAAAGACATCGGATACTCTCGGACAATAGGGATGTCGCGATCCGAAGTCACTGCATCTTCTACATTGATCATAGATAATAGAAAACCACGACAACCGTGCAATAAAAGCTTCGAGCTGAATCGCAGATATGGTCGCTATCGTCGTCCGGATGCCAGTGAAATCCCACGAGGGTTGGTTCGGAGGTCGAAATGTGACCACCCTCGTCTGGCAATCTACTGTGGCATGATATACTGACAGCCAATCCATGCCAAGAATAATGTCGAACTCGACCATATCCAGTACCAATAAATCTACCGTAAGAATGATGTTACCAAAATCTAAAGGACAACCTCGGACCTCCTGGGTAACATCCAATGTATTGCCAGATGGTAGGGAGACGACTAATCTCTGTGATCTACTAGCAGGTAGTCTACCGATCTCTCTCATAAAAGTACGAGAAATAAACGAATGCGAACTACCAGTATCAACTAGCATAATAGCTGAAAATGCATAAAGTGAAACCGTACCACGAAATACGGATTCGTTGGCTCACTGCGCATCCTCTCGTGTCGCATGAATCACGAGTCTCGGTGGAGGTGGAGGTGGTATCACCGCCAAGGGGATGTGCGAGCACGAGGCCCAATCTGATAGTGACGAGAGGTGATAGGAAGGTGGTAGGAATATAGTATAGGCTGCGGCAATCGTATCTGGGTGTGGCCGCATCTATCTGCAGTCAACTGAACCACTGTGACACCGTGCGAATGGTGTACTCCTCCATGAATGCCATAGGGGACTCCTGCAGGGGGAGCTGTCCTCTGCAAGCGTTGCGAAGGTCTGGCTGTCTGGCCCCCTCTCTGAGTCCAGGTGACCAGGTCCTCCACGAATAGAAACCGGAAGCCACATCGAGCCTTCAACGAACAATCTCGGCTCATGTGTGTCCAAGCGACTTGCAATAATAGCAAACTGACTGTCCCAAGGTGCAGGCTGAGATGATATGCTCTTTCGATCCACAGCGATGCAGAGGTGTCATGATGGCGGTCTCGGCTCACGAAAAGACCGCGAGGGCCCAGCTGAAGATCGTCCTGATTTCTGAGGCCGGCTAGATGCCCCAGAATGACTCTGACCCGGTTGACTGCGGCCACTCTGCTGATGTCCAGTAGTCTGTGGCTGATGGGTCTGACCTGTAGATCTTTCAGTCTGTTTCCTCTTCCTGTCTGTATTGACCCTCTGTTGAGCCGACTCGATCAACAAAGCTCTATCCAACGCCTCTCGGTAGGAAGAACTACCAAATCCTGCCATCCTGACCTGTAGATGCCCATCCAGTCCCTGTACAAACTGCATCATCCGTGACCTATCCTCAGCAACTAACTCTGGGCAAAACCTGGCTAACCGATTAAATTCTGTATTATACTCCATCACTGAGCGATTATTCTGTCTTAGACTCAGAAAATCCTGACGTCTCATCATCTGATATGCCCGGGGGAAATCATCGGCTCTCAAAAGCCTCTCTAAATTTCACCCATGTAACTGCCGCCGCTAATAATCGGTGCATATCCCACGTGATCTCGGCCTCGCCTCGTAAATGGAAGGCCGCTAACTCTGCCTTCTCCCACTCGGAGCAGACCATATAGTAGAAGGTACGCTCCATCGTCTCGATCCAAGACTGAGCCACGATCGGATCAGTCTCTCCGCTGAATAAAGTGAACCGGCTCTTCATCGACTTAGCCAATCCTGGAATCCGAGCTCGTGCCGCAGCTACATCAGTAGGATAAGTAGGGGCCGATACTGAGTGAGTCGGCAGGCTCTGATGGGCTGTCGGTCTGTAGTAGAAGGTCCCTCGGCGGGGTTTACGATGTGTAGCAAGAGGATCTCCATTGGTACATCGGATGCCCAGATGGGTATCTCGGGAGGAGGATCCGCCGAGGCCGAGGATCCACAACTCCCGTAGCACCCTGTGGAATCTGACCCTGATCAATATGCTCACCCTCAGTAGATCTCTCTGGCAAGTCAGTCACCAAAGATCTCTGGGTCCTCTGGCGTGGCCGTCCCACACCACGTCTCGGCGCAGAAGTACGCCCACCTCGTCTCATATCTGTTAAATGAATACAGATATTACCATAAATAAAAACATATCAAATTTATCATCATACCTATTTCACCGTCAGGAGAGGTCCAGTAGCCGCCAAAACCCCATATTAATCTCGTCAAAAATCCTCGAATTTCCGAAACATAAAATCGTCGGAAATCCATACCAATCCAAAATTTCCAAATTACCTCGCAAAACCTGCCAATACATGGCGAACTCCGAAAAATCCAAAAACCCCTAGGAACTCGAAAACCTAGGCGCTCTGATACCAAATAAATTGTCACGCCCCGAAGGAGACCCCACCAGACGAAAATCCGACAGCATCTCCCCTGTACGGGTGACAATCCCAATTTACATACAAAGGCCTACACGGCCACTATACATCGGTCAACACGACCGGAATCCAAACTCACACGCAGTTATATAATTTGGCCTCAGGCCATCATCCAAAATAAATGACAAACAGTCTAAAATAAATAGACTTACCCCTTCTGCCATCTGGGCAGGAATACTCAACAAAATCCAACCAAACCAAAATCCGAATAAGGTCTATAAGGACACCAAAATCCAAATACAAATCAATCTCCAAAACTTATACATGTCTTCTAACCAAAATATCCAAACCATAAAGCAAATATCCAAAAATAAAACATCTACGAGTGAGTGGTCAGAATTTGACTCTCTCGACTTCATCCTGAAATAGATATAAACCAGCGGGGTGAGTTGAAGAACTCTGCGGGTATAGTAGATATGCAAAATCGGTATAGCTAACAATAAAAATATCATGCCAAGATCTCACATAAATAGGGTATGCAAGCAAGAAATACAAAATGATCAGACTTACTCAATCTCCTACCTCGATATAGGAGCATGTGCTGACTAGAAGTAATAAAGTCCCGATCATATATAAGCATGTATCTCAGATGCATGACAATCATATGCACATCCAAGGCATTGCAAGAAACAATACAAAATGCAATCTATGCAAAGTGCATGCTATGCAATGACATGGTCACCCCGACGCTGCACCACCACACGCAATGGTGAAGCCGGTGGGTAGGGCTATGACAATCGTGCACTCGCCATCATCGCTTCCCGAGTGACCGAGTGGACAGGATGTCGCCGGAGTACACCTATCCTCCCGCCTCTAAACATAGTGGGGAGCTAAGCTCTCATCTCCGGTGTCATAGGCCGAGGAGGGATCCTCGCCCGCTACCACGCCGCCTCATCGCTACCCATGAGCGGACCAATGAGCTCGACAGAGAGCAATCGCACACACCTCCCGATGTACCACTAACCCATGAGTAGCCATGTAACTAGTCATGGCTCAACAATAATGGAACTCATCCCTAGCATGCAATCATGAAAATGGTGCATGATACTAAAGCATGTAAATCCTACTCATAATATACCTATCCAATGATATGTACAACCAATATGTACATATCCCTAATCCAATACTATGATCCAAATCAAACAGTAAATATAATCATATCCTATCACATGCATGTATCTAGTAGGCACCAAAACATACTAGGCATATAAACATGAAAATTATTGTAAGCTATCCTAACTAGCATCAATTTGACTTAATCTAAACGTTAAGTCAAAATACCCGAATATATATCCAAGAAGAACCGAAATCGTCACATTTGGGGACTCGCCTCGTGGATCAAACTCGTATATAGCGTAATTATAGTCAAGCACAAAATATACAATTCAACAACAAATCGAATAATTAATCGATTTCTTTTATAACCCAATTAACCCAAACCAATTTCCAAATCAATTAACCTAATTCATCACTTACAAAGATATCCTCAAGATCAAACAATAACACCCATATCCCATATCCTCCGAACCATACCGATCAACCGAATAACTCCGGAATCAACCCAAATCGACTAATCAAGCTCACCCGCCGAAATTCCACCAAAACCAATCCTTTCCCAAATCGATCTCCAAGTCAATTTACACGGCTCAACATTATTCACCATTTACAATCCTCCAAATTACATCCAACTCTAACACGACACCCACAAGCCCTCGACAGCCCTTAACAGCCTATTCCTCTGAAGGAAATCCACCCCGAATCAACCAACAACAGATAAAAGAAGTTAATTCAAGTTATACCTGTGATGGGAGCCTTCCAGCCGCTCGGTTCACCGGAGAAAAATCTGTCGCTGCCCTAATACTCTTGCTCCGGCGACCACCAGCATGCAGAAACGACGATCCGTAGGACTCTCGTGCAAGTAGAAGGCGGCTCGTCTTTGTCACGAGGCAAGGAAGAGAAGCCGCGACCTGGGCACGGGAAGGGAGCGCGGGCTTGGGAAAGAAGAGGCGACCGCAAGGCTCGGCGTCGGCGACTGCGAGCGTCGACGGCAGCGCAACCTCAAGGTCGGACGGCAAAGGAACGGCCGGCGATCGCGCCAAAGGAGAAGGGGCTTGCGTCGAGCGCGGCGGTGCTCGCGAAAGAAAAACTGCCGAACAAAGGAAGTCGCGGCGGGGAAAGGAAAAAAAAAAGGAAATATAAAATAGAAATTAGGGTTTCCGGTTTAGGTTAATACCCCTTAAATAAAGCCTAGTTATTTTATCCCCGTAGAAATCTCGTACGGAGTCCGTTTAAACCCAGAAAAATTTCAGAAAAATTCCTAAAAATCCCGAAAAATTTCCAGGATTATTTCCTCAATTATTTGGCCATTTAATTTACTATTTTTTTTTTAAATTTTCCAGTATTTAACATTCTCCCCCACTAATTAAAATTTGGTCCCCAAATTTCCTACTCAGATGCACAACGAGTAAGAAATACCATAAGTACTGAAAATATACCTCACGTACCTTAAGTAAACAAGTGGGGGTATTGAGCTCTGATCTTTTCCTCGAGCTCCCAAGTAGCCTCCTCGTCGGTGTGGTGACTCCACCCGACCTTGACAAGTCGCACAACCTTGTTCCGCAACTGTCGTTCTTTGAAATCCAAAACTGCACTGGAACCTCACAGTATGTAGCATCAGTTGAATGGAACCGATACATCCGATAGAATATGTGTAGAATCGCACATACTTCCTCAAAGATAGACACATGGAATACATCGTGTATACTCGCCAAAGATGGTGGTAGCGCTACGATAAGCAACTGCTCCGATCCTCTCCAAAATCTCAAACGGACCGATATATCTAGGAGCAAGCTTACCACGGAGTCCAAACCTCTTCACCCCTTTCGTGGGTGAAACTCGCAAGAATACATGATCACCAACAGAGAACTCCAAAGGTCTCCGCTCTACGATCCAGATAACTCTTCCGCGATCTCGCGCCTCGTCATCCTACGCCCGATAGTACGGACCAACTCGCCTCATGCCGAGCTCTGGGTCCTAGCAATCGGCCTCCCAACCTCCTCCCTGCAGGGTGGGTGTACGATAATCGCCTACCATACAATGCCTCATACGGCCATTTGGATAGCCGAATGATAATCAAGTATTGTAGGCGAATTCCACTAACGAAATGATCCTCCCAGTTGCCTCAAATCTATAACATAGGACCTCAAGAAATCCTCTAGTGTCCGAATGGTCCGCTCAGATCGCCCATCTGCTCGCGGATGGAATGCGATTAAACCGGTTGTGTGCCTAAAGCTCGCCGCAGACTTTGCCTGTAACCTAGACGTGAAACGGGATCTCTATCTCGATATAATGCTCAAAGGAACACCGTGCAATCCGATGATCTCCGACAATATAGCTCGCCAACCGATCCAGAGAGTCGGCCTTCTTCGAATCGATAAGAAGTGCGGATTTGGTTAGTCGGTTCACGACTACCCAAATCGCCCATGACCTCGACGGTCCTAGGCAAACCCATCACAAAATCCATAGTAATATGATCCCACTTCCACTCGTGAATAGGAATCCTCTGAAGTAATCCAGCTGGTCTCTGGTGCTCAGCCTTGACCTGCTGACAAATCAGACATCTAGCTACAAAATCCGCGATGTCTTTCTTCATACCGTTCCACCAATACAACCGCTTTAAATCTCGATACATACGGGTTCCGCCTGGGTGGATCGCAAATCGAGAGCGATGTGCCTCCTGTAGTAACTCCTCCATAACCGGGTGAGGCTGAGGTACACATAATCTGCCTCGAAATATATAATACCTCATCATCTAGGGTGAACTCATCTGTCGTCCCCAAGTGATCGACTACCAATGAATCAGAATGCCGACATCGGCTCGAGCCTCCCGGACTCGTCCGGATAGACGACTGAGCAACCATGGTAACTAGAACGCCCTGCTCCGTCGGTCCCTGCTCCTCTAAGCTCAACTCAGAGAAACCCTGAATCAAATCTGTGACCAAAACTCGGAAGGAAGCTAAAGTCCCTCGGGACTTCCGGCTAAGCATCGCAAGAACCACATTGGCTTTCCCTGGGTGGTAGCTGATGGTACAGTCATAATCCTTCAGGAACTCCATCCATCTCCTCTGTCGGAGATTGAGTTCCTTCTGTGTAAACAGATATTTGAGACTCTTATGATCAGTAAGAATCTCAAACGTAATACCATATAAATGATGCCTCCAAATCTTCAAGGCATAGATAATAGCGGCAAACTCTAAATCATGAACTGGGTAGTTTTTCTCATCATCCTTCAACCGAGATGCATAAGAAACTACCTCGCGCTTGCATCAATATCGCGCCTAAACCTCGTAGAGACGATCGTATAAAGAACGAAACCATCGCCCCTCGATGGCAATACCGATCGTGTGACACCAATCTTCTCTTCAACTCCTGAAAACTAGTCTTGCACGCCTCTGTCACGCGTGAACTTCACGCCCTTCCGGTAAGGCGTGTCAATGGCATAGAAATGCTCGAGAAACCTCAACGAACTGGCTCGTAATACCCGCCAAGCCTTTAGAAACTACGAACCTTCGAATCGATTTCTACCGCTTCCTAACTAGTGACCTCGATCTTCGGGGTCAATCAAATACTCTACTAAAACCACATGTCCCGTAAAACCGATCGAGTGTAACCAAAATGCGCATTTATTGAACTTCGTGATATAGCCGCTGTCGAGCCTATCTAGAACAAGTCGAAGATGTCGCGTGTTCCTCCTCGAACGAGAATAAACCGTAATGTCATCGATAAAAACAATGACGAACCGATCTAGAAAATCCATAAATTCACGGTTCATTAAGTCCATGAATACACCGAGCATTGGTAAGCCCAAATGGCATTACCAAAAACTCATAATTTTTCTTAATGTCGTAATCTCTAACCCTTAATTGATGATATCCGACCACAGATCAATCTTAGAATAGACCGATGTACCGAGCTGATCAAACAAGTCCTCAATACGTGGCAGGGATATTTATTCTTGATAGTGACGTTCGCTCAATTGCTCGTAGTCGATGCACGCCTCATCGAACCATCTTTCTTCTTCACGAAGAGAACCGAGAACCCTGTGGTGATGCACTAGGCTAATAAAACCTCTGTCCAAAAGTTCCCGGAGTCAACCTTTAACTCATCCAACTCTCTCGGGCCATACGATAAGGAGCTGATGCCTGCGCCCCTGTATTAACTCAATCATGAACTCCACTTGCCTTCGGGAGGCGAGACCCAGAACTCCTCCGGAAAGACATCCGGATACTCTGACAATAGGGATGTCCGCGATCCGAGAGTCACCATCGCCTTCTACATTGATCATAGATAATAGAAAACCCCGACAACCGTGGCAATAAAAGCTTCGAGCCCGAATCGCAGATATGGTCGCTATACCGCCGTCCCGGATGCTGAAATCCCACGAGGGTTGGTTCGAGGTCGAAATGTGACCACCTCGTCGCACCCATCGTGGCATGATATGCCGACAAACCAATCCATGCCAAGAATAATATCGAACTCGACCATATCCAAGACAATAAATCTACCGTAAGAATGATGTTACCAAAATCTAAGGACAACCTCTGAACCTCCCGGGTAACATCCAATGTATCGCCTGATGGTAGGGAGACGACTAATCTCGTGATCTACTAGCAGTAGTCTACCAATCTCTCTCATAAAAGTAGAAATAAACGAATGCGAACTACCAAGATCAACTAGCATAATAGGAAAATGCATAAAGTGAAACCGCATCGCAAAAATACGGATTCGCTGTCGCCGCAAGATCCTCTCGGTAATCGTGATGAATCCGCCATCTCGGTGGCGGTGGAGGTGGTATCACGCCAAAGGGGATGTGCTGAGCACGAGGCCCGTCTAAGAGGCAGTAAGGTGATAGGAAGGTGGTAGGAAGGTGGTATATGCGGCCATCGTACTGCAGTGGTGAAGCGCATCGTGTCTCGATCTGGCCCGAATGAACCTGTGACACGTGCGAACCTGGTGTACTCCACATCCATGAATGCCATGGCGACTCCTGCAGGGGCTGTCCTCTGCGGCGTTGCGAAGGTCCGTGTCTGGCCCCCTCTCGAGTCCCAGGTGACCCAGCGGTCCTCCTGAATAGAAACCCCGGAAGCCACATGCTGAGCCTTCAACGAACAATCTCGGCTCATGTGTCCAGGCAGCTTGCAGTAATAGCACACTGGCTGTCCCAAGGTGCAGGCTGAGATGATATGCTCCTTCGATCCGCAACGAGTACGATGGGTGTCGCCAATGGCGGTCTCACTTTTGAAAAGACCGCGAGGGCCCGGTGAAGATCGTCACGATTTACGAGGCGGCTAGATGCCCCGAATGACTCTGCCCGGTTCGCGCCACTCTGGCGATGACGATGATACGTGGTGATGGTCGACGACTGTAGATCTTTGATCTGTTTCCTCTTCTCTGTATTGACCCTCTGTTGAGCCGACTCGATCAACAAAGCTCTATCCAACGCCTCTCGGTAGGAAGAACTACCAAATCCTGCCATCCTGACCTGTAGATGCCCATCCAGTCCCTGTACAAACTGCATCATCCGTGACCTATCCTCAGCAACTAACTCTGGGCAAAACACAGCTAACCGATTAAATTACGTATTATACTCCATCAGCGGCGATTATTACATCTTAGACTCAGAAAATCCTGACGTCTCATCATCTGATATGCCCGGGGGAAATACTGACTCTCAAAAGCCTCTCTAAATTTCGCCCATGTAACCTGCTGCTCGCCAATAATCGAGCGCTGCATATCCCACCAGATCTCGGCCTCGCCTCGTAAATGGAAGGCCGCTAACTCTGCCTTCTCCCACTCAGAGCAGACCATATAGTAAAAGGTACGCTCCATCGTCTCGATCCAAGACTGAGCCACGATCGGATCAGTCTCTCCGCTGAATAAAGTGAACCGGCTCTTCATCGACTTAGCCAATCCTGGACTCCGAGCTCGTGCAGCCTACATCGATGGATAAGTAGGGGCCGAAATCTTGAGTGAGTCGGCCGACTCGTGATGGGCTGTCAGTCTGGTAGTAGAAGGTCCTCTTGGCGGGGGTTTCGATGTGTAGCAGGATCTCCGCCGGTACATCGGATGCCCAGATGGGTATCTCGGGAGGAGGATCCGCCGAGGACTGAGGATCCACAACTCCCGTAGCACCCTGTGGAATCTGACCCTGATCAATATGCTCACCCTCAGTAGATCTCTCTGGCAAGTCAGTCACCAAAGATCTCTGGGTCCTCTGGCGTGGCCGTCCCACACCACGTCTCGGCGCAGAAGTACGCCCACCTCGTCTCATATCTGTTAAATGAATACAGATATTACCATAAATAAAAACATATCAAATTTATCATCATACCTATTTCACCGTCAGGAGAGGTCCAGTAGCCGCCAAAACCCCATATTAATCTCGTCAAAAATCCTCGAATTTCCGAAACATAAAATCGTCGGAAATCCATACCAATCCAAAATTTCCAAATTACCTCGCAAAACCTGCCAATACATGGCGAACTCCGAAAAATCCAAAAACCCCTAGGAACTCGAAAACCTAGGCGCTCTGATACCAAATAAATTGTCACGCCCCGAAGGAGACCCCACCAGACGAAAATCCGGCAGCATCTCCCCTGTACGGGTGACAATCCCAATTTACATACAAAGGCCTACACGGCCACTATACATCGGTCAACACGACCGGAATCCAAACTCACACGCAGTTATATAATTTGGCCTCAGGCCATCATCCAAAATAAATGACAAACAGTCTAAAATAAATAGACTTACCCCTTCTGCCATCTGGGCAGGAATACTCAACAAAATCCAACCAAACCAAAATCCGAATAAGGTCTATAAGGACACCAAAATCCAAATACAAATCAATCTCCAAAACTTATACATGTCTTCTAACCAAAATATCCAAACCATAAAGCAAATATCCAAAAATAAAACATCTACGACGAGTGGGGGGTCCGGCAACTGCACTCTCCTGACAGCTTCATCCTGAAATAGATATAAACCAACGGGGTGAGTTCAAAGAACTCTGCGGGTATAGTAGATATGCAAAATCAGGTATAGCTAACAATAAAAATATCATGCCAGTACAGTCTCACATAAATAGGGTATGCAAGCAAGAAATACAAAATGACTGTACTTACCTGAATCTCCTACCCTGATATAGGAGCATGTGCCTGACTAGAAGTAATAAAGTCCTGATCATATATAAGCATGTATCCTGTATGCATGACAATCATATGCACATCCAAGGCATCAATAAAAATGCAAAGAACACAAGATAAATGCAATCTATGCAAAGTGCATGCCGTAATGACATGGTCACCCCTGACGCCAGTCAGCCGCCTCACACGCAATGGTGAAGCCGAGTGGGTAGGACTATGACAACTGTGCACTCTGCCATCACTGCTCCTGAGTGACCGAGTGGACAGGATGCTGTCGGAGTACACCTATCCTCCTGCCCCAAACATAGTGGGGGAGCTAAGCTCATCTCTCGTGTCATAGGCGGAGGAGGGATCCTGCCGCTACCACGCTGCCTCATCGCTACCCATGAGCGGACCAGCGGAGCCTGACAGAGCAACTGCACACACCCTCCTGATGTACCACTAACCCATGAGTGGCAGTGTGTGCAGGCCATGTAACTAGTCAGGGCTCAACAATAATGGAACCCGGCTAGCATGCAATCATGCGAAAATGGTGCATGATACTAAAGCATGTAAATCCTACTCATAATATACCTATCCGAATGATATGTACAACCAATATGTACATATCCCTAATCCAATACTATGATCCAAATCAAACAGGTAAATATAATCATATCCTATCACATGCATGTATCTAGTAGGCACCAAAAACATACTAGGCATATAAACATGAAAAATTATTGTA
Organism: Wurfbainia villosa; assembly: GCA_025175895.1. NCBI lineage: Eukaryota > Viridiplantae > Streptophyta > Magnoliopsida > Zingiberales > Zingiberaceae > Wurfbainia > Wurfbainia villosa. The sequence continues at coordinate 116,285,193 of CM045995.1, read as the reverse complement.
AGCTATCCTAACTAGCATATCAATTTGACTTAATCTAAACGTTAAGTCAAAATACCCGCCTGAATATATATCCGCAAGAAGAAGATAAATCACATGGGGACACGCCTAGGATAAAACTCGATATAGCGTAATTATAGTCAAGCACAAATATACAATTCAACAACAAATCGAATAATTAATCGATTTCTTTTATAACCCAATTAACCCAAACCAATTTCCAAATCAATTAACCTAATTCATCACTTACAAAGATATCCTCAAGATCAAACAATAACACCCATATCCCATATCCTCCGAACCATACCGATCAACCGAATAACTCCGGAATCAACCCAAATCGACCAATCAAGCTCACCCGCCCCAGAAATTCCACCGAAAACCAATCCTTTCCCAAATCAGATCTCCAAGTCAATTTACAGCGGCTCAACATTATTCACAGCCATTTACAATCCTCCACAGCCGACCACATCCAACTCTAACCGCACGACACCCACAAGCCCTCGACAGCCCTTAACAGCCTATTCCTCTGAAGGAAATCCACCCCGAATCAACCAACAACAGATAAAAGAAGTTAATTCAAGTTATACCTGTGATGGGAGCCTTCCAGCCGCTCGGTTCACCGGAGAAAAATCTGTCGCTGCCCTAATACTCTTGCTCCGGTGACCACCAACACGTTAGAACGACACGAATCGTAGGACTCGTGATGCCAAGTAGAGCGGCTCGGCCGCGGGTTCGAGGCAAGGAAGAGAAGCCGGCAGCCTGGGCACCGGGAAGGGCAGCGGCGCTTGGGGAAAGAAGAGGCGACCGCAAGGCTCGGCGTCGATCGCGAGGCCGACGGCAAATAAGAACCTCAAGGTCGGACGCAAGAAGGAACGGCGCCGGCGATCGCGCAAAGGAGAAGGGCTTGAGCGCGGTGCTCAAGGAAGAAAAACTGCCGAACAAAGGAAGTCGCGGCGGGGAAAGGAAAAAAGGAAATATAAAATAGAAATTAGGGTTTCCGGTTTAGGTTAATACCCCTTAAATAAAGCCTAGTTATTTTATCCCCGTAGAAATCTCGTACGGAGTCCGTTTAAACCCAGAAAAATTTCAGAAAAATTCCTAAAAATCCCGAAAAATTTCCAGAATTATTTCCTCAATTATTTGGCCATTTAATTTACTATTTTTTTTTTTAATTTTCTAGTATTTAACACTGATTTTACTTATTCTGCTCACTCCTCTGTTGGCTATCCTCATATCCCCAATGTACAAAATTTTTATTCCAATTCTCTTCGGTTATACAGTGTGGTTTTTTATTTCTAGTTTTCGCATGATTGAGTATGTTTCTCATATGATCGTCACACTTTTTCTTAAAAATACTCCTAATCTCTAGTGTTTGACTCTCCTCCCAAGTAAATACCCGCTGGAGTAGAGAAAAATTAAATTGATTATATTAACTACAATTTTATATAAAAAATGATTTAAATAAGTTACCTTGAACTCATTCCACCATAAAATTTTTATTTCTTCTGGCGTGCTCGTATAAGTCATAAAAGCTCCGTCCTGATGGTTATTTACTATTTTATTCACCTCGTGAATAACATGTACAGAATTTGTAAATCTAACATAAAATAAAAACAAACCTTGTTAGATACTTATAAAAATACATATCGTATTAAAAAATAAACATAGATAATCTAAAACTCGAATACTTACGAATCTCCGCACAGAGATATAAACTCTTTCGTATCTTCCCTCTCCATGAGTGATTGTTGTACCGGGGAAGATACATTAGCAGGTATCTGCTGAGAACCAGAAGATCCTGCAATTGGAGAAGAGGTGGAGGGCATATTTCCTGCAAGAGCATCAGAATGTGCAGGGGCTGAAGTAGAGGAAGACTGTGATCTTCCATCACTACTTCGTCTATGACTGCCATGTCGAAACTAACAATAATAATTATTAGAAGAATATGACAGTAAACAAAAATACATTTGCATATCAAATTTATAATAGGAACAATATGAAAAAATTACCATATTCATAGCAACTGGATGACCTAAAAAAACAGTTCATTAGTATATCAAATATATGAAATTTTGAATTAGACAATAAATTAAAACATAATTGGTACTCAATAAAAAGTTACCCACAATTAGAAATCGAAGTCCGCATTACAATTTTCATCCTGGTCATGCGTCTATTCATCATCGTCATCGTCATCCTCATCCTCAGCAACACCCTCATCCTCATAATTAAAATCCTCATCTTCATCCTCATTTAGTTCACTTGCATCAATGGCTACTACTACTTGCGTTGGGATCTCATAACGTTGAAATATTATATTCTTCGATATGAAATGTATTGACAACTTCATCTTGTTGATATGCTATATCTTCCCAATGTTTCTCAATTTTATTACGTGCTTTTGTTTTACAAACAACCCACCAATCACTTTTGTCTCGTCTCAGACTAGGATATGAAGCATAAAATACTTGATCGCTTGCTGTGCTAATACAAATGGTTCATACCTCTTGTATATTTTTTTGTAATTAATTTCAACTAAATTAAATTGTGGATGCACTCTCATGCCTTTGATAGGGTTAAACCAACGACACATAAATAAAATAACTCGTAAATCTGAGCCTGGGTACGCTACCTCTAAAATTTCATCTAGCAAACCGTAAAATTCATTCCTTGCACCTCCATCATTAGTTGACTGAATACAAACTCCACTATTCATTGTAGTTTTCCCAGTTCCATAATCTTCAATATGAAAATTATATCCATTTATGAAATATGCCGGCCAAGTTTTCACCATTGAGTTTGGATCCCATGACAGATGTTTTATTAGGTCTTGCTCAATGTGAGTGTGATTATCAAGACCCTAAAGTCAAATAAATATTTGTTAAAGTCAAGATTTATCAAATTTATTATCATATATAGACTACTTATATATTTTTTGAACCATTGTGCAAATTCTTCATCGCAGAAACGATTAAACTCATGCTCCGGAAGTTCAGAATATAGAGTTTGGAAAATCCTACCATAAAATTAAATATAACATGAACAATAATTTACGATATATGAAATGTATAATATAACATTTATATACTCACTCGAAATACGACGTTACTTCTGGACAGTTCAATAAAATATATGTGTGGGCTGCTCGCCACTCCTGACCAGTTAAGTATCTACTTGTACAAGATCCACTTGGTCGACCAAGGTAGTTAAAAATTGAGAATGCCCTCAAATTTGGATCAACGGGACCCTCATCGTTTCTTCTTGCTTTCCGACTCTTGCATTGAACGTGAGGTTCAAAATAATATGATGCAAAAGTTGTAACTTCCTCCACAATATATGCATTAACAATAGAAGCTTCAACATGAGCCTTATTTTTCACTTTTTTTTTCAAGTGATAGAGGAATCTAAGAGTAATACAATAAAATTTATTATAAAATAAATTATACTAAATTTGATCAAATGAAATAACAATGATAAAAAAACAAAAAATTTACCTTTCAAACAGATACATCCATCGAAATTGAATAGGACCTCCAACTTTAGCCTCATATGACAAGTGCACCAAAAGATGTTCTATGGAATCAAAAAACATCGGTGGAAATATCCTTTCTAAGTTACACAAAATGATCGGAATGTCTCTCTCTAATGTCTCCATGTGTGAATGACTCAATACTGTCGAGCAGATATCATGAAGGAAAATGCTTAATTCCAGAATTTCACCCCAGACAAAATTTGGTAACAGTTCCTTCAAAGCAATAGGAATTAGTCTTTCCATGAATATATGACAGTCATGACTTTTCAAACCAATCAATTTGCATTCCTTCAAATCAACGCATCTGCTAAGATTAGAGACATAACCATCAGGAAATCTCAATGATTTCAACCATTCACAAATAATTCGTCTTTGATCCTTATTCAATGTATAAACTGCTTTTGGTTTTGATCCCCTACTATTTTCATCAACATCAAGGGCGGGTCATTTACAAATGAGACGCAAATCTTTTCTTGCATTCAGATTGTCTTTTGTTTTTTCGGTAATATCCATCACCGTATTTATCAGATTATCAAAAATATTCTTCTCAATATACATTAAATCAAGATTGCGATGAATCAAATTACTCTACCAATACGGTAAATGTAAAATATCGCAGAATATATATATATATATATATATATAGGAATACCCTATGGAATTTTATAGGAATTTTCAGAAATTTTTCTGGACTTAAATGGAAATTTCCAAGACTCTCTTTGCTTATAAGGAGTTAAAAGGCTTAACGGGTCTGAAATCTGACCCGTTTATTTCCCGAAACTCGTTAATGGACCCGATCCCTTCCGTTCGGTCGTTTTCTCAATGCCGACTTTTCCCTTGCCGAGCGTTTCTTTTCCTTTTCACGCCGCGATTTCTATCATTCCCTTCTTCCCGATCCACCTCCTCTCCTTCCTTTCATTGCCGCCTTCTCCATGTGGCCAGCCACGCCCTGCCCTCTCACTTCAACGGCTGTTGCCCTCTCCCGATCGCGACTCCTCTCTGTGCTCACCGCCGTCGACGAGCCAACTTGCCGCGCCTAATCTTGTTGCTGTCACTCGTTGTCATGCTTCTTCTTCTCCGTCGAATCGCCTGTCGCCATCCCTTCACTCCCACCAGTGATCGGTGCTCCATCGTCGGTGATCGAACCTTCTGCTGTTTGTGATCTCTACCGGAGCAGACAGCGATTGGGAAGGAAGTCGGCGCCCTTGCTTCTCCGCAATCCAACGACTGTCGACGGGCGTCCTCGATCTCGGGAGCTAGGGAGCGGTAGGGGTTCACACTGTCGGATTTAGGAGTCGTCTTTACCGGATCGATTTCCTATTTCCCTGATCGTGCATCGCTAGGACGACGGCCAACCCCTCCGATCAGCCAGACCTCCTCTTCCGTCGTTCATCACCGAATATCTCCACTGTGAGCGATAGTTGGTTGCCCTCTGTTCAGGCTACCACATCTCGTGTAAGCCTTGCTCAACCACCTTGTTGTTTCCCTGATTTCTTGTCAGCCATCCTCTGCCGTAGCTCAGACAGTTGCCGCCCCTCTTTTCTGGCCAGGCACAACATTGGTATTGGTTTCTGAATCTAGTACAAACCCATACAATTAATTGGCTTGATTGATAGGTTAGTTAATCTGATGGGATTTGCTTGCAGTTAGATTGATTGGATTTAGATCTAATGTGAGTAAGATCGCTGATTAGAAGCTTTGGAATTGAAGCCGGGCTGGGTAAGTTTTGGTTTGTATTCATTGTGGTAGATGGTTATAGTCGTTGGTTATTGTTTACTGATTTATCATTACTAGAAGGAGTTCTATATTTGATAGAAATCCGATTGATGTATTTATGTGGATCGTTGATGTTGGATGTGCAGGTCGGATTGTCTTTTGAATCAAGAAGCTGGATGATTTTGGAAGGGGGTGATTCTTCCAGATATGCTATGAGAATTGATGCGATGTAAGGTGAGTTCATATTTAGATGTTTACGGATGCATACAAATATATGAGTCGATTCATCTTATAGTATTAAATTAATTGGTGAATTAGTTAGGGATTAAGATTGGATTTGGATTCTTATTCCTACAGTTTGATTATACTAGCATGTGGTTATATTGGGTTCTACCATTTCAGACATTGGATTCGAGGTAGGGATCTTAGATGCGAAGACCATCAACATGAGCTACATAACAGGTGGGTAATTTCCTACCTGGTCCGGGTAGATGTATTGCATTCAGATTTAGTCATAGATATGAGCATGTTAGGTATTCATATTACCTTGACCCTGCTCTTATTATCGTATGCTTGAACTTATCGTTGGATTTATTTATGCTCAATTGTTGATATCACATATACCCTATCATGATTTAGGAGTTATAGATGTGATGTAAATTGGCTTAGATGATTAGTAGGGTGTAAATGTCAGTACGGGTGATGACCCAAATTATAAATTGGGAAAAAGGTCATCTATGGGTAGGTAATGCCCTAAATGTAGGATTTATTTCCAATACCCATATGTTGCATACTGTTACCAACTATGAGTTGTGTAATGGTTAAGTGAAGAGTGATTAGAGTGTCGCTGCGGACCAGTGGTCCCAGCTTGATATGATTAGTCGAGTACGACTCTCTATCGGATAGAGAGTGCGTCGATCAGTTGAGTACGACTCTCTATTGGAGAAAGAGTTATGATCAGTCGAGTACCACTCTCTACAGGATAGAGAGTGCGTCGATCAGTTGAGTACGACTCTCTATTGGATAGAGAGTTATGATCAGTTGAGTACGGCTCTCTACAGGATAGAGAGTTCGTCGATCTTTTGAGTACAACTCTCTACAGGATAGAGAGTATTGATTAGATGGGTATGACTCTTTGCTGAACAGAGAGTCTGTGGTAGATGGTTGTACGTGTGACAACATACACATGTCATTTGCATGCATTCTGACGACATAGTCTCCCTTGGGGTTGAGAGAGTCGTCGGTCATCTTGCCTCCCAAAGCACTCCCCGAGGAGTAATCGGTGTGAGGGCAGAGCATTTGTTGTGCCGCACTCTACCACTATAGAAGGTGGTAGTTAGAGTTGCGTGCAGTTATCCTGGGTACGTAGTACTTGACCACTCATTGGTAGTATTAGTCGGAGTGGCCAGCAGTAGGGACCCCCGTTGTGTAGCGAACTCTTTACGCTCATATGCTACTTGATCATTCTGCCCACTCGGCCACTCTATAGCAGTGGTTGGTGTGAGTTGGGATAGTTGTCATGTCGTGCCACCTAGGCCACACTGGGGTCGTGGTAGCGAGTAGGGGTGAGCAGGCATGACCATGCATGCTGCATTGCCGTATATGATGGCGCTTTGCATATTACCATATATATATACATATATGCATGTATATATATATATATATATATGGTTGAGATTAATATATATATATAGATGCGGTCTATATATATATATGATTATTGTGATGTTGTATTTGATTGTACTATGCTTGCTGCATTTGAGTGTACATCATATTCATGCATGTTTCTTGCATTTGTTATACGATTGTGTCGGATACTGGTATGGGTTGGACAGACCATTAGATACCTTGACCTGTAGCTAGAGTATATTGTGAGTTGATCTACTCTTCCTGTTATATATATATATATATATATATTGGATATATGTTCATGTTGGATCAGAGTAGCGTAGAAGACTTCAGGTATGTCTGCATTTTTATATTGTTTATTTAGTTAGACGGTATATGCTTGTATTTATATAATATGCTGATATACCTGTTGTACCTCTAGAGTATGTTGTTGAAAATACATGTGATATGACATATATACATGTTTTTCTATTACCTGATGAGTTTTACTCACCACCCCCCATGGACCCTGGGTTTTCTGTCGCCCAGGTAATAGGTAGAAGACTTTGTGACAGCTTGGAGCACCGCTGGCTGACATCTCATCTCACCTCCGAGGCTCTCGTATTGGTTTTGGGCTTTGCGTCCGCCGTGTATTGTATTTGGAATTTTCCTAGTGTACTGTGTTGTGAACTTGTAGATTTAGATTTTGTCGATGTACTGTATGTGGTTGTGGTGTGTTAGTCATACCGGTATGCATGTTGTGGATGTATTGTATATGTGGGGTTATGGGTATGTCGTTGTATTAGTTTCCGTTGTGTTTCGTTATGTTGTTGTGTTTTTATTTGCTATGTTATTGTTATTGTGGGCCTACGGGCCTTGTATTAACCCGAAATGTTGCCACGTACAGGGGAGGTGCCGTCCGTTTGATTTTCGGCTCGGTATGCTCTCAGGGCATGACAGTAAATCCCAAAATATACTCCGTTTAGTCCATTTATGCGTAATTCCATAGTTATATGTTGTAACATTTGGTTCTTCAATAACAGATGGAAAGTTAAGCACTCTTTACCATAAAATTTGACCGGTGAATTTCAATGGTGGAGGTGTTCTTTCAATTCTATTCTTAGTGAATTCTTCTTTATTTCTTCTGAATTTATGATTTGGCGGTAAAAATTATCTATGACAATCAAAATAACTCAGTTTCTTTCCGTATTTCAATCTGAATGACTTTGATCTCTCCATACATATTGGACATCCTAAAATCCCCGTGATACTCCAGCCCGATAACATCTCATAAGCAAGAAAATCATTTATGGTCCAAAGAAGCACAACTCTCATTGTGAACATCTGATTAGTATAGACATCATATGTGGAAACACCCTCGTCCCATAGTTGGATCAACTCGACAATCAACGGTTGCATGTAAACATCTATTAACTTCTTCGGATTATGAGGACCAGGTACAATCAATGTTAAAAACATATAAGATGTTTTAATACACATACCGGGTGGAAGATTATACGGAGTTACAATAATTGACCAGCAAGAATAAGTTCTTCCTGATTTGCCAAATGGAGCAAATCCATCAGCACATAGACCCAACCTGATGTTTCGAGTCTCATTCGCAAACTCAGGATATGTTCTATCAAAATTTTTCCACGCCTCTGCATCTGATGGATGACACATTGGCCCATCCTCTGTTTCATGATTTGTATGTCAAGTCATGTGTTCAGCAGTGACCTTTGATGCATAAAACCTTTGCAATCTAGGAGTTAAAGGCAAATAGAACATTTGTCTGAATGATTTTAATCACTTATTATGATTTGATCTCATGGTACTCTTGTACCTGCATTGACTATAAAATTTACAAGTCTCTAAATCTGTATTATCTCCCTAATATAGCATACAACCATCTCTGCAAACATTAATTCTTTGCACCGGAAGACCTCAATCTTTCACAAGTTTTTTCATACTATAAAAATCATTCGACATTATGTGATCACGCGACAATACTTCTCCAATAACTTGAACAAAATCATTAAAACAATCTTCGGACACATTATGCTCAGCTTTAATATTCAACAATCTCACGGTGAGAGATAATTTAGTGTGACTATCACAACCAGACCACACGGGTTCATCTGTAGCTCTCAACACTTCTTGAAATTTGAGATATGACTCATTGTACACATTTTCATGAACACCAATTACTTCTACCTCCTCCAACGGCATTGAATAACTAGTATACATGTGTTAAAATGTTTAAGGATAACTAGAACTTGTAGCGTTTGGTTCGTTATTCAAATTATGACCAACTGCATCAACTATTATCCTCTGGTATGGATTGAATTGATTGTAATATATTTGCTCTCCACTAACTATCCTTTTTATATTTCGTTCAACCTCTTCATCGAATGTAAACGGTTCACCATGACAAGTCCAATTATAATAATTTAGCATAAAACCAAATCTACAAAGATGTTTTCGAACTTTATCACACTGGAAAAATTTACCATTATGACATTTTTTGCACGGACACCTTAATTTATTCCCATCCATAAACTAAACATTGATATTAGTAAATGTCAAAAATTGTTCCAACACAATAATAAATTCATCGGTTAAACCACGACGTTCTAGTAAATTCTTTTTATACATCCAACTTCATTCTCTCTCCATTTATCATGTTTTAAAAATTATATCAAGGATTAATTTTAATTTTTTCTAAATTTCATCCATATATATCAATCTAACAATAAATTTATACTCAAAATAAATTCTTCTAGTACTAAATATGATTTTGTGTGATATTTAATTGTAAATTATAATATCATTTCGAATAAATATTATATATTTACGGTAATAAAATTACTTAAAATCAAATATTAATTATAATTAATATAAAATAATAATACTATAATTTTATAAATATACAATATTTATACATACCTGTCCTAATGGAAACAATGGATGAGCTCACAGCTAGCTGAAGACTTCACGAACACACCGAACACCTTAATGATGAAGTACGACAAACCTATGAAAAATAATTTTGTATTTAGATTACACATTATACTGATTTATATAATTTGAATAACATTTAAATTTTAACTCTATTATTACGGCGATAAACGACCAGTTGGGACGACGATTAACCATCCAAACCACACCTCCATGTCAAATTACATGTACGATTGATTGCGAAGTGTAATGAAAATCTTGGGCGCATGACGATTTATCTCATGAGTTTACAAAGTGCATAAGTGAAGTGAGGCAGCGACCGCCTCTGTAAAATACGGGGAAAAAAATTATGGATTAATCCTTTAATTAATTGAATTTAATTAGTGGGTTAATTGAGTTTAATTAGTTGATTAAATTGGGCTCAATAAGTGGAAATGGGCTGGAAATTGGGCTGAGCCCATTGGGCTGAATCCATTGGGTTTGACTTGGGTTAAGGGCTGAACCAGATTGAGTTAAATTAGATTGGGCTTGAACCAGTTTGGGTTGGTCGAGCCAAATCACTGGAACGGCACTTAAAGGCTGAACCCGACCCAATCGATGCATTTCCCCATCGCGATTTCCACTTCTTCCCTGCCTCTCGTCTCTTCCGAATCACAATGGCCGCGCTTTGCAGGATCGCATATCAAGACCGTCGATCGCGAGTTTTCAAGCGAGTTCTGAAGAGTCTTTGGTTGGAGGAGGAGGTCGGCGGTGTAACTACCGGGTCTCCGATCGTGAGCTCTCCCGGTTGTGCCACCCTCCGTCGATGCAAGCGGCAGCAAGCTCCTCTAGCCATGGAGTTTTCCTCGGCGCAAGGGATAATCTCCGGTGTCGCTCGAGCTCAGATCATCATCGACCTAGCTGATCGTTTCGACCACAGGCCAACTCGATTTCTCCCTTTCGATTCTGAGCTTGCATTCATTAGATCACGGACTCGAGCTTAACCTGGTCTCTCCCGATCCTCTCTGCAGGGTGTTGGAGCTGTCGTCGGTGGATTAGGTGATTGGTTTGGCAGTGGTGGAGCTTAGATTGGTTCGGTGAGCCGGTGAATAGGGGAGGAGCAGCGTCGGAGGATCTACCGTGTTGGTAAGTCGATCCGTTCTTTATGTCCACTGTGCTATATTGAAATTGCTAAGTAGTTGTAGTGAGTTCTATGTGTTTGTGATGTTGGTAATCGACGGCGAACAGGGGAGGTGGCCGTCGGTGAAGATTTGGCCGGTAAGTGAGTTTATCCCTTTCATTTCATCTGTAGATTGCTGTGTATTCTGGGATGTGTCATTGTTGTTGAGATTTCGATGAACTTTTGATTGGAATCTAAGCTGAGTTTGGATTGTATCCGATTGTTGATTGGAGTTGAGGTGGGAAGCTGGGTTTGATGGGCTCGGATTAGTGATGTAGGTGTGGTTAGGTTTGTTGTTATTGATTCAGTAATGAGGAGCTATAATAGATGTTGATCAATTGGTCAAGTGTGAGATAGAGGAAGGCCTCATTCTGCACAGTCAAGGGTGGAGTTGTAATCGATTGTGGGTGTATCTTCCGATTGTTTCTTCTTTTACTGCCCATGGATGTGAGAATGGATGATAGAGTTGTGGTGAGGTTGATTTGAGTGTGTTTAGATCTATTTACTTTAATGGATCTTTGGATGTTGGTGATCTATTGAGGTGATTATGGTGTATCGATTTGGGTAATCGGGATTTCTACCTCGTAGGCGAGGAAAGGATGCAGTATAGGAGCGATGTAGTGTTTAGTTCCTCGTTTGTTGAATACTTGTACTTAATCATTGCTTGTTATTATTGTGCGAGGTTTGGGATCAGCGAGGTTTGTGGCGATTATTCGAGCTTCATATCGGTGGGTAATATCTACAGTCCGTAGTTTTGATCAAATTCACGTGCATGATCTTGGATATATGTTTATACTGTTTACCTTAAATCCACTCTTATTTAATCATATGCTTATCTTGCCTTGACCTTTGAGATATATACTCTACTCATTGATTATCTACGGATAGGAACTATAAACCCTATTATGTATTAGCTGATAGATGTTCAGTAAGTACATGTGGTTAGGGTTATCTTTGTGACCTCAGATATGGTTACTGTGTTACCTAACTAGAGTTAGGTGATGGATTGGATTATGGAGTCGATCGTTATATCATAACCGTATTAGGGGTGCATTTATGGTGGATCTAGCTGTCTGTGCATAGATAAGTGTATGGTTGTTAGTATGTTACCATGGACTAGAGGTCCTAGCGCGATGGTATATCCATTATGGATTGTGTGCCTGTGTATGGTTATATGGACGGTCGATTGTATATCGCTACTGACTAGAGGTCTTAGCATGGTGGTATTATTAGATGAGTATGACTCTTTTGCGATAGAAAGTCTTGTGATTGTAGTCCTTGCATAGTTGACTTTGGTTGACGGGACTCCCATGGGATAGGAGTGGCGAGGATACATGTATGGAGCTATGCATCATTACATTTGCATGCATCTTGTTGGGGTCTCCCTTATGGATGAGGCAGTCGTCGATCATCTACCTCCCGACCACTCGGGGTAGTGGTAGCGAGGTTGAGGCGAGCATTGGATGTGCGCTCGACCACTATGGATGGTGGTAGGCTGAGATCTTTTGTGCTTTGTGAGTGGTGTGCTTTTCGCCCACTATAGATGGTGGTTGTGTGGCGTGATTGTCTTGTGTCTGGCGTTTGTCTACTCATGGGTAGGGACGGCGTGGCTTGCGAGGGGACCCTAGGAGTAGTTAGCTCTTTTGCGGCTTATCGCTACTCGGTCATACTACCTTTCGGTCACTCGAGAGTGGTGGCGGTGAGTCGGGCTAGTTGTCATTGTCATGCCACCACAGCCACTCTGGGGTCGTGGTTGGGCCAGTCATGACATGACCATGCATATGCATTCTTGATATATATGTATGCATGTATTTGATATATGTTTTACATATGCCCGTGAGATCTTGCATTTGATTGAGCTATGATTGTTGCACATGCTTGTACATCATGATACATGTCATTTGCATTTTATTCTTGCTATGTGTTGAGCATGATACATGCGTTGATTGAGAATGTTATATGCATTTGATTAGCATCATGTCATTGTGTAGTACGGATAGGTTATTATTACGGTGATCATATACTGTTCATATGTCTGAGTATTGGTCAGGTATGGGATTGACCTGGTACGTTATATGGTTATATTATAGTATACTTGTTCAGGATGATCTAGCATATGGCGTTACAGACTGTCAGGTACGTTGGTACATTACTTTATGTTCAGTTGACCAGTTTAGTATATACATTGAGTATGACTTTACTGTAGTTACTTGTTATTAGATTTGGATATGCCTGTATGTCTATTGGACTCATGCTGTATACCTGTAGATCTTCACATGTATACTTGTAGATCTATCCTTATATGTTGTTCATGCACTTTCTATATATTACCCCTGAGTTTATACTCACCACCTCGGACCACAGGCTTCACGCCCGGATAATGTGGTAGAAGATTCCTTGGACGTTCGGAGCTCCGCCAGCTGATCCCATCTCACACCGGACGGATGGATATGTTTTCCATATTGTTGTACTACTATGGATTGTTGTTTTGGGGTTTTTACGCCATATTATTTCCGTATCTGTGATATACGGATGTGTGGTATGTATTTGGTCTTTGATTCGACTTCTATTATGTTTCTTGTTGTGTCAAGTCACTCCGGAGTGCACAGTTGGGTCATTGTATATTGTTTTATCTGTTGTATGTTTCCGCTGCATTTGATATGTTGATATCTATGTATATCATATTGTTGTTGTGGGTCTACGGGCCTTGTATTAACCCGATATGTTGCCACGTATAGGGGAGATGTCGTCCGTTTGCTTTTCGACACGGCATACTCTCGGGGCGTGACAATTTTATTGGTATCAGAGCCCTAGGTTGCGAAGTCTACTTTCGGATTTTATTTCGTTCGGACATCGAGTTTTTCTTTACTCGGTCTTGGTTTTGTGAGTTCTGGGATCTGGCTGTTGCGGACATCTCTGAGATACAAGGATTAAGGTATGTTAACTGTTATTACATATCCTTCTACATTTAGTTGCTTATAACATGGATGACTTGTAGTATGTTAGTCAATATTATGCTTAGTGGTTTGAGTTGACCAGGAGCGATATGTTGAGGTTATTAGACATGTACGCTATCGAAAGGTAATTACCTTTGAGAGCCGTGATATGAGTCGGAAGCGAGGTTAGGTAGTCACATCTCTTGTGGAGATCAAGGATTAGTCCTAAGATTTTCACTAATTATGTTAGTCGGATCATTACCTATGGGGTAATGGACAAGCGAGTACTATTCGATGCAGATAGTAGAGGATTATTTTGGAGATATTCATAGGGATTTTGATCCACTGAGTTGGTCATTCTAGGTTGTATAACTTTGGAGTACTTTTGAGTACTTAACTCGTGTTATCTGAAGGAAGCTAAGTTAGCTACATACCATTATCCGGATCTGGCGGTGCTTGGTGGAAGAGATAGGAAATAACCGGAAATCACACATCACTTGGCCACGGTGTAGTGATGTTGTGAGAGAGTATTTTCCATGTCATTTTTGACTCATCGTCGGGAATTCTTGAGCTTGAGGTTGGGTGATCGTGGTGGCGAAAGTACCATCGAGTCGTTAGACTGCGTGAGGTTCTGACCCCCTAATAGCTCGAGAATGTGATTGGGTTGGTTTTGGCCACCCGCAGTTATCGGTTGACATCTTATCGGATGTTTGGATCTCTACTAGATCCTACCGGAAGTCCTTAGACCGAGTCATGTGGATAGAAATGACTCCGTAGTAAGTGTTTTAAGAGTTGAAGATTTGATAAGCAGATATTGCAAGTCAAATTATTGGAATTAGAAGTATCCAAATGTTGGATAAAAAGGAGCAAGATTAAAGTCATGAGTCATGAGCTACTATTGGAGAGTTTTCCGATCATAGAAGACCGATTGCAGATTGTCAGTAGCTTCTCATGTTTATCAGTGAACTCAGAGGAAAGACTCCGAAGGGAGATTATGTGTGTGCAGTGCGGGTTACGATGAGACACGGAGTCAGATTATTCGATGGACCATTGTATATGTTTCTACTATAAGCAGCTGGTATCTACGAGGAGAGTATGTATTTTGAAGACTCGATTGAAGACTATGGATGATGCTTTGGCCGGACGATCCACAACCTCGGCGAGATCATTACAAAAGAATGGTTATCACATCAGCAGCGATCTACTACCCCAGATATAGTTGGAGTTCTTTGATACTTTCATCCGGAAGAAGTAAGTTACTCAGCAGTATCAGCCGAAGACATCTCAGAAGATTCAGACATTCAGACAACAACTATTACCTTCCCAGACGACAACAACTGTTACCTTCCCAGGCGTAGTTATGATTTGTTCAGAGGAGAGAGTATCGGCGATGGTACGTATCTATCGATATTCTTGATTGCGGTATACCTTCGCGAGTTGGAGCGTGCTACGATGTTGATAATTCTTCAGTATTTTACAGCCGGATGTGTATCTTTTGCCAGTACAACAGTGGTTATCATCTCCGTGCAGTTGTTTCAGTTTGTACCTCCATTTTCAGCAGTTGATTTCATTTCCTCCATGGCATATTTTTGTAGCTACTTGAGCTCAGTCGTCCAGAACAGATGTTGGATGAGTTTACATGATTACTCGAGAAAAAGTATAGAAGACCGAAGGATCGGTCCTTCGGGGTATTACTTTAGGTTATACTATTTGTAGATATATCGAGAGATACTGGTAGTTTACAGGTATCTTTGTCTAGAACATTATTGGATAGGGTTCGAAGGGTTCCTATCGACTGGTGGTTGGTGATTTTCTCTACCGTTTGGTGAGATGTTGATCAACAACCAAGAAGGCAAGGGATACCCTTAGCCTTTTCTAGACATACCTCCACTATAGACATATCCTTACGGATAGTTGGATTGTTGGAGCATTGGTATACTAGGACTCTCGGATGTACATATAATCTGAGAGTATTCGGATATAGTTTCAGATGAACTCTCGGGCTTGCCACTGCATGGGCAAGTAGGAATATGCGATTGGAGGGTGATTTCGGAAATAGTTCCGATATTGAGACCTCATCTTGGGAGATGATTTTATGGATATCGGTGTTGCTAAACACTATGGGAGATTTATCTGCCTCAGTGTTTCTTCTTGAGAAGACTTGTAACTCTTTGTTAGAAGAGAGTCAGACCTTGAGTTTATGCATTAATTATCGATGATTGGAACGCAGTAGTTGAGAATGAGTATCCTTCGTAGAGATAGATGATCTGTTTAGATCAGTTAAAGGACATCTGTGTATATCCTAGGGTTGATATACGATTGGAGGGTTGATATTGTAGTGACTTAGTGTCATACAATTATTATTGTTGGTGTGATGATTGATATATCATCAGCTTAGAGTAAAAGGATGCAGGTGTGTGGAAGACGACATTTCATACTTGTTATGAATTTTAGGAGATGTTGATAATGTTGTTAGACTTATCGACGATTTAGTCGTTCATGGATTTGAGGAATCAAGTACTCTTGGAGTATTTGAGATCGATTGTCATCATATCTGTGGAGGATATATTTATGGATATATTCCCAATCTTGAGGGAAGTTGTGGTTTCCTTAGATTGATTTGGTATTTACCATAGATGAGGATAGGATGTTTTAGCGATACTATATCTTGACGATTGTGGGACCAAGAAGGTGATGGCAATCACGGAAGTTTGTGAAGCTAGGTTTCAAGGCCTCGGTGACGACTTTTGTGTCGGTGTTAGTTAATCCGTCCGATATGGATGTGTACGTAGAGGCATCATTTGAGGATTAGGAGCGATCCGATGTCGTTGAATGAGACATATATTATGTGTATGCTAGTTGAGAAACTAACGAGATTAGTCATTATAGTCTTCCAGCTTACTTTTCGGGTGATATAAGTGAATTTTGACATTAGATTAATTTCTCAGAGAATAATTCCGCCTCCGGGAAGGAGAATAGTGGGTTACAGAGTTGCATTCGCTTTAGGAAGAGTGTTTCAGGAGACTCTTCATTCGAGAGTGATGATTTATTCGGAGTATATCCGAAAATAGCGAGTTTGAGACGTCCTTTATGGTGAAACGTCAGGTAGAACACGGTTGATTTCGTAGTTTGATGTTGGGTATGCCAACAAGCAAAGGTGGAATATTGTGATCGGTAGGGTTATGTACCGAGATAGAAGTGGTAGCCTAGTACGTTAGACTGTGTTGGGAGATTATCTAGAATTCGGAAAGGACTTGATAGGATTTGGGTAGTCGATGATCGATTAGCTAGGTCCGTTCCTTTTCTTTCGAGCCGTAAGATGAATTTCGTTGGATCGCTTGATGGAATTATATCCATGGAGTATCCTTGAGTATCATTTCTGATAGTGATTCATGATTCACCTTACGATTCTGGCAAAGTCTCCCATCGGTTACGGGTATAGAGCTCCACTCTGCATATAGGTTGGCTGAGAGCGTATAAGAGCTGGAATATAATATTCGAGCTCAGTACTCCACTTAGTTACTTGAGGTGTGATTTTGCTCCGGATACTTGAGATGGTTGTTGTGGCATCTCGTACTCGTACATGAGTCAAAAATTTGGGGACCAAATTTTTATAAGTGGGGGAGAATGTAAAATACGAAAAAAAAATTAATTATGGATTAATCCTTTAATTAATTGGATTTAATTAGTGGGTTAATTGAGTTTAATTAGTGGATTAAATTGGGCTCAATAAGTAGAAATGGGCTAGAAATTGGGCTGAGCCCATTGGGCTGAATCCATTGGGTTTGACTTGGGTTAAGGGCTGAACCAAATTGAGTTAAATTAGATTGGGCTTGAACTAGTTTGGGTTGGTCGAGCCAAATCACTGGAACGGCTCTTAAAGGTTGAACCCGACCCAATCGACGCATTTCCCCATCGCGATTTCCACTTCTTCCCTGCCTCTCGTCTCTTCCGAATCACAGCTGCTGCCGACGCACACGGGATCGCATCGCTGAAGACCGCCGATCGCGAGTTTTCCAAGCGAGAGTTCCGGCGAAGAGTCTTTGGTTGGGAGCCGAGGGTCGGCGGTGTAACTACCGGGTCTCCGATCGTGAGCTCTCCCGGTCGTGCCACCCTCCGTCGATGCAAGCGGCAGCAAGCTCCTCTAGCCATGGAGTTTGCCTCGGCGCAAGGGATAATCTCCGGTGTCGCTCGAGCTCAGATCATCATCGACCTAGCTGATCGTTTCGACCACAGGCCAACTCGATTTCTCCCTTTCGATTCTGAGCTTGCGTTCATTAGATCACGGACTCGAGCTTAACCTGGTCTCTCCCGATCCTCTCTGCAGGGTGTTGGTGTTGGGCCGCTGTCGGTTGATTAGGTGATTGGTTTGTCAGTGGTGGAGCTTAAATTGGTTCGGCGAGCCGGTGAATAGGGGAGGAGCAGCGTCGGAGGATCTACCATGTTGGTAAGTCGATCCGCTTTATTATGTCCAATTGATAGGTAGTTGTAGTGAGTTCTATGTGTTTGTGATGTTGGTAATCGACGGCGAACAGGGGAGGTGGTCGTCGGTGAAGATTTGGCCGGTAAGTGAGTTTATCCCTTTCGTTTCATCTGTAGATTGCTGTGTATTCTGGGATGTGTCATTGTTGTTGAGATTCCGATGAACTTTTGATTGGAATCTAAGCTGAGTTTGGAGTGTATCCGATTGTTGATTGGAGTTGAGGTGGGAAGCTGGGTTTGATGGGCTCGGATTAGTGATGTAGGTGTGGTTAGGTTTGTTGTTATTGATTCAGTAATGAGGAGCTATAATAGATGTTGATCAATTGGTCAAGTGTGGGATAGAGGAAGGCCTCATTCTGCACAGTCAAGGGTGGAGTTGTAATCGGTTGTGGGTGTATCTTCCGATTGTTTCTTCTTTTACTGCCCATGGATGTGAGAATGGATGATGGAGTTGTGGTGAGGTTGATTTGGGTGTGTTTAGATCTATTTACTTTAATGGATCTTTGGATGTTGGTGATCTATTGTGAGACTGATTATGGTGTATCAGATTTGGGTAATCAGGATTTCTACCTCGTAGACGAGGAAAGGATGCGAGTATAGGAACGATGTAGTGTTTAGTTCCTACGTTTGTTGAATACTTGTACTTAATCATTGCTTGTTATTATTGTGCAGGTTTGGGATCTGGCGAGTTCACGGTTGTAGTGATTATTCGAGCCGTGCTCGGTGGGTAATATCTACCTGGTCCGATAGTTTTAATCAAATTCCTGTGCATGATCTTGGATATATGTTTATATCTGTTTACCTTAAATCCACTCTTATTTAATCATATGCTTATACTGCCTTGACCTTTAAGATATATACTCTGTTACTCATTGATTATCTAGCACGGATAGGAACTATAAACCCTATTATGTATTAGCTGATAGATGTTCAGTAAGTACATGTGGTTAGGGTTATCTTTGTGACCTCAGATAGGGTTACTGTGTTACCTAACTAGAGTTAGGTGATGGATTGGATTATGGAGTCGATCGTTATATCATAACCGTATTAGGGGTGCATTTATGGTGGATCTAGCTGTCTGTGCATAGATAAGTGTATGGTTGTTAGTATGTTACCATGGACTAGAGGTCCTAGCGCGATGGTATATCCATTATGGATTGTGTGCCTGTGTATGGTTATATGGACGGTCGATTGTATATCGCTACTGACTAGAGGTCTTAGCATGGTGGACTGTCAGATGAGTATGACTCTTTGTGCGATAGAGAGAGTCTTGTGATTGTAGTCCTTGCATAGTTGACTTTTGGTTGACCAGGACTCCCCATGGGATAGGGAGTGAGGCGAGGATACATGTATGGAGCTATGCATCATTACATTTGCATGCATCTTGTGGCCGGGTCTCCCTTATGGATGAGGCAGGTGCGTCGATCATCTGTCTCCCGACCACTCGGGGTAGTGGTAGCGAGGTTGAGGCGAGCATTGGATGTGCCACGCTACCACTATGGATGGTAGTAGGGAAGATCGCACTTTGGCCTGCAGTGGTGTTAGCACTCGCCCACTATAGATGGTGGTTGTGTGACGTGCAGTTGTCCTGTGTGCGGCGTTTGTCTACTCATGGGTAGGGACAGCGTGGCTTGCAGCAGGGGCCCCTAGGAGTAGTTAGCTTTTTACGCTTATACGCTACTCAGTCATACTACCCAACTCGATCACTCGAGAGTGGTGGCAGCTGGAGTCGGGCTAGTTGTCATTTGTCATACCACCCTGGCCACTCTGGGGTCGTGGTTGGACGGGTCCGCAGACAGTGACCATGCATATGCATTGCTGATATATATGTATGCATGTATTTGATATATGTTTTACATATGCCTGTGAGATGCTGCATTTGATTGAGCTATGATTGTTGCACATGCTTGTACATCATGATATATGTCATTTGCATTTTATTTACTGATATGTGTTGAGCATGATACATGCGTTGATTCAGACTGTTATATGCATTTGATTAGCATCATGTCATTGTGTAGTGCAAGGGTTATTATACGTGATCATATCTCGTTATATATAGTATTGGTCAGGTATGGGATTGACCTGGTACGTTATATGGTTATGTTATAGTATACTTGTTCAGGATGATCTATCATATGACGTTACAGACCGTCTGGTACGTTGGTACATTACTTTATGTTCAGTTGACCAGTTTAGTATATACATTGAGTATGACTTTACTGTAGTTACTTGTTATTAGATTTGGATATGACTGTATGTCTATTGGACTCATGTTGTATACCTGTAGATCTTCACATGTATACTTGTAGATCTATCCTTATATGTTGTTCATGCACTTTTTATATATTACCCCTGAGTTTATACTCACCACCCCTGGACCCTGGGCTTCCTGTCGCCCAGATAACAGGTAGAAGATTCCTTGGACGATCGGAGCTCCGCCAGCTGATCCCATCTCACACCGGACGGATGGATATGTTTTCCATATTGTTGTACTACTATGGATTGTTGTTTTGGGGTTTTTACTCCGTATTGTTTCCGTATCTGTGATATACGGATGTGTGGTATGTATTTGGTCTTTGATTCGACTTCTATTATGTTTCTTGTTGTGTCAAGTCACTCCGGAGTGCACAGTTGGGTCATTGTATATTGTTTTATCTGTTGTATGTTTTCGCTGCGTTTGATATGTTGATATCTGTGTATATCATATTGTTGTTGTGGGCCTACGGGCCTTGTATTAACCCGATATGTTACCACGTACAGGGGAGATGTCGTCCGTTTGCTTTTCGGCACGACATACTCTCGGGGCATGACAACCTCGACCTCGCGACAACATAAATTCACGAGGCCACGCGACAACTGCCGTGAGGGCACACGCACGGCTCGGCAACTGCCGCGCGACGTGGCCTAGACGAAAATGATTTTTCGTCGCCAATTTACAACGAATTTTGCGATGAAAATTAAATGTTGGAAATTTAAATAATTTTGCAACAAAAAAATTTTTGTTGGAAATTTCATTACTAATTTGCGACGAAATTTAAAATTCGTCGCAAATTTTGTTATAGATTTGCAACAAATTTTTTTCGTTGTCAAATTTCGTCGCTAATTTGATTTTTTTTTTTTTTTTTTTTTAGTGGATGGGCTAGTCACGGGTCACAAAAAAAAATAAAAAAAAATCTCTAAAATTACTCTATCACTTTTTTCTCTATAAATACTATTTTAGAGTGTCACTTACACATAATTAAAGTAATTTCATTTGGAAGAAATCAGAGTTCAACTAGAGACATCACTTTATCTTATTAGTTGAGTATGATAAATTAAATTAAGTTCACTTAATACAATAAATACACAGACAAACTAAAAATGATTTATAAGAGAGGACTTTCAACATTCTCAATTCGCAGGTCAATCTAAGCCCGCTGTGAGTCAGCCAGTCTTGACTCGTAACCTATGTAAATTGATCCATTTAGATCTGTTAGATGATGAATCGATAAATTTTCAATCCAATATGTTTAAATGATTTGATGGGACGGATTATTTGTTTGATGTTACATCATAAATATAAATAATGGATTTTTAAAGATTTTTGTGTCGTTAAAAAAACGATTTTGAGTAGTTTGATGGTAGTTGCATATCATTCCTAGGGGGTGTCACATGGATTGTGTGGCCCACAAATCACCTTGCATGACTCCAAGTTTTACGGGAGACCAAATAAATCTCATTTAAAATATATTTCGCTACTTTTGGATACAATATTTAATGGCCTTTTATGTCTCATATTCATATCAAATGTTATTGTAGCACCCAATGGGACTGTGATGTACACTTTTTATTATTATTTTGAGCTTATTAAGTTATTTAATTTTTTTTTAGAATTCAGATATTCTAATTAGATGTATTGATCTTGCCTCATGAATGAATATCGTTCATCAAAATAAATCAGTAAATTACAATGAAATTAATGAATGATCTATGTTCGACTTAGATCTTATCATTAGGTTCACATTTTGAATTTTAAAGAATAAGATCTCGACATAAATTTTTCAAGAGCAATGACCAAGAGAGATCAAATTATGACAATATGATTACTACTTTGTGGTCTTAATCGTCGCACTGAGCTATATGAAAGTTATTTAATAGTCATAGGCTAACCCATGCACTCAACGTGCATATAACTTGGAAAGATTATCCCAGAATCATTTTTTCCATTTCACTGTCACCGGCTAGTTTTGAACCTGTTGCACTATCAGTAATCTATTTTTTTTTTCATATTTTTAAATTTAGTATCAGCAGGATATTGATTAACGCAAAATATTAATTAATCGATTTGAGATATGTGGATAGGTCGAATCCTTGAGAGTTTATGAGTGGCTTTCGTAGGCAGGTCTAACGCAAGTTAGGTTGCTATTTGAAGTTTTCTTATCAAGTTAGATTGTAGTGAGTCGACGACTAATATAATCAATAGTATTCCGACCTGACAAGTGAAAGAAAAAGAATTTACATCACATCACGGATGTATGAACGAGTCAGCTACAAACTCAAATCAAACCTTATCGAAAATAATGGAAGAGCAAAGCGGAAACAAAGATGAAATAGTAGCTAAAAAAGTAATCTTTTTTCCCTTACACCTGCCTATACGAGCCGAAGTAATTTACCAGAAGCTTTACCACGTCGCACAATCCTCATGCGTCCACTCATGTTTGTACGTATTCACCCACATTCTCAGGATATATATAAGTAAAATGCTCCTCTTGTTCATCTTTTAAGTCAGTTGAGCTCTACCAGTTGGGTTGAGCTCAGGTCAATTAAGCTACCCCTTTGGTCGAGCTCAGAGAGGCTGAGCTGCTCCTTGAGCTGAACTTCTCTTTGGGCCAAGTTTAAATCAACCCTTAATTAATTAGGTGATATCGTCCTGAAGTTTATAAACCTAATATATATCCATTTGATGCACCGTCGTATTGATATATTGATACAGGCGCATCAATCACAACACGATATGCTCATACCTCTTAATACGAGTATGCATCATTTTAGACCAAAACATGATATAATAGAGTTCCTAGAGACTATCACGATCTATCTGTGACTACAACTACAGATGTGGATCATTCCGTAGCTCGACATAGGACCTCCAGTAAGAATCACGTATCGATTAATTATAGTGTATGAAAAAGCAATATAAATGTATTCCTTTAAATCATTATTAATATTTAATTAGCTGGCCAGTTTTATAATAATTTAAAAGTAATATTGAGAAGAACTTTTTGAAACAAATTTCATGAGATTTATGCCATAGCTAGGTAAGCACTTACTTTGCTAATATTTGTTTGATATAAAAAAAAATACATAATACAAATAAAATTAAATAAGATCATTTTTTAAAATGAACCAACTTTATTATTTCATAAATTGAATAAATAACCAGATACGGACTCAATAAATACTTCAACTGGAGATCGGAATTCATAAATTTAGACCATACATAGAAATTAAATATAATTAAGAGACAACACCGTGGAATCTATCCTTAACGTTCATTATTAAGCTTCATGCACCATATGCGTTCAGGGCGCCGGCACGCCGGGGATTTCAGGAACGGGCGGTAAGAAGGACACCGGAGGCAGAAGTGACGACGGCGCGGGCGGCAGAGCCGAGGGGATCGACAGAGGCGGGAAGGGAAGCGGAGTGGGAATAGACGCTGGCTTCGGCAGTGAGTTGGGCGGCACCAGGAAGGAGATTGGAAGCGAAGGCAAAGAAGGCTGCGGCGGCGGCGAGAAGGGAATGGGAAGCTTGGGCAGCGGATTCTGCCCGAAGAAGGTTAAGGCCGTTAAGCTCCTCGCGGCGTGAGCAGAAGAAGCAGAGGAGCAGAGGAGGACGAAGAGGAGAGACAGGATCGATGTGGCCTCCATTGTTGTTCTCTGAGGAATTTTATCGAGCAGGTGGTGGCTTGCTTGATGCAGGGAACTGTATTGCATTTATAGGGAGGAATTGAAGATGGCCTGGTGCATGGCGTTGCACAACAGCAGGAGATGAAGGAGAAGCCATGCAGTTGCTAGCTAATCTGTTTGATGCTACGACGTGCATATAAATAAATAGATTTTTAAAGATTTTTGTGTAGTTTTTTAATGAGATTTTTAGTACGATCGATGGCAGTTGCATCATTCCAGTAAATAGTTGCTAATTAATTTCTTGTACCTGGATGGTGTTGCTCACACCTCATCCTGCATCTTCTCAAGAAGGTTTTGTATTTTAAAAAAAAATCTTCTTTTTTTTTTCCATGTGATTAGTTATAATTATGCATGGAACAATAAGTTTTGAAAAAATATTTCAATAACGGTTTAATAAACGTAAGGTGCATTTGATTTTATCGAATATTAAAAAAGATTCACCATATTTTGTAATCAATATATTATATGCATCTTCTTTTTTTTTCAGCACTATTTAATTAAAAAAGACTTTCCTCACAGCTTCATCCTGAAATAGATATAAATCAACGGGGTAAGTTCAAAGAACTCAGCGGGTATAGTCGATATGCAAAGTAAGATATAGCTGACAATAAGAATCATGTCAGTACAGTCTCACATATAGGGTATGTAAGAAATAAATACAAAAAGATTGTACTAACCTGAATCTCCTACTCTGATATAGGAGCATGTGTCATACTATAAGAGATAAAATCATCACCATATACAAATATGTATCCTGTATGCATAGCAATCATATGCACATCCAAGGCAGCAATAAAAATGCAGCAAACACAATACAAATGATATCCAAGCAAAGTGTATGTCGTGCAAATGACATGGTCACTCCTGACGCCAATCAGCCGACTCACACGCGATGGTGAAGCCGAGTGAGTAGGGCTATGACAATTGTGCACTTTGCCATCACTGCTCCTGAGTGACCGAGTGGACAGGATGTTGTCGGAGTACACCTATCCTCCTGCCCCAAACAGAGTGGGGGAGCTAAGCTCTCATCTCCCGGTGTTATAGATCATAGGAGGGATCCCTGTCCGCTACCACGCTGCCTCATCGCTACCCATGAGTGGACCAGCGGAGCTTGACAGAGCAACTGCATACACCCTCCTGATGTACCACTAACCCATGAGTGGCAGTGTGTGCACGCCATGTAACTGGCTACGGGCTCAACAATAAAGGAACCCCGTCCAGCCAGCATGCAATCATGCAAGATGGTGCATGATACTAAAGCATGTAAATCCAACTAAATACACATATCCGAATAATATGCACAATCAATATGTACATATCCATAATCCAAGTAACTATGATCCAAGTAAAACAGGGAAGATATATTCATATCCTATCAAATGCATGTATCAAGTAGGCACATATCATACTAGGCATATAAACATAAAAATTATTGTAAGTTATCCTAACTAGCATATCAACTTGACTATATCTAAAAGAAAAGTCAAAATATCCGCCTGATAAAATATCCGCAAAAAGAACCAGATCGTCACGACCGTGAACCTGCCTTGTGACTGAAACTTGCATACAACATAACTATTGTTAAGCACAAAATATCATTCACCGACAAATCGAATACTTAATCGATTCCTTCCATAACCAATTAATCCAAAGTAAATCCATCAAATCCAAGTACACAACAAATGATCGAATCGAATCCTACATCGACCTCATATCCAATCCACTAGATTGATTTAATTATCCTATTCAACCTAATCAACCCTCCATACATAATTACAGAACCGATCAACATCACACCGAACTCAACAATCCAACCAACCATAGATCACTAAGAATTAACTCACACCCAAATCATATAACCAAGGTACAGACAACCACTATCAATAACCTGTAATTAAATTAAAATCATCCTGTATGTAATCCAACCAATTAATCACAATCATCCCCATTGCATCAATAGAATTTAACGACATCCTGAATAAATCCTTCATTTTCCTCAAGCCTAATTTACAACTCTACAACAATAAACAGAACATCTCACCGATCCCACAACAACTCACCAATTAGAAATATAAATCCAACCTAACCCTAGGTGACTTATACACAGCTCAATCAAACCTTACCTCAAACTCAATCCAACACTTGGATCCCACAACTTGGCACCCACAATCCATTTACAACCGTTAACAACTCACCTAACGATAAGCTCACAGCCAACAACACTCATTACATAGAGTCGAAATGGACTGCAAGAAAATAGAGTAAATTCAAGATATATATATCTACCTGCAAGCAATTTCCCCAGCCTCTCTCCTGCTAATAGCCCATGAACCCTAACCCCAACACCGCTCTAGCTCACTGAAACCACATTCACCGACACCATACCACTGCCAAATTCATCAATCAAGCTCACCGAAGGGAAGATGCTCAGCTATAACCTAGATCCTGTCCAAGGTACAAGGAATCCGACTCCTACCTTGCTCTGACGACCACCGACAGGGATCGCAGCCCTCCAACAGTGGTTGTGACGCTGAACCGGCACTGTCAAGGCTGGTCGGCACTGGCAGTGGTGACCGAAGAGGTAGGCACGCGATGTGTGTGTGAGAGAGACGGCCGGTGGTAGAAAAATCAGGAAGAGAGATGATGGCGGTGCGACCTCGTGTCGAACGGCGAAGTGGAGAGCGACGGCGTCGGCAGCTTAACGTTGCTCGCGGCGGCAAACACTGGCCAGCGGTGTAGAGGAAGAGGAGGCTCGGGCGGTCCTGTGGCCGTAGAGACCGGCGCACGCGGTTGGGGTCGGCGAGGAAGAGGAGAACGGCGAGAGTCATCTGCCGGCGCGCGTCGTCTGGTAGTCGACGGAGAAGAGACATCGCGGAGAAGAGGGCGCCTGCGGAGAAGAGGTCTCTCGAAATCGGGAACTGCCGAAGGAGAAAAGGTGTCGCAGTGGGGAAAAAGAAAAGAAAATAGAAACTTAGGTTGATGTTGTCGATTAACCCCCCTTTAAATAGACTCCTCCAAAGCCTATTTATTTTATCCCCGTAATTATCTCGTACGACCTCCATTTAAATCCAGAAAAATTCCTAAAAATCCCGAAAAATTTCCAGGATTATTTCCTTAACTCTTTGGCCATTTAATTTAATATTTTAAATTTTTTTTTAGTATTTAACAGATTGCCTCCCTAGTAACCTTCTTAGTGGTCTTCCTAGGTTTCATGGAAACCTTGGCCACTAAACACCTACCTTGGTCAACCTTAGGGATGACTTCCCTATTGACCTTGGTTTTCCTAGACCTAGTTTGTGTTCCATAATCAAATGGAACACTATGATAAGTCACCTTAGGCATAGGTTTGTGACCCAAACCTTTCTTGCCCTTAGTTGACTCTTATCTCTTAGGCCCTAGGTTTTTACTTTGCCTTTTAGATCTAGACCCTTGACTTTGACTATTTGACCCTTTTATTTGATTTTACAGAATCCTAAGGGTCTTTTCAAGTTTCTCAAATCTTGATCTCAAGGCTTGATTTTCCAATTCTAATTGCCTAATTTTTTATTTTTCATTTGGTCTTTGGGCATTGTCCTTCCTAGGCATATGCCTAGTCCATTTAGGGTTAAAACCTAGGTGATCTTCTATTTTCCTAATAGATTTTCTAGGTAAGGTTTTTCTAGGGATATTAGTCCCAAATTTCTCCTTATTTGAAATGTGGACATTTTTAGCTCCTAAACAAAAATATTTGTTCCTATTAGCATGCTTATGTTCATGGGCAATAGCAAGTGAATTAACATTATTTTTGGCATGCTTTTTACTATAAAAATTAGAAGGTGCATTATTGAAATATACCTTAGGGTTAGCCTTAGCTCTCCCTACATGTGATGCTCCTTCCTTTCTCCTAGGACATTGGCTCCTATAGTGTCCCGGTTGTCGGCATTTGAAGCACACCATGTGCTCCTTGCTCTTCTTGATGGGGACACCGACATCCTTGACTTTTTCATTTACTTTTGGTGTCGGAGGAGCTTTCTTTACTTTCTTTGGGCACTTGCTCTTGTAGTGTACAGCTTTCCTACACTCAAAGTATATAATATTAATTTTATTATTAATTGACATGCTTGAGTTACCTAGTTCAGTCGTGGTGATCTGAGTGGGTTCTTCATCCCTCTCGGAGGTTGAGGCTTCTTCTTGATTTTGCTCCGGCTCTTGTGTGGATGGTCTCTCCTCCCCCTCAATCCTAGAGGCGGAGGCTTTTCCTACTTCTTCTTCCACCGATTCGGAAGTTGACTCCTTCTCAACTTCCGACTCCTCACTTTCTTGTGAGGATGATGATGATTCTTCCTCGGCTTCTTCCTCTTCTTGAGCCGATGAAGATTCTTCTTCTTCTACTTGTGCCAAGTGAGACTTCTCATGGAACTTGGCCAATTTGTCTCATAGCTTCTTAACATCTTGAACTTCACCTAAACTAGACAAAATATCATTAGGTATCAAATCTTCTAAAAGCTTTGTTACCTTGACTTCGGTCTTGAACTTTTGGCGTTGCTCTTGGGTCCACCTTTTTAACTTGAGGACATCTCCCTTCTTGTCCCTAGAAGGTTCAAAGCCTTCCATGATGATGAACCAATTCTCTATGTCCATCATCAAGAAATTCTCCATTCTAGCCCTCTACGTCGGAAAATCTTCTCGGTCGTATGGTGGCAGAGTGTTGATATCCCATCCTAATTCTTCTTGGAATTCCATCTTTCCCTCTAGCGTCTTTAGTGTTGGGATGTATACTGAAAAGTCTATCTTTTGTATGAATATCTTTATTTTTTAAATAAGAATCACATGATCATTGTTTGCATATTGATGGTTATGTATATCGTCTAATACATTACATTGTAAATAACATGGTGTGTAGTGTCACACAGGAGATCATGTTATCAGTTCCTTGTAAATTATAAATAAAGGCTCACAACCAAGATGGTTATGGACAAACTATTGGAATGGTTGTAGTGTGATTTGGTATTGGTTTGTCTTGACCATAGAATCACACTAGTACACTTTGTGTGTATTGAGAAGGACCGACTTAGAGGTAATTCGATTTATTGCTGACTACATAATCGAATCGGACCTCAGATATTATGTTGTACATGCTCTTAATCTCGATATAATAATGGGCACATATACTTAGTATTCATTTCTTTGATTTATCAATGGACGAGATTTATAGAGTAAATTGATAGGCTCGGTAAGTTGGGAAATGATATTATTTATATGGTGTGTCGTTGATTATAGGAGGAAACCGTGTCTTATATATTAGGATGATGATGTCTCCTTGAGGAGCTCATAAGGTTCATCATGTAAATCCTGCAGGTGGACTTGGTCCGGCATGATAATAAGGTTGAGTGGTACTACTCGTGGAGTTAGATGTTGATTAATTAATTGTCAATAAATTAATTAATTGACGGACATCCGAGATCTTAAACATGGGGAGATAAATGTACAAATAATATATGGAGTCCATATTAACTTATGGGGGTTGGTGAGGTAGATCAATGATAATTCTCTAGTGGAATGGATTATCATTAATGGATCGGACTTTATATGGGCTTAATCCATTGGGCGGCCAAGATCCAACTCCTCCTTATGGTCCCTATTGTAGCCTATTAAAACCCTCATGGAGCCTAGATCCGATGATGGAAAATGAAACTCTAGATCCGACGGTAGAGATTAAATCTTTAAATCTGACTGTGGAGATTAAATCTCTAAGTCCGACGGTTGAGATTAAATCTCTAGATCCGACGGTTGAGATTAAATCCCTAGAACCGACGGTGGAGATTAAAAGAAGGCTTAAGCCCAGCTCTATAAAAGGAGGCATAAGGGGTGGGCGGCAAGAATATTGAAGGGAGATTAGGGTTTTGGCTTTGGGCGGCTAGGGTTTGGAGAAGTCTTGGGCGGCAAGACTTGCTAGGGTTGTTGTCGGCGCCCATCTTCCTCTTCTCAACCTTGGCCGATGCTCATCCTCTTCTTTTCTCCATCCTTGGCCGACGGTGACTAGGGTTAGGGTTCTTCCCTTGGAGCTCTTGGTCGGCGCCCACTCCATCTTCTTCATCTTATTCTCTTTGGGTCGGCGGCAAACATCAAGCTTGGAGCTTGATGGTTGGTCCTAGATAGGAGAAGAGTTTTGTTTCATTCTTCCCTTTGTTCGGAGCGAGCAAGGAAGGGAAGAGCGTGTTCTAGGAGGCTTCGAATTTTGGAAGATCGTCGCCCACACGACGTCCAAAAGGAGGAAGGACATACAATAGAAGATCAAGAGGTATAACAAGAGGTATAATTCTTGTTTATGATCTTTTCTTATTCTATGCATGTTGTATATTTTTAGTATGTGGCTAATTTACTTGGACCCCGAATACGAACACAAAAATCGACGATCCATACATTGTCTATTCCGCGGCTATTCGAAGAATAGAGGTAGGTTGCTTGAACAATAAGTTTGTTCAAGTGACCACTCTAATCGAATAGCACGATGATGGAACGGTTGCTTGGGTAATCCATCTTTGTCAAGGATAAAAAAAAATTTATCCCGGGACGTAGACAGGATCGCCATGAACAAGCGACCGAGTTGAAGTGGGAAGCGAAGTTTCCTCCCTTCAAGTGGTATCAGAGCTTCGGTTCCAAAACCTTCAAGTGGTATCAGAGCTACGGTTTCCAGTTTTGTGTGTTTAGGATTCGGTTACTTTTATGCACTTTTCATATATTATATGTGTCAGATAATAGTAGGATGTGCGTAGGTTAACTTTTTGGTTGTAGGCATAGGATCCAACTATTATGGTCATATGTGTGTATGTGATTGTATGTGTGTAATTGTATGTTATTTGAATCCTCGGGGTTGACGAGGCTAGTATTTAATTTTTGTAATTAAGTATGGCATTGTTTAGCCACTCTTTTTATTTTAGTTTACTTTCGATCTAGATTTCATGTACACTCCTTCGTGGAGTATAGGATCGATGGATGTAAATTAAAATAGTTTTCCTCGGCTCGGATCTCCGGATGGCTTGTACATGGAGTAGGGAGGAGAGGGCGAGATGGCGATACGACGGGAGGCATATTGGAGACAAAAGCCATAATAGTTGGAAAATATTTTTTTTCATATTTATTGCTTCTTGTTTGATATACATGTCATAGGCTCGGAAAATTCCTCAATTTTAAATTACTAAGTGGGAGAGGGATATTTTTATAAATTCTCACGGCTTCCATTACGATTTGACATGTGATGCAAACAAACTTGCGTGTCGACTCTGAGTGCCTTCCTCTCCATCGAATGAGTTTGTTTTGCGGATCACAGGGTCGAATATGGTTATAAGAAATTATTTAGGAGCGTGTGTACTTCCCCATCGGAAGGCACATAACCCGAGATAATTGCCTTGGTACCGAGTAATGGTGAACACTTAGATGCAAATAGGAGTATCCTCCCCATCGGAGTGACTGCTTTTATGTGTAGGGCCGAAGAAGAACCAACTATTAATTTATTTGTCAAAAAGTTAGGTTGACAAGATAGTAAAATTAATGGGTAAAACCTCCTCTTACAAATGTAGAATTCGTATACGTCCACACGATCGTGGCATACGATATTCTCATTGTTTTGAGGTGTTGGTTGATTTTGAAATTTTATTGTTTGAGGAATCAATAAATTTTTTGAAATCTAAAGTTTTGATCTATGTGATTCTTAGGTTTTTCAAAAATGACTTTCATTCCACTTGTTGTGATACTAAAAGAGAATAAACTTACTGGACCCAATTATGTTGATTGAAAAAGGAATCTTGATATTGTCTTGACTGCTGAGGAGTACAAGTATGTACTCTTCGAAGAGTGTCCTCCTAAGCCTGCGAATGAGCTGGAAGTCCTTGGAGCTGAGATCGATGGGGAAACTCAAGTCGATATCATTCTCCAGTCTCTACCTAGGAGTTTTGAGCAGTTTCGCCTGAATTTCAACATGAATAAGAGATTGTATTCGTTGGTGGAGCTTCTGACAGAACTCCAGGCGGCAGAAGGGCTTGCTCAGGCTCAGGCCATGGTTGCTCAGAAGGTTTCTACTTCTAAGCCAAAAGGCAAGAAGAAGAAGAAACAAGATGGAGCAAAGGTGGTGGGAGGATCTCAGAGATGAGTGAAGAAGCCGAAAGGCAAGTGCTTCACTTGCAAGCAGACTGGACATTAGAAGAAGGACTGTCCCAAGCGGAAGCAGAACAAAGGTATATCCTTTGGTCTAGTCGTTGAAACATGTTTAGCGGTGTTATCTACCGGCACCTGGTGTGTAGATACGGGAGTCACTGATCATGTCTGCAATACTTTGTAGGGGTTCCAGGAAACCAGACGACTAGCTAAGGGGGAGATTACCGTTTACTTCGGCAATGCCACGAAGGTGGCGGCTATTGCGGTGGGAGATGTTTATTTGTCTTTTGAGAGGAATAAAATTTTGGTTCTTAAGAATTTCCTTTATGTACCTTTATTTAGAAAGAATTTGATTTCGGTTTCTAAATCGTTTATGGAAGGATATTCTATTTTTTTTAATGACAGAGTTGTTATAAAAAGGAATAAGGAGATTATCTGTTCTGGTGCATTGATAGGAAATTTATATACCCTTGAACCAAAAGCTCCCACGATGCAAATAGAAGTAAATAACTCATCTTCTAATTCTAATAAGAGAAAAGAACCTTCGAAGATGAACCAAACATATCTTTGGCATCTAAGGCTAGGTCATATTAACCTAAGCAGAATTCAAAAGTTAATAGCTGATGGACCTCTGGGTTCATTAGTGGTGGAAGATTTTTCAACCTGCGAATCTTGCTTGGAAGGTAAAATGACTAAGAGACCTTTTAAGGCCAAGGGGTATAGAGCCAAAGATGTGTTGGAATTGGTTCATTCTGATTTGTGTGGTCCTATATCTAGCCAAGCTAGAGGTGGTTTTGAATATTTCGTCTCTTTTATAGACGATTATTCAAGATATTGATACATTTACTTGATGCGTCACAAGTCTGAATGCTTTGACAGGTTCAAAGAATTCAAGGCTGATGTGGAGAAACGTCAAGGTAAAAGTATCAAGACACTACGATCTGATCATAGTGGTGAGTACCTCTTGGGAGAGTTTAGGAATTACTTATCAGAGGTTGGGATTCAATCTCAATTGTCTGCACCTGGCACACCCCAACAGAATTGTGTAGCAGAGCGAAGGAATAGGACTCTTATGGAGATGGTTAGATCGATGATGAGTTATTCTGAGTTGCCAGATTCATTCTGGGGATATGCTCTAGATACGATAGTGTATATTCTAAACTTGGTACCATCTAAATCAGTGCCTTCTACTCCCACAGAATTGTGGACTGGGCGAAAGCCTAGTCTGAGACATATTCGGATTTGGGGGAGTCAAGCACATGTGCTGAAGGCAGATGCTGGTAAGTTGGAACCTCGTACAGAAGTGCGCATGTTCGTTGGCTATCCTAGAGGAACCAAAGGTGGCTTATTTTATAGTCCTAAAGATCAGAGGGTGATTGTTAGTATGAACGCTAGATTTATAGAGGAAGACTATGTGATGAACCACAAGCTCATGAGTAAGATTGTTCTGGAGGAATTGAGAGGGAAAGTCACTGCTTCAGTACCACCGGTACAAGAGGATATACCACAAGTCACTGCACCGCATGTCACAGAGGATACACAGGTGATACCTCGTCGTAGTGGGAGGGTTGTTAGACAGCCTGATAAATACATGTTCTTGGGAGAATCTTCTGATTTGGTCCTTGGCGAATATGAACCTGATCCCTAGACATATGACGAGGCGATCCAAGATAAAGATGCGGTATCTTGGCAAAGTGCGATGAATTCTAAGATAGAATCTATGGATTCAAATCATATCAGGGAGCTAGTAGAACCATCCAATGGTGTAAAAGTCATTGGATGCAAGTGGATCTATAAAAGAAAGAGAGGAATAGACGGGAAGGTTGAGACCTTCAAAGCAAGGCTTGTTACAAAGGGATATACTCAGAAAGAGGGCATCGATTATGAGGAGACCTTTTCGTCGGTAGCCATGCTCAAGTCTATCCGAATTCTCTTATGTATTGCTGCTCATATGGATTATAAGGTGTGGCAGATGGATGTCAAGACAGCTTTCCTTAATGGAAGTCTTGAGGAAAACATCTATATGAAGCAACCAGAGAGATTCATTGTAAAGGGCAAAGAGCATCCTGTATGCAAGCTTAATCGATCCATTTATGTATTGAAGCAAGCCTCGAGGTCTTGGAACATCTTCTTTGATGAGGTAATCTAGTCTTATGGATTTATTCAAAGTCCGGATGAGTCTTGTGTATACAAGAGATGTGACGGAAACGTAGTGGTATTTTTTGTATTATACGTAGATGACATTTTGTTAATTGGCAACAATGTCAAGGTGTTATCGGACGTAAGGGTATGATTGTCCAAACAGTTTGATATGAAGGACTTGGGAGAAGTGGGACACATCCTTGGGATCAAGGTTATAAGGGATCGCAAGAAAAGGATATTGTGCTTATCTCAAACTTCATACATAGACACCATTATGGATCGTTTTAGCATGCAAAACTCCAAGAAAGGTTTTTTACCTTTCAAGCATGGAGTTCCTTTATCTAAGGAGATGTGTCCTAAAACATCTAAGGAGATAGAGGAGATGAAGGCGGTTCCTTATGCTTCGGCAGTAGGAAGCCTCATGTATGTCATGCTATGTACGAGACCGAATATCTGCTTTGTCGTGGGCATGGTCAACATATATCAGAGTAATCCAGGATAGGGACATTGGACTGCGGTAAAGCATATATTGAAGTACCTGAGAAAGACTAGGGATTATATGTTGGTTTACTAGGCAGACCAATTACTCCCTGTGGGTTACACAGATTCCGACTTCCAATCGGATAGGGATAACAGTAAGTCTACCTCAGGTTTTGTGTTTACTTTGGGAGGTGGAGTCATTGTATGGAGGAGTGTCAAGCAGAAATGTGTGGCGGACTCTACCATGGAAGCTGAGTATGTGACAACCTCTGAGGCGGCCAAAGAAGCTATATGGCTCAAGAACTTCTTGATGAACTTGGTGTTGGATCGAAGCGGATCGCTAGAGGGGGGGTGAATAGCGATAAAAACTTTTCTTTTAAATCGTTTAACTTTGTATCGTTTGCTATAATCAAAACTTAGGTTTGACTTAGGTGCCCACTGCACCAACACTTGGATGTGATTCCTGGTTTGCCCAAAACTATCACAATTTATTGTGATAACAATGGTGCAGTTGCAAACTCGAAGGAACCACGAGCCCATAAAGAAAGTAAACACAGCGCAAGTACCACTTGATACGAGAGATCGTAAAGTGGGTAGAAGTTGTTGTCGTCTAGATTGCATCAGAGGATGACCTGGTAGATCCTTTCACTAAGGCCTTTCTAGCGAGAGCTTTGATAGGCATGTGGAGGGAATGGGAATCAGATGTATGGCAGTATAAGAACAACATAGTCTTTTAGTATAAGTGGGAGATTGTTGGGATGTATATTGAAAAGTCTATCTTTTGTATGAACATCTTTATTTTTGAAATAAGAATCACATGATCATTGTTTGCATATTGATGGTTATGCATATCGTCTAATACATTACATTGTAGATAACATTGTGTGTAGTGTCACACGGGAGATCATGTTATCAGTTCCTTGTAAAGTATAAGTAAAGGCTCACAACCGAGATGGTTATGGACAAACTATTGGAATAGTTGTAGTGTGATTTGGTATTGGTTTGTCTTGACCATATAATCACACTAGTACACTTTATGTGTATTGAGAAGGATCGACTTAGAGGTGATTCGATTTATTGCTGATTACATAATCGAATCGGACCTCAGATATTATGTTGTACATGCTCTTAATCCCGATATAATAACGGGCACATATACTTAGTATTCATTTCTTTGATTTATCAATGGGCGAGATTTATAGAGTAAATCGATAGGCTCGATAAGTTGGGAAATGATATTATTTATATGGTGTGTCGTTGATTATAGGAGGAAATCGTGTCCAATATATTAGGATGATGATGTCCCCTTGAGGAGCTCATAAGGTTCATCATGTAAACTCTGCAGGTGGACTTGGTCCGACATGATGATAAGGTTGAGTGGTACTACTCGTGGAGTTAGATGTTGATTAATTAATTATCAGTAAATTAATTAATTGACGGACATTCGAGATCTTAAACACGGGGAGATAAATGTACAAATAATATATGGAGCCTATATTAACTTATGGGGGTTGGTGAGGTAGATCAATGATAATCCTCTAGTAGAATGGATTATCATTAATGGATTGGACTTTATGTGGGCTTGATCCATTGGGAGGCCAAGATCCAACTCCTCCTCATGGTCCCTATTGTATCCTATTAAAACTCTCATGGAACCTAGATCCGATGATGGAAAATGAAACTCTATATCCGACGATGGAGATTAAATCTCTAGATTCGACGGTGGAGATTAAATCTCTAGATCCGACGGTTGAGATTAAATCCCTAGAATCGACGGTGGAGATTAAAAGGAGGCTTAATCCTAGCTCTATAAAATGAGGCATAAGGGGTGGGCGACAAGAATATTGAAGGGAGATTAGGGTTTTGTCTTTGGGTGGCTAGGGTTTGGAGAAGTCTTGGGCGGCAAGACTTGCTAGGGTTGTTGTCGGCGCCCATCTTCCTCTTCTCAACCTTGGCTGGTGCTCATCCTCTTCTTTTCTCCATCCTTGGTCGGCGGTGACTAGGGTTAGGGTTCTTCCCTTGGAGCTCTTGGTCGGCGCCCACTCCATCTTCTTCATCTTATTCTCTTTGGGTCGGCGGCAAACATCAAGCTTGGAGCTTGATGGTTGGTCCTAGATAGGAGAAGAGTTTTGTTTCATTCTTCCCTTTGTTCGGAGTGAGCAAGGAAGGGAAGAGCGTCTTCTAGGAGGCTTCGACTTTTGGAAGATCGTCGCCCACATGACGTCTAAAAGGAGAAAGGACATACAATAGAAGATCAAGAGGTATAACAAGAGGTATAATTCTTATTTATGATCTTTTCTTATTCTATGCATGTTGTATATTTTTGGTATGTGTCTAATTTACTTGGACCCCGAATACAAACACAAAAACCGACGATCCGTACATCGTCTATTCCACGGCTATTCGAAGAATAGAGGTAGGTTGCTTGAACAACAAGTTTGTTCAAGTGACCACTCTAATCGAATAGCACGACGATGGAACGGTTGCTTAGGTAATCCATCTTTGTCAAGGATAAAAAAAATTTTATCCGGGGACGTAGACAGGATCGCCATGAACAAGCAACCGAGTTGAAGTGAGAAGCGAAGTTTCTTCCCTTCATTTAGCTCCCGGCGGTTAGTCCGTAGAAGAGCCCCGGGCTCTGATACCAATTGTAGAGGAAATGATGACCGCTAGAGGGGGGTGAATAGCTCGTTTTCGTTGCGTGATGGAATTTAATTACGTTTGTCTCTACAAGTCGTGTTAACGTAGCAGAAATAAAGCAATAACGAAATACGACAAACACAAATACACTAATACACAAGTATGTAACGTGGTTCGGAACCAAATGGTTCCTACTCCACGGATCGAGCTCGAACGAGCTCTAGCGATGCGACCACACACCACTAATCAATAATAACTCCTTCTCGACACAAGTTGGAGGTGGAGAAACCTCGTACAAATGATCTTACAACAGTAAGAAAACAAATACAAGCACGATACAATACAAATACGAAAGACAAGTAAAGAAAACTTTACAACACTTTGCTTTTGATTGCTTGAATGTTTAGTTGCTTGACTTACACTTGGAGACCCTGATTTGCAGCAACAAATTGCCCCAAAAGCTCTCAAGAATCGGTGTTAATTTCCTCCTCCACGAGCTCCCTTTAAAGATGTTGCCTGGGTTGGAAATCGTCGATCAGTCGACTGCTCGGGACCATCAGTCGACTGATGTCACTATTGTCGTGAGACAATAGCTAGATCCACGCTGGAAAAATCCAACGGATCCACCATCAGTCGACTGATGGAGCCTTCACTCGACTGCTAACCCCACAGTCGAGTCTCGACTCCATTCTATGATGAAATTCTCGAGCACCAGTCGACTGATCACACGATCAGTCGACTACCCACATCTGGCAGTCGACTGCTGGGACACTTCCCGTAGTCAAATCCTAGTTGACTCACACCAGTCGACTGTCATATGGCACCAGTCGACTGGCACACCTCAAACATAAGGTTTTAACCCAAATATAGTGCTCCCATACTTGCTAGACCACCCTTAGCCTAGACCTAAGCCTTCTACCCACCTCTGTCAGCCTCACGCCTCTCGGATCCCTCCAAGTCATCCATGACTTGTTCATCTATACGCTAGCCTTCAAGTGCTTCCATCGGCTATGTCATGCTAACGGTGTCTACACCGCCAAGGCACATTGGACTTACACTGTCAAGACTCCCGCTTGGACTTTACGCCGCCAACCATTGGACTTATGCTGCCAAGACTCCCACTTGGACTTTACGCCGCCAATATCAAACCCCTTGAACTTTCCAAATGCCAAGACTCAAGCTTGGACTTTCCCTTGCCAACCCATGTTGGACTTTCCATGCCAAGACCCATGCTTGGACTTTCCATGCCAAGTACTCAAGACTTGGACTTTCCATGACATGGTCAACTCCAGTTAACCATCAAAATTCTTCTCGAGTCAAACTCGAGTCCAGTCAATCATGACCCGGGTCTATTGTACAAATAATCTCCCCAAAACATTATCAGATATCAATGTCAAACCTCCATGTTAAATATCAAAATATCACTCGAGTCAAACTCGAGTCCGGTCAATCGTGACCTGGGTCAATTGCACCAACAGGTCTTCCATAGGATTGTAGAGTGACGACACCATAAACCCTTCTTGCTGATAAGATACAAGGAGGTTGTTAGGGTTATCAACCCATACGGGGACCATGCCCTGTATATAGATGTCGGGTCGAATCTATTATCAGTCCATCATCAATAACGGATCCGTGCTCTAATGGTTCTATACATTAAACCCCTATATCCAATAACCAAAACCTGTGAACTAATAAGTAGATCACTTAATCGAGTTTGAACCAATACGACACAATCGGACGATTATGATAATCACATATAAGCCCACCATCAACAATCTCCCACTTGGGTTATATGAGATTTTGTATGTAATATATGATCGAAATTCTTTAGTTAAGCTCATTATGTCATATTGAACTAAAATAATCTGGTCCATCAACTTCATTGGTATATGACTAAAGTGATTATTGCTACTCCATATATATAATCGGTAGCAAAACCCATCAGTAATCATAATACCATTGTCATCAATAGCATATATAGATCGGATGTGGATGTGTAGCATGAGAATTGTATGAAATGTGATCTGCACATATCAATTCCCAAATGGTCCTCCTTATGACCCATAACAGGGTCTTGATCACGTTTGCAAGAAACGTATGTAATCGCATTATCAAACCATGATTTGAATCTCATGACTCAAAATAGAGCCCTACATCACATTTACAATCATCATATACTAACCGCATTAGTAAATCATGATGTCTTTATACAGAGTATCAAAGATAAAATATACAAGTATTTTCCTATCTTAGTGTGCACAATGAATCAAAATATATGTGTGTCCTCATTATAGAGCATCTTGAATAATAAAGTAATACAGACTTCCCCTAAATGGATACTTCATCCACAGTGGCAAATCTAGATTGAAATTTGAATGGGTGCTCAATGAAATTCGATAGCGGCTGACAAAGGCACAGGGCTAATGGTCGACGACCAATAAGGGAGGACTACCTTTACCTCATAGAGGAAGGGGGTGATTCTGCACACCCTCGTCGCCCCCCCCCCTTCCCTTTCTCCGCCTGCCCCCCCCCCCCCTCCCTCTCTCCACCATTGTTCATCCATATGAAGAACCTTCATTCAGCCCACGCTGACAAACAGACATAAAGTCTATCTGTATATGCTCTATTAATGTTTGATTACTCTGAACTTTTTCTTTTAACCGTCTGACATTTTATGTCCGCAATGCGATAAAGTCGACATGCCACAATTATTCTTGACCTAAAGTTCCACAATTTTATTATAATAGTTGATCCTAAATAGCCATCAAGGCCTTAAATGATCTTTAATTCTATGATAAATTTTTTAATTATAGTTTATAATTGGATGTTATGTAGCAGTTTATTAATTCATATTTCATTATTAAGGTGGTCATCAGCATATGTTTAACACTTTTCCAAATGATAGCTCTTCCTAACAATTTGAAGATATGCTCTAATGTAAACCTCTCACTATCTAGACATCCATCAAAATACGAAGTTTTAATATTTAATCACCTCCAAACAATCAGATATTCGCTATGTGAGTATTTAAATAATTCATTGCAAATACTATAAGACTGTCTTTACAGTGCTTTTATTCAGTTATCTACCCAGCATTCTTGTAATGTACACTAAAATTAAATGTGTACATTTATGTGCATACATGAGGCTCTTTAAAGGTAACTTCCACTGAGCTTGATATATTTTAATTGATCGATAGGTTTCCCTCTAAGACTGAATGAGGTAACCTCCTGATCAAAATTTATAGTACTGATAATGAAATGCTATATTTTAAATCATAAATAAACTTATTTATTTGTGTACTAGGTGCTTTGAATCATCAGATTCAAAGTTCTTTAATTGTATTATATATATTGATTCCTTAATGTTACCATTAAGGAATACAGTCTTAATATTCATTTAATGTAACTCCAAATCATATTGAGCTATCAGTGTCATGATTATCCTTGTGGAGTCTTTCACATACATAGGCGAGAAAGTCTCACTACAACAAAAATGCTAAAAGACAACACCACAAAGACAACGATTTTAGGAGAAACCGTTGTGATTTTGGTAAAAGACAACGATTTTGACAAAATCGTTGTCTTTGAGCGCTCATGTAACACAAAAGACAACGGTTTTATACTATCCGTTGTCGTTGAGCATATTTT
The DNA here is from genome assembly GCA_025175895.1 of Wurfbainia villosa. Classification (NCBI taxonomy): domain Eukaryota; kingdom Viridiplantae; phylum Streptophyta; class Magnoliopsida; order Zingiberales; family Zingiberaceae; genus Wurfbainia; species Wurfbainia villosa. The sequence goes on along the minus strand of CM045995.1, from coordinate 116,243,809 downwards.
TTTTAATCAACGATTTTATAAGCGGTTTTTAATCGTTGTGTCTTTAAGAATTTTTTTTTATCTTAACAATAATTGTGACAATGGTACAATCAATCTTTGTCAATAAAAATATTTTCGTAACATTTAGTACAACCGTCAAAAATTATTGCTCCTATGGTCAAAAAAAGTATTTTTAAATCCAACTTTATAATGGTTGCCTACCATTTTTCTTATATTAATAGCTATTTTTTTTAATTATTTATGCAAATTAAATTTATCGATGTCGGCGATATCACGAGAGAAGGAAGAGAAGAGAACCCTCGTCGTCCTTTAACTCTAGAGGTCGACCCTCGATCCCTCGACACCGGCGCGATTCCATATCCTCCGCACGCACAATCGACGCCGCTGAGCTTTGATCCTCGCCTCCTCGCTCGGTGATTTCTCCTCCGATCGGTTCCCTTCTCGCGGACGCATATTTCATGGCCGTCGCATGCTTTCTGTGATCTTGTTTCGTCTGCGCCGGGGTTTTAAAGTAGCAAAATGCTTTCTTGCTCCGATGGTAGATTTCCTGTCTTGTTTTTGGCTCAAACCCTAGTTTGAGAAAATGGAATGAGTTTCTCGATCTGCGATGAGGCTTTCGATCTTCTGTTTCCATTGATTTGGATGCCCCCAAGTTTGCTTTTAAAGCGGATTGTGATTTATGGCTGCAGGTCGAGTTTTTTCTTCCCTCTTTTTCGAGTTGCGTCACTGTAGGTTTACGGATTTGGTTTTCCTACGTAACGAAACCAACGACCATGATAATTGACGTTCAGTGGAAGATGTGATTTCCCATCTCCACATTTCTACAAATTTTGTTGTGATTATCTGTTGGAATCAGAGTTATTTCTGTAGCAGAAGTATTGATTTATTCTTGCATCATAGTGATCTTGCGAGACATTTTCAATGATTTTGTTGATTTCTATGTCTTAGTGTCTCAGTCTGATGCCTTTTTTCATGTCCCCTTGGCTTTATCAGTTTGTAATTTTAGTTGAGAATTGTTATCGTCTTTCCCAAAGGAAAGACTACAATGTTCTTGTTTATTCTATGTTTAGTGTGTGTATTTGCATTTAATGCGAACTAATTTACTAGTCAATTTCTCTGTGCCTCAACAATTAGCTTGAAACTTAGGATTGAAAATGATCTAGGTGAAAGCACAAAATTTAGATGATAATTACCTCTTGTTTGGTCGAATTGTGCTCTTTTCTTATCCTCCTTCCTCTGCAATAATTCTAATCCTTTACCTTTTAAAAGGCAATCATGGAGGATGCTAATGCAAGCTCACGGCCAGAGGAAACGATGCAAACGAGTGAAGTTTCAGCTTCTGAGGTGCTGTTATTTTATTCTTTTTGCAACAAATTTATCGAACTAATTCATTAAACCATAAACAAATTTTCTGAGGCCAAGTAAACGTACGAACCATTGTTTCATCACGATTGATGAAGCATTGGATGAAACGACCCCTTTGCCAATTCCAAACCCTATGTGTCAAAGCGTTAGTGATGCTATCGGATCACATGTAGCCTTGCCCAAATCCTAGTATAATTTTTTTATATATGCTAGATGCATTAAAAGTCTATAATCTCTTATGATTTTATGAAGGGCTTTGAAATTGTTCAACACAGAGATTGACAAACACGGCAAGAAAACAACCTTTCTGAGAAATAATCAAGGTATGTTTTACATTGTGGGGAGCTTATATAATTTGAGGAGTAATTATTTAATGATATTTTTGTTAAAGCAGATGTGAATCATATACTTTCTTGTGTTATTTGTTAAAGTAGATGTGAATTATTTAGTGACATTTATATAATCAAGTTATTTGTTATTTGTTATTGTTATTAGAAGGATGAATCATATACTTTCTTGTGTTATTGCTCGTTGAGAAAAGCTTTGTGAAAATCTCCGCATAACTACTATAATTTTTTTCATCACAGGTTCCCCTTCAACCGGATAGAGTTCAATGCGGTTATTTTGTTTTGCGATATATGAGAGATATAATTGAAGGCGCCACATTCATTGACAAGTCTTCCCTACAACCAATAGTAATATTAGACATATTTTCAAATTTTTTTATTGATACATATTTGTAAAATGATTTGTGCAATTAATTATCACATAGTACTCAAAGTGTTTAATTACATTTTCATTCATTTATTCACATACAGTTCGCAAAATCTGTGATAGCTGCAAAGAAAATTGATGAAGTATGTTGAGTATCAATGCATACAATCAAGATCACATGATTAGGAGATTTAAGTGTACACATATCTTTTGGTTAGATGTGGTAATCTATAAGTGTTTTGGTTATTATGCATAATACATTTGGTGCAGTACTAAGCATATGATGTGTAGTTGTTTTGCTACAGTACTTTTTTATATATGTTTTTAAGAGTGATCATTTAAAATGGGATGATGTAACCTTGTACTTTACATTGCTATAAGTGCGAGTGTATATGTATTTTCTATAATTCATTTTGATGTTGTTGTATGATTTATATTAAAAACACAACACTATAAATCGACAACAATTTATTGTTATCTAGAGTAACCGTTGAGAAATGACAACGGTTACCGTTGTCTATGACTCAAAAAATTATAATAAATACATGCGTTGAGAAAAATAGGACGCTCAAAGACAACAGTTATAACTCTTTGTAATTTTAGTTGAAAGACAACGATGAAAAATCGTTGTCTATGATCCAAAAAATCTGTGGTAAATCGACTCATTGTAAAAAGTGGGCCGCTCAAAGATAACGGTTAAAAATCGTTGTCTTTTCCTTAAATCGATAACGGTTTTTCATCGTTGTCTTTGACCGTCCCACTTTTCACAACGGATCGATTTACCACAGATTTTTTGGATCATAAACAACGATTTTTTACTGTTGTCTATTCGAATTTTTGTTGTAGTGTCTCCTTTGTAATATATATCCACTTATTGAGTGAATCCTTTGATTACAAGGAGTTCTTTATACTTTTCGACATTGTCCAGTAAATCCCGTTTGATTTTAAATATTCATTTACATCTAACAGGTCTCACTCTTTCAGACAATACGATTAGCTCTCATATGTCATTGTTTGTCATGGACTTAATCTCAATCTTCATGGCTTTAGTCCATTTTTCAGAGTTAGAATACTGTTTGACTTTTTGGAAAAAATGAAAAATCATCTTTCAGTCCAATGTCACACTCATATATATTTCTGGAGATAATCATAATCACGTGAAATCGTGGATCTCTTTTTCCTAGTAGATTTAATTAGCTTTACACAGTCGAACAATGCCCGAACTCTTGAAAGATAAAAGAGATCAGACTCAGAAGGGGGCAGGCTACTTTGCCCATGACCGTTCTTCAGCAGCCAAATATAAAGCTTATGGACAAACTCGAAGGAATGAACTCCGCTTCTAATGCTTGCATAAGCAGATCTCGAGCATGTACTTTATGCCCGGGTTCCAGAACTCCAGCTTTATTAAGTTAAGGAAAGCAGTGCTATAAGTCAACTCAACCTACAAGGGAAAAACGAAAATAGGAGAGGGTGTCCAAGCCTTTCATAATTGTATGTATTATTTGCCATTCAGATACTACTATATTATCTTCCATTCACTATATTATCTGCCATTCAGATACTACTCAAAGTCAAAGTAGTTGCGGATCCGAGGTGTGGATCTCCTCGTAGTGCCCCTGCCCCCTTCCTTATTCGAATCCTTTTTTTTTGTGTTTTTTTGTCGTGCTTTAGTTTTAGGTAATAGGAGGTTCTGGTTCTCACCTCTACTTCTACAAGCTTGTTAAGACTTCTTTCTTTCTTCCTGTTCACTCAATAATCCGAGATTGGTACTTCCCGGGCTTTCTATGTCTCTCAGTTCGCGCTCTCATACCTATGGCCTATTTTACCACTACCCGCATTGAGATTGGATAACCATACTGGGGTAGACCGGAAGTCCTCTACCGGATTATCTGACTGACCTAGTTCGCATTTTTGTTTAAGGTGGTTGGACGTCATAGCATATTATTCTTACTAGATGTGTAACTTCTGCAAAATATATCAAACCCCTGCTAGCTACAATTATAGTACTCTTAGTAAGATCGTCAGTGCTCTCCTCTTTAAATGACATGTTCATGAGCTTAACGCTCCTACTATTTTAGATTAATTTAGCATTTTTTATACAGAAGAAGAATCTATTAAGGGGTGGTTTAAAGTATTATACTAAATGACATCTCACAATTCTTTAAGTCCAGTTATCTTCTTTAGGCTCATAAGGTCTAGCAATTGGACAACTCTAGATGCATGAGGTTTAGATCACTATTTTATTGAAAACCCTATTACAAATGTAACTGCAACCATGAGTGTTTCATCCCACAAGAAGTTTGGCAAAGAAGTGTAAACCATCTTCTTTATACCATAACCTATAGGGTTTAAATCCTTTGTTCAACCACACCATTCTGATAATAAATATCAGGCATGGTATATTAAATCATAATCCTGAACTCATAAAAGTAATTTATTAATCAATTTTCTTTTTACATATTCTATGCATTCATCATGATCTACAATATCAAGGAAATCAAGAATTTTTTTAGGCATTATTTAGAAAAGTATCTTAACCATCTAATGAATTCTTGTTAGTCAAGCCCCGTACTTTCGCTATGCATTATTTTATTACTCATAGGTATATAAGTGTTTTCAAGATTTTATAGTTTATCAATTAAGGAACTATTGTCTAACAATATTGAATTCAAAAAATACTGAAAATTATATTTCTAAATGAACAAGAATAACTTTATTTGTTTAAACAAAAAATAAAAAATAAATCTCTGTCTCAAGGAGGATACATTATTTTTCCAAATGAATTGACATTATTCTTTAAACTAAACATGAAAATAAAAAACACTTAATGCTACTACTCCAGCTTACTTTCCACCTTCAGTAATGATGTATCTTTCACCATTAGGCGACAGTTGACTGTAGAGAAAGCAATCCTGTATAGAGACATTAGTGTAAGTAGGTGTGGCATGATATCTATTCACTAAATGTTTGTATGTATGGAAGCTAAAATTGGCTTACAAATTTAACAAATTACCTTTTTTTAATATGTCAATTGACGTACTTAGGACATTCTTTCTTGACATAGTCATTCTCCTTGCAGCAGTAACAAGTAGTCATCTTATCTTGCTCATTTTGCTCATTTTGGCCAGATGTCTCTATGTTTGCAATTTGCTTTTCTTTCCCCTTAGCATTGTTCATCTTCCTTTTACTATTGGTACCCTGAGAATTGGATGCCAGATTAGCTCTTTGATGTCCCCGCTTCAGTCTCTCCTCTTCTTGCACACTTTGATCTATAAGCTCATTTAATGTCCACAGCTCCTTCTGAGTGTTATAACTTATCTTGAAGGGTGCGAACTGTGCAGACATAAACAACAAGACAAAATGCACCAATATGCTTTCAGACATTTCTAGCTTCAGTGGTTTAAGTCTTGTGGCAATGTTTGAGATATCCATGATGTACTCTCTGTCGTTTCTCTTTCCTTTATATCTCATAGTCACAAGCTTTGACAAGAGTGTGCTTGTTTTGACCATTTCACTTGACGTGAATTGATCTGCTAATTGACTCGAGAAAACTTTGGCATCCTCAATTTTTCTTAGTTATAGAGTCTCTAATATCTTCTAGGATTGCTTGCTTCATAATGCTTAGACTCATATGATTAGAATGCTCCCACCATTCAAGCTGAGTCTTCTGCACCACCATGCTAGAACTAGTCAAAGGTGCAGGATGATCATATCTCAATGCATAGTCTAAGCCCATGCATCCCAAGACCACTATTACGTATTCTTTCCACTGGTTAAAGTTAGTCCCAGTTAGTATGGAATGTTATATAAGTGGATAGTTACTTAGTTCACTGAATAAGAAAGAAAGCATAAGAATATAATCTCATATAATACCAAGAACGTAAAGAGATAATAATTAATAAATAACACACATATTATATGCATGTATGAATATGTATGGGAAAAGATGAGATAATAAGTATAAAATCACACTTAGTCTTTGGACTGTAGTGTGATTTATTAGTGTCACTTTCTAAATTATAGTTCATGATAATCTTCGTTAGTCACACCATATATCTTCCTTTGGGATGACACATGATGTACATAACTAAATTATTCTTTATATGAGTTATATATGTCTGAATCTATGATTTACAAACCCTTGATATATCACATAGAATGTCTTCCTTTGGGTTGATATCCTATGTGCATGATCAATAGAATTTGTTCTTTATATATAAACCATTCTGAATATATGTCTGGCATAAACACAATTTTTCTTTGGGTCAATTATGTTTAGCATAGACATACATCTATCTACATAGTATGTCTTCCTTTGGGTCAACATTCTATGTGCATGATCAACAGAATCTATCAATAAATCTATTCTTAATATGTAACCATTACGGATATATTTCTGACATAAATATAACTTTCCGTTGGGTCAATTATATTTAGATAGATATACATCTATCTATACAATATATCTTAAACCTCCCTAATATTTCTCACTTTGGTGATAATATTAATTTTAAATAGAATCATATGAATAGATATATATATTAGAAAACTTAGTAAAGTCAACTGTACTGTTGCAGCCTAATGATGTAGAAAATGACATCGACACCAGACTAAAATAAACTTTGAAGCCTCCGAAAAGGCCATAAATGACCTTTTTTAGGCACGATATAAGGTATTATGGGGGGTTTACCTCATGGTAACAAACGTAGAACTCTGAATGAGCTTCGAAATGCAACCTGAAATGCCTCAAAACTCATCCCGAGCGAAAAGTTATTGTTGGAATCGTCAACACGCAAGAGGAGGGGGGTGAATAACGTCGTTCATGTTTGTCTATAGAGTTTGTTATGTGCAGCGGAAATAATATAGCATAAAACTAAAAGTAAAAACAAACACTCACAACACCAGTTTTAACGTGGTTCGGAGATTCACTCTACTTCTTGATAATCCTTAAAACGGATCACTCCTCTTACAAGATTCCACTATCTTCTCCTTTGGATGAACACCAAGGTGAAGAAAATCTTCTTATAAGTACCTAGAGCTTACACAATACAAATGCAACCACAACAAGATAAAGAAAACAAAGCAAATACAAATCAAAGGGAAATGTTTTACACAACAAGATTGCTTTGATCGCTTTTCTTTAGTTGCTTTTAGAATGCTATGAAGTCCAAATGCGTGACAATTTGCCTTCAACTTCCTTAAGAACCGCCTGAAATCTCCCGTCGAGATCCTTTTATAAGCACCACGTTGGGTTACTTTCTCGCCGACCAGTCAACTGTTCATCACCCTCAATCGACTGCCACTCAAATCCAACGACTACTGACACCGTTGTTTCTCTAGAGGACCGCTCAACGAATACAAAACAATTAACTGCTCTACCTCACTTAGCGCCTTACTATAGTGCCCCACGATGTTGCTCTACCACTGTAGTTGACTGCTTGTCGGAGCTACTATTTATTAATTGCTCGAGCATCTCCTCAAACTTCCCAAGCACTAGTGGCCAGTTGACTGCTCTCTAACAGCAATCGACTATTGAGCACCTAGCTCATTTGCCGATTCACCGAGTATTGAGCATTTAGTCTGAGTCCCAAGCTCACAGCGGCCAGTCGACTGCTCCCCAACAACAATCGATTGATGAGCACCATGGTTATTTTTTGAGTCATACAGTGTTGAGAACCCAGTCTAAAAATCGAGCCCCACAGTGGGAGTCGGCCACACTGGGTCAATCGACTGAGAAAATCTCCAGTCGACTATTAAACCACAAACATGAGATTTGCCCCAAGTATGATCCCTTCATACTTGATCAATCACCCATGGCCTGGACCTAAGCCTTCTAGCCACCTCCATCAGCCTCATGCCCTCAGGGTCCATCCGAGTCCTCCATGACTTGTTCTCCCTTAGCACTAGCCTTCAGTTGCTTCCATCAATTGTCATGTCATTGGGTACACTTTGCCAAGAGTTCATGTCTTCGAGACTTCTCCATTGCCACGAGGCCGCACCACCGGGACTTCCATTGCCAAGAGACTGCGCCTCCGGGACTTCCCCATTACCAAGAGGCCTCGTCTTTGGGACTTCCACTGCCAAGGCTCCATCTTTGGACTTTCCCTTTGCCAAGCATTCATACTTGGACTTTCCTCACTTGTCTAGCATCCAATCAACCGTGGTCTGCCAAGACTTCTCTTTCTAAGCTCAATTTCCTGATCAGCTGGGTCTTCTCTTGTCAGACACGATCTTGGAGACCTGTCAGGACTTCCTTTGCCAAGCATAATCACCCCGTGACCTACAAAAACTTCACTTCACCAAGTGTCTGATCTCCCTTGACTGACTTGGATTTTTCTTGCCAACTTCAGTTGGACTTCCCAACACCAAGTGTCCGATCACCCTTGACCGACTTGGATTTCTCCCTCGCCAAGTATTTGGTCAACCTTGATTTCCTTGGCTTCACGCTCATCTCCATATGACTACGGATGTCCCATACCATCCCATAGTCATATTATCATCCATACTCAAACTCAACTCCAACTCGAGTCCCACTCGAGCACACTATCAAATATCAAAATACTACTCGAGTATGGTCAGGCCAACAGCACTAACAATCTCCCCCTTTTTGATGTTTGATAACACCTTTAAGTTAGGCTAACCCATAAGCCCAACTTACCTCTTCTTATGCCCAAGCATAACGAAGAGTTTCTAACTTCAGAATTTCAAACTTTGAAATTTTGGGGTTTTATGTATATTTTGGTTTATAGGACATCATTATGCATTAAGCATCTTGAGCCTAACTTAAACCCCTTTCATTTCTCCCTTTTTGACACACATCAAAAAATTTCTCATCTTCCAATGAGATCCTTCATTCTCTCTCTTGTGTCAAAATTATCCTACATGTCTTCATTCTCCCTAGTGATACACCCTTATCACTAAATGAAGAGCATTTTTCACTTCTCCCCCTTTGATCAAAAATGTATTCATCATCCCTTGATGGACACACTCTCCCTAAAGGCTTGCTCCTCCTGGACCATTGCACCAACAATGTTCTTGGAGAGTCCTTGAGCCTATAGGAATTCTAAACAATCGAAAATAAGAGTAAAGATTCAAACTTTAACTTTAACTCCCTTAAAATTTAATTTTCACCCTAAATGACTCTCCTATTCAGTTTCATTGAAATTCTTACCTTTTCAATGCTTTTCAAAGTATATCCTAGGGTTAGGAGCAGTTAGGGTAGCCTAGGGGTGCTAATAAATGGCTGAACAGACCTTAGTCAGTTGAAATTAGACCCAATAATGACATCCAATGGCGACCAACCAATCGCTTACACCTAGGTTGATTGATCTAGTCGATTGGTTTTTGAATGTTCAGAAAATAGAATTTTTAATTTTTCAAATTAAATTTCAGAAATGCATAAGTAATTCTATGGTATTTGAAAAATCATGAAATTTCACAGACATATTACTTATGTCAACCACTATTGGGGAAAATAGTTTTTTATGAGAATAACTTTTAAATTTAGAAAATGATACAAAGTTCAAAAGTATTGAAAATTTTAATGTTTTGTCTAACTTTATGTCAATCTTCTCAATGGTGATTGCTATCAAAAGATAGACTTCACCAAGGTTTTTCAAAATGATTTTAAAATCTTATATTTGATCATGGTCAATGGGCTCAATACACATGACTTGTACATTAGCTTTCCCCATGATTCATACCTATGATTTAATGAGTTCTAGTTCATATTAATGTATCATTGCAAGAACATGAACTTAACTCATGATCCTAACATCTCATATGTGTTTAGGTGTTTCAATACACACACATGTCTTCTTAAGTTTTGTGAGATGTGGATTTTGTTTTTCCCTAAACTAAGGGTTCATGCATTTTACCTAGGCATATCCAATTTGATTCTCTTGTCTTGGGGCTTCAAATTAATGTCATTTATCCTTATATTCATTTTGATTAACCTAAATGCATGAAAATGATCATGGCATAGTAGATTGCATAATTTAAAGCATGTGCCAATGATGCATTATGTCATGGCATAAATATGATCCAAATTATAAGCATGACATAATTAAACTAAGTATTATCATGACATTATAAAATGATAATATAATCATGATGTCATAGAATGGCAAGGCAAACAAAACCTGGCAATTTTTATAGTATAGAGGTTTAGAAATACCTAGGTTTTACATATAATTGTCGCCCTCTAAAATTTATGTCAAGTACCATACCTTGACATAATGCCTAGCCAACTCCCCAAGTGTGGCAAAACCTCCAACTTAGCACACTATAACTTAAACCTAATTGTATCAATTAAGATCAATTTTGTTTTCGATTAAATCCATTGGCGCATCCTAAACTCTTTTAGGATATAACTCTAATTTCAATTTCAAAGTATAACAATACTTTGAAAATGTCCTAAAGTGTCAACTTCACTATGGTTAGGCTAACTACCTTATCATCTTGAGTTGACACACCCTAAACCCATCTAGCGTGAAGGAATCACGCCCTAGGAACAAAATCTATTTGAGCTCCTTGAATTAATTAGGTACTCACTAGGTATGACTTCCCTAGATACCTTTCTAATGACCCTTCAGATCTCTTGGACTTAGGTTTGTGACCCAAACCATTATTGTCCTTATATTGATTTTGACTACCAAATCCTAAACCTTGCCCATTTGACCCTTGAATCATATCCTCCATTCTTTTTAGGGTCTTCTCTAATTTATCAAGCTTAGACCTTAAAGTTTGATTCTCTATCTCCAGTCTCTCAATTTTAGTTTGTTTATTTCTTTGGACATTCTTCATCTTCCTAGGCATATGTCTATTTTTCTAGGAATTAATTCCTAGATTTTTCTCTACCTTCCTATCCTTAAGTGAGGTTGATTTATCCTTAACCCTAAATTCATAAGATTTAGCACCTAAACAAACATATTTATTTCTAGTATGCTTTTGATCATGAACAATTGCAAGTGCATTGAAACCATCTCTAGCATGATTTTTATCATTACGTAAAGTAAGATCATTATTAAAATGTAACTTGGGGTTTGCCTTAGCTCCCCCTACATGTGATGCTCCTCTCATGTCCTTGGTTGGGTTCCTCCCCCTCGGACATTGGCTCTGATAATGCCCCCTTTGTTGGCACTTAAAGCACATTATATGCTCCTTGCTCTTGCGTATCGGGGCTCTGGTCTCCTTGATCTTCTCCTTGGCCTTGGGTACTACTTGACTCTTCTTGATTCACTTTGAACACTTACTCTTGTAATGTCCATTTTCCCTACACTCAAAGCATATGATATGATTTTTATTTTTGAAACTTGAGCTTAAGTTACCTATTTCGGTAGGGGTGATGTGGGATGATTTTTCATAGGCTCCGAAGGTTGAGGTCTTCTCTTGCTCTTGCTCTAGCATTAAAGGCCTAATCTCTTCCCCCTCAATCATAGAGGTGGAGACTTTCACGACTTCTTTCTCTTCGTATGTTGAGCATCTATCAACCTCCGAGTCGTCATGGTCTTGAGATGATGATGAGCTTTCCTCTTCTTAGGGCTTGTCACCATCTTTACTTTAGGTCTGGGCACAGTGAAGGTTTTTCGTGGAGCTCAACCAATTTGCTCCACAACTCCTTAGCGTCTTTAAACTTACCTATCCTATACACTAGATCATTAGGGATTAAATTGACCAATATTTTTGTCACCTTATTGTTGGTCTCTGACTTTTGGACTTTCTCTTCCATCCACTTCTTCTTGTTGAGAATTCTCCCTTTTTTGTCCATGGGAGCCTCGAACCCATCCATCAAGATGAATCATTGCTTGATGTCCATCATGAGGAACATCTCCATCCTTGCACTCTATGCCAAAAAATCTTCTCGGTTGAACGGTGGAGGAATCCAGATGTCATAGTCGAATCTATCACTTGACTCCATCTCTCTCTAGCTTGTGCTCCTCAGGCGATCAGTCCTTACATAGCAACCTGCTCCGATACCATTTGTTGGGATTGTCGATGCGCTAGAGGGGGTAAATAGCATCGTTTGTGTTTTTCTACAAAGCTCATTATGCACAGTAGAAATAATAAAATATAAAACTAAAAGTAAAGATAAACACTCACAACACCAGTTTTAATGTGGTTCGGAGATTCACTCCTACTCCACAACAATCCTTAAGGCAGACCAGACCTTAAATCTCCGACGGGAATCATCGAGGACCCAAAGCGTGCGTTCGAGTAATAAAAGATTATCGATCCCACAGAGACTGAGATTCGAGTATCGTATGTCCAGTGAATCTTGTTGTTTGGAGTGAATGTCCTAAAGATGAGGGTTGCGAGGCTGACGACAATCCTAACTCTAGTATGGTGTCACTCAGAGGAAGCGAAGGAAGGTTCAAAGTTCCCTAAGGGGATTCTAGGACTTCAGTTTCACTTGTGTGTTATTGGAACATGCTATCAATTAAATATTTTCTAGATCTCTAATTATGATCTTGCAGGAGGATCATCATATGTTTGCCCGATGAACTTTTGCTTCTACCGGGAACTACCTATTCCTAACCAAGCTGACCTTTCGAATCATTAGAGCTCAGGGGGTTGATACCGTTGGGAGCCCCCTATCACTAAGGTTCCTCAACCCTTCTAGAACTAATTTCTCTTACTTCGGCCCTTCTATTAAGATAGGTTATTGGGTAAGAGGATGTCCTAATAATCCCTATGAAGAGTCAGAACGTGTCTTATTTCCCATTCCATCATATTCTACTATCTATGGTTATCGGAGAGAGGACGACCACAAGGTTCCTCCTTGGTTCTCCTAGATCTTTGATACGAAGGCTATCACCCTTTGTATCGATTATGCGCAATAGATATAGAATCAAAATAATAATTTTCATCAATCCAAACAATACCAATTGCAAATATAAATCCAAGAACAGAAAATATATTCAAACTAGTGTTGGTGCAATCGGCCCATGTCATGATTGTCCAGACTCGAGTTGGACTCAAGTAGTGTTTTGATGTTTGATATTAATGTCTATAATATTTTGAGGAGATTATTGGTGCAATCGACCCGGGTCATGATTGACCGGACTCGAGTTTGACTCGAGGGGTATTTTGATGGTTGACTAGGGTTGACCATGTGATGAAGAAAGTCTAAGTCATGAGTACTTAGCATGGAAAGTCCAAGTGGGACACTTGGCATTTGGGAAAGTCGAAGTCTTTTGTACTTAGCATGAAAAGTGCAAGCATGGGTCTTGGCAAGGGAAAGTCCAAGTTTGAGTCTTGGCAATTGGAAAGTCCAAGGGTTAATATTGGCGGCATAAAGTCCAAGGGTGGAGTCTTGGCAGCATAAGTCCAATGGTTGACGACGTAAAGTCCAAGCGTAGTCTTGGCAGCGCAAGTCCAATGTGCCTTAGCGGTGTAGACATCGTTAGCATGACAATAGCTGATGGAAGTACCTGAAGGCTAGCGTATGGATGAACAAGTCGTGGATGACTTGGAGGGATCCGATAGGTGTGAGGCTGATGGAGGTGGCTAGAAGGCTTAGGTCTAGGTTAAGTGTGGTCTAGCAAGTATGGGGGCACCATACTTGTGGTTAAAACCTCATGGATGAGGTTATCAGTCGACTAATGGGAGTCGACTAGAGTTCGACTGTAGAAAATGGCCTGGCAGTCGACTGCCAGCCTTGGGCAGTCGACTAACAGCCTGAGCAATCGGTTGATGGTCTATCCGTTGGAACTTATCCAACGTGGATCATGTCGTTGAGACAACGGCTACAGGAGCAGTCGACTGATGGTCTCGATCGATCGACTGCTAGGCAAAATCCAGCCCGAATGCTGGTTATAAAAGTAGCTTATGGAGAGGATTTTTGGCATGGTTCTTTGAGGAGTTTTGGGGTGATTTGCTGGTGCAATTCGGGGTCTCCAAATGCAACTCAAGCAACCAAACAAACAAGCTTCCAAAAGATCAATTGTAAAGTTTTCTTTGCATTCTTTTGTTCCGAACCACGTTATATCGTCGTGTTGTGATTGTGCTTATGTTTATTTTGATTGTATATTTCATATTTCCACTGCGTACTAACATTGTGTAGCAAGCACAATCGAATTTCATCATTTGATGATGAAACTCTATTCACCCCCCCCCTCTAGCGGGCACACAGGTCCTAACAAGTGGTATCAAAGTGAGGTCGCTCTTCAAGGATTAACAACCAAGAGAGCACCGCTAGAGGAAGAAGATGGAATTTGAAGAAATACTAGGATGGGACATCAACACTCCGATCCCATATACCTTCTATGGACAAGAAGGGTTCGAGCAATGGAGGATTTCATGATGATGATGGGCATTGAGCTATGGTCCGCCTTGATGGAGGGATTTAAATTGCCAAGAGGGCCGAAGGGAGGATATCTCAAGAAGAAGAGATGGACTCAAGACCAACTCCAAAAATCCGAAATGAATAACAAGGTAATCAATATGGTAGTTGATTTAATATCTAATGAGTTATTGTCCAAAATAGGTAAATTTCAATATGCCAAGGATCTATGGAGAAAATTGGCAATGCTTCATGAAAAATCCAAACTGACACAAGAAGAAGAAAGCTCTTCCTCACAAGAAGTGAGGATTCAGAGGTCGAGGAGTGTTCGACATCCCAGGAGGAAGAGGAGGTGGAAGAAGTAAAAGAAGTCTCCACCTCTAGGATTGAGGGAGAGGAAGTTAAATCGCCTTCCATGCCGGATCAAGAGGTAGCCTCAACATCCGAGAGAGATGAAGAAGAACCAATTCCGGCCACCATTGACCTAGGTAACTCAAGCATTCAAATTAAAAATAAAATCCATATTATATGCTTTGAGTGTAGGGAAGTAGGACACTACAAGAGTAAGTGTCCTAAGACAATCAAGAAAAGTCAACCAACACCAAAATTCCAAGAAAAGTCAAAGGAAGTCGGTGCCCCAACACACAAGAGCAAGGAGCACGTGATGTGGTTCAAATGTTATCAAAAGGGGCACTATAGAAGCAAATGCCCTAGGAGAAGAAAAGGAGCACCAAATGTAGGGGGAGCCTCTAAGGCAAATTCTAAGGTACATTTTAATAATGCATTTTCTAGTTTTAATGTCAAAAGGCATGCTTTTAATTTACTTGCAATTCATCATGAGAAGCATGCTAGTAGAAATAATAGATTTTATTGTCTAGGTGTTAAACATATTGACATTAGAACTAAAGAGAAATTTAGGACTAATGTCCCTAAAAATATTCTACCTAAGGCAAGTATTAGGAAAATTGAGAACCATCTAGGCTTTAATTCAAAGAAATCTAGACATATGCCTAGGAAGGGCAAAAACACTCAAAGAAATAATGGGCCCATAAAATTTGAGCAATTAGAGTTGGAAAATCAAGTCTTGAGGTCAAGACTTGAGAAATTAGAGAAAACCGTTAGGAAAATGTAAAATCAAATTCTAGGGTCAAATGATCAAAAATCTAGGTCAATGAGTCAAAACCTAGGGTTTAGAAAGCAAGGTCTAACCAAGAGCAATAAAGGTTTGAGTCACAAACCTAAGCCCAAAAAGACCTATCACAATGTTCCATTCGATTATGGAACTAAACCTAGGTCTAGAAAAATAAAGGTCAATAAGGAAGTCATCCCTAAGGTTGACCAAGGTAAATACCTAGTGGCTAGGGTTTCAAGGAAACCTAGGGAAGTCACTAAGAAGGTTACAAGGGAAGTTGCCCCTAGAGTTAACTTAGGCAAGATCCAAATGACCAAGGCTTCTAAGCCTAGGAGGGTCATTAGGAGGGTATCTAGGGAAGTTATCCCTAAGAAATACCTAGTTAACCCAAGGAGCTCAAATAGGTTTTGGGTTCCTAGGAGCGTGATCGATTCACACTAAATGGGTTTAGGTATGCCAACTTTTGAATGGATAGGTAGTTAACCTAACCATGGTAAAGGTGACACTTTAGGTCATTTCCAAGGTAATGGGTACTTTAGAAATAAGGATGATTATAATCCTAAAGGTTTTTAAGATGTGCTAATATATTTTTTGAAGATTATGAAAAATCAATCAAATTGGCACAAATTAGGTTTAGATGTCATAGTGTGTCATTTTGGATTTTTGGCACACTTGGGAGAAAAGTGATAATATAGAAAAATAGATTTAATTTTAACAAATGTCAACAAATATTAAAATTTAGGTATTATATACCTTTACATTTTATTTGTCATGCTTTGATTGTCATATACCATGTCATGATTGTTAGGATGTATACTAAAAGTCTATCTTTTGTATGAACATCTTCATTTTGAAATAAGAATCACATGATCATTGTTTATATTTTATATTTATGCATATTGTCTGATACTTTACATTGTAGATAACATGGTATGTGGTGTCGCACAGAAGATCATGTTATCAGTTCCTTGTAGAGTATAAGTATAGGCTCACAACTAAGATGATTTTGGATAAATCATTGGCATGGTTGTAGTGTAATTTGGTATTGATTTATCTTGACCATAGAATTACACTAGTACACTTTGTGTGTATTGAGCATGACCGATTTAGAGGTGATTCAATTTATACCAACTATATAATTGAATCAGACCTCAGATATTATGGTGTACATGCTCTTAATCCCGATATAATAACGGGCACATATACTTAATATTTATTTCTTTGATTTACTAATGGGCAAGATTTATGTGTTAAGTCGATAGGCCTGGTAAGTTGGGAAATAATATTATTTACATGGTGTGTCATTGATTATAGGAGGAAACTGTGTCCTATACACTAGGATGATGATGTCCCCTTGGGGAACTCATAAAGTTCATCATGTAAATCATGTAAGTGGACTTGGTTCAACATGAAGATGAGTGGTACTACTCATGGAGTTAGATATTGATTAATTAAATTGTCAGTAATTTAATTAATTAATGGACATTCGATATCTTAAATACTGGGAGATATTTTGTACAAATAATATGTGGAGCTCATATTTAATTATGGGGGTTGGTGAGGTAGATCAATGATGATCCTCTAGTGGAATGGATCATCATTAATGGATTAGGTTATATGTGGTTCGGATCCATTGGATGGCCAAGATCCAACTCCTTCTCATGGTCCCTATTGTAGCCTATTATAAATATCTCATTAAGCCTAGATCTATAAAAGGAGGTGGAGAGGCAAGGGCAAGAGGGGGTTAGGGTTTTGCTTCTTTTAGGGTCGGCGGCAAGAGAGGATTGGGGTTTCCTTCTCTTCCTTTCTTTTGGCCGGCACTCCTTCTTCCTCTCCCTAGGGTCGGCGCCTCCTTTCCTCAAGCAAGGACCAGCGCCTCCTCTCCCTTTCCTAGGGTCGACGGCAACAAGCAAGGAGAAGAAGGGAGGGTTTTCTTCCTTTGTTCGGAGCGAGCAAGGAAGGGAAGATACATGGTCTAGGAGGCTTCAATTTTTGGAAGATCGTCGCCCACACAACGTCCAAGAAGAGGATAGGAATACAATAGAAGATCAAGAGGTAAAACAAGAGGTATAATCTTGTTTAATTTTAATTCTTGTTCTTTTGTATTTTGCATGTTGTTGATTGACATGGACCCCGATTATAAACACAAAAACCGACGATCCGTTCATCATCTATTCTGCGACTAATCGAGGAAAAGGGTTAGGTTGCTTGAACAACAAGTTTATTCAAGCGACCACTCAAATCGAATAGCACGATGATAAATCGGTTGCTTGGGTAATCCATCTCCGTCCGGATTAATTTTAATTAATGATATTTTAATCTGAGGACGTGAGATAGGATTGCCATGTACAAGTGACCGAAGCGAAGCGAAACTCCCTTCAAGTGGTATCAGAGCCAGGTTTCCAGTTTTGTGTGTTTTGGATTCGGTTACTTTCACGCATTTATCATATATTATTTATGTCGAATAATAGTAGGATGTGCGTAGGCTAACTTTTTGCTTGCATGCATAAGATCCAACTATTATGGCTATGTGAATGTATGTGATTGTGTGTGTGTGATTGTAATTAATTATTTGAATCCTCGGGGTTGACGAGGCTAATTAGTATTTAATTTTTGTAATTAAATACGGCATTGTTTAGCCGCTTATTTTAATTTACTTTCGATCTAGATATGTTGTACACTCCTTCGTGGAGTATAGGATCGATGGATGTAAATTAAAATATTTTATCTCGGCTCAGATCCCCTTGTGGCTTGCGCATGGTAAAGGGAGGAGCGGACGAGGTAGCGACACGACGGGAAGCATATTGGAAAACAAAAGCCATAATAGTTGGAAAATTTAATTTTTCATATTTATTACTTATTGTTTGATATGCATGTTGTGTGTGTTAGAAATTTCTCAATTTTAAATTACTAAGTGGGAGAGAGATATTTTTTAATTCCCGGGGCCTCCATTACAATTTGACATGTGATGCGAACAAACTTGTGTGTTGGCTCTGAGTGCCTTCCTCCATATCAGATGAGTTTATTTTGCGGATCACTAGGTCAAATATGGTTATAGGAAATTATTTATGAGTGTGTGTACTTCCCCATCGGAAGGCACATAATCCGAGATAATTGCCTTAGTATCGGGTAATGGTAAACGCTTATATGCAAATAAAAGTATCCTCCCCATCGGAGTCACTGCTTTTATTTGTAGGGTCGAAGAGAAGCCAACTATTAATTTTATTTGTCAAAAAGTAAGATTGACAGGATAATAAAATTAATGGGTAAAGTCTCCTCTTACAAATGTAGAATTCGTATACGTTCACGCTATCCTGGCATATGATATTCTCGGTGTTTTGAGGTGTTGGTTGATTTTAAAATTTTATTGTTTGAGGAATCAATAAAATTTTGAAATCTAATGTTTTTTATCACTGTGATTCTTAGGTTTTTCAAAATGGCTTTCAACCCACTTGTTGTGATTCTAAAAGAAAACAAACTTACTGACCCTAATTATGTTGATTGGAAAAGAAATCTGGACATTGTCTTAACTACTGAGGAGGTCAAATATGTACTCTTCGAAGAATGTCCTCCTAAGCTTACAGATGATTCTAGTGAAAAGGAGAAAGAGAGTTATAGGAAGTGGATCAAGGCAGATGAGATGGCGCGGTGTTACATTTTGGCTTCTATGTCAAATGTATTGCGACATCAGCATCAGGCCATGACTACTGCCTATGACATGATGCTCAATCTCAAGGATCTTTTCGGACACCAGAATCGGGTTGCTAGGTAGAAAGCTATGAGGAATTTGATGACGACCACCATGATTGAGAGAACACCCGTGAGGGATCATGTTCTCAAGATGATGACTCATTTGAATGAGATGGAAATCCTTGGAGCGAAGATCGATGGGGAAACCCAAGTCGATATCATTCTCCAATCTCTACCTAGAAGTTTTGAGCAGTTTCGCCTGAACTACAACATGAATAAGAGGTTGTATTAATTGGCGGAGCTTCTGACAGAACTCCAGGCGGCAGAGGGCTTTTTTATCAGAGTGCTCATGCCATGGTTACTCAAAAGATTTCTACTTCTAAGCCGAAAGGCAAAAAGAAGAAGAAAGAAGGCGTAGCAAAGATAACGGCAGGATCTCAGGCAGTAGTGAAGAAGCTGAAAGGCAAGTGCTTCACTTGCAAGCAGACTGGACATTGGAAGGCGGACTATCCTAATCGAAAATAGAACAAAGGTATATCTTTTAGTTTAGTTGTTGAAACATGTTTAGCGGTGTTATCTACTGGTATATGATGTGTAGATACGGGAGTCACTGATCATGTCTGCAACTCTTTGCAGGGGTTTCAGGAAACCAGACGACTAGCTAAGGGAGAGATTACCGTCTACATGGGCAATGCTACGAAGGTGGCGGCTATTACAGTGGGAGACATTTATTTATCTTTTGATAGAAATAAAACTTTGGTTCTGAGAAATTGCCTTTATGTACCTACATTTAAAAAGAATTTGATTTCAGTTTCTAAATTGTTTATGGATGGGTATTTTATTTCTTTTAATGACAGAGTTGTTATAAAAAGAAATAGGGAGATTATCTGTTCTAGTGTATTGGTAGGCAATTTATACACTCTTGAACCAAAAACTCCTACGATGCAAATAGAAATAAATAACTCATCTTCTAAATCTAATAAAAGAAAAGAACCTTCGAAAATGAACCAAACATATCTTTGGCATCTAAGGTTAGGTCATATTAACCTAAGTAGAATTCAAAGGTTTATAGCTGATGGACCTTTAGGTTCATTGGTGGTGGAAGATTTCCCAACCTGCGAATCTTGCTTGGAAGGTAAAATGACCAAGAGGTCTTTTAAGGCCAAGGGATATAGAGCCAAAGATGTGTTGGAATTGGTTCATTCTGATTTGTGTGGTCCTATGTCTATCTAGGCTAGAGGTGGTTTTGAATATTTCATCTCTTTTATAAACGATTATTCAAGATATAGATACATTTACTTGATGTGTTGCAAGTCTGAATGCTTTGACAGGTTCAAAGAATTCAAGGATGATATGGAGAAATGTCAAGGTAAAAGTATCAAGACACTACGATCTGATCGTGGTGGTGAGTACCTCTTGGGAGAGTTTAAAAGTTACTTATCATAAGCTGGGATTCAATCTCAACTGTCCGCACCTGGTACACCCCGGCAGAATGGTGTGGTGGAGCGAAGAAATAGGACTCTTATGAAGATGGTTAGATCGATGATGAGTTATTCTGAGTTATCAGATTCGTTCTGGGGGTATGCTCTGGAAATGACAGTGTATATTCTAAACTTGGTACCATCTAAATCATTACCTTCTACTCCCACAGAATTGTGGACTGGGCGAAAGCCTAGTCTGAAACATATTCGGATTTGGGGTAGTCCAGCACATGTGCTGAAGGGAGATGCTGATAAGTTGGAATCTCGTATAGAAGTGTGTCTGTCCGTAGGCTATCCTAGAGGAACGAAAGGTGGTTTGTTCTATAGTCCTAGAGATCAGAGGGTGATCGTTAGCACGAATGTCCGATTTTTAGAGGAAGATTATGTGATGAACCACAAGCTCATGAGTAAGATTGTTCTAGAGAAATTAAGAGGGGAAGCCCCTGCTTAAGTACCAACGGTACAAGAGGACATACCATAATTGACTGCACCGCATGTCACAGAGGATACACAGGTGATACCTCGTCGTAGTGGGAGGGT
Source organism: Wurfbainia villosa (assembly GCA_025175895.1). Lineage (NCBI taxonomy): Eukaryota > Viridiplantae > Streptophyta > Magnoliopsida > Zingiberales > Zingiberaceae > Wurfbainia > Wurfbainia villosa. The sequence goes on along the minus strand of CM045995.1, from coordinate 116,222,604 downwards.
TGTTAGACAACCTGATAGATTTATGTTCTTGGGAGAATCTTTTGATTTGGTCCCTGGCGAACATGAACCTGATCCCTGGACATATGACAAGGCACTCCAAGCTAAAGATGCGGTATCTTGGCAAAGGGCGATGAATTCTAAGATAGAATCTATAGATTCAAATCAGGTCTGGGAGATAGTAGAACCACCCAATGGTGTAAAAGCTATTGGATAAAAGTGGATCTACAAAAGAAAGAGAGGATCATACGGGAAGGTAGAGACCTTCAAAGCAAGGCTTGTTGCGAAAGGGTATACTTAGAAAGAGGGTATCGATTATGAGGAGACTTTTTCGCCGGTAACCATGCTTAAGTCTATCCGGATTCTCTTATCTATCGCTGCTCATATGGATTATGAGGTTTGGCAGATAGATATCAAGACAGCTTTCCTTAATGGAAGTCTTGAAGAAAACATCTATATAGAGCAACCAGAGGGATTCATTGCAAAAGACAAAGAGCATCTTGCGTGCAATAATCGATCCATTTATGGATTGAAGCAAGCTTCGAGATTTTGGAACATCCGCTTTGATGAGGTAATCCAATCATATGCATTTATTCAAAGTCCGAATGAGTCTTGTGTATACAAGAGATGTGACGGAAATGTAGTGGTATTTCTTGTACTATACATAGATGACATTTTGCTCATTGACAACAATGTCAAAGTGTTATCAGATATAAGGGTATGGTTGTCCAAACAATTTGATATGAAGGACTTGGGAGAAGTTGGACACATCCTTGGGATCAAGATTATAAGGGATCACAAGAAAAGGATGTGTTTATCTCAAGCTTCATACATAGACACTATTCTAGCTCGTTTTAGCATGCAGAACTCCAAGAAAAGTTTTCTACCTTTTTGGCATGGAGTACCTTTATCTAAAGAGATGTGTCTTAGAACGTCAAAGGAGATAAAGGAGATGAAGGCGGTTCCTTATGCTTCGGTGGTAGGAAGTCTCATGTATGCTATGTTATGTACGAGGCCGGATATCTACTTTGTCGTGGGCATGGTTATCAGATATCAGAGTAATCCAGGATAGAGATATTGGACTGCGGTAAAGCATATATTGAAGTACCTAAGAAGGACTAGGAATTATATGCTGGTATACCAGGAAGATCAATTATTCCCTATGGATTACACAGATTCTGACTTCCAATCATATAGGGATAACAGTAAGTCTACCTCGGGTTATATGTTTACTTTGGGTGGTGGAGTCATTGTATGGAGGAGTGTCAAGTAGAAATGCATGGCGGACTCCACCATTGAAGCTGAGTATGTGGCAGCTTCTGAGGCAGCCAAAGAAGTTGTATGGCTCAGAAACTTCTTGATGGACTTGGATGTGATTCCTAGTTTGCCCAGAACTATCACAATTTATTGTGATAACAGTGGTGCAGTTGCAAACTCGAAAGAACCACGAGCCCATAAGGAAAGTAAACACATAGAGCGCAAGTACCACCTGATAAGAGAGATCGTAAAGCGAGGAGAAGTTGTTGTATCCAAAATTGCATCAAAGGATAACCTGGCAGATCCTTTCACTAAGGCCCTTCCAACGAGAGCTTTTGATAGGCATGTGGAGAGAATGGGAATCAGATGTATGGCAGTTTGATGGCAGCATAGTCTTTTAGTATAAGTGGGAAATTATTAGGATGTATACTAAAAGCCTAACTTTTGTATGAACATCTTCATTTTGAAATAAGAATCACATGATCATTGTTTGCATTTTATATTTATGCATATTGTCTGATACTTTACATTGTAGATAACATGGTGTATGGTGTCGCACAGAAGATCATGTTATCAGTTCCTTGTAGAGTATAAGTAGAGGCTCACAACCAAGATGGTTTTGGACAAACCATTGGCATGGTTGTAGTGTAATTTGGTATTGATTTATCTTGACCATAGAATTACACTAGTACACTTTGTGTGTATTGAGCAGGATTGATTTAAAAGTGATTCAATTTATACTGACTATATAATTGAATCAGACCTCAGATATTATGGTGTACATGCTCTTAATCCCGATATAATAACGTGCACGTGTACTTAGTATTTATTTCTTTGATTTACCAATGGGTGAGATTTATGTGTTAAGTCGATAGGCCTGGTAAGTTGAGAAATAATATTATTTACATGGTGTGTCATTGATTATAGGAGGAAACCATGCCCTATACACTAGGATGATAATGTCCCCTTGAGGAGCTCATAAAGTTCATCATGTAAATTCTGTAGATGGACTTGGTCCAACATGATGATAAGGATGAGTGGTACTACTCATGGAGTTAGATATTGATTAATTAAATTGTTAGTAATTTAATTAATTAATGGACATTTGATATCTTAAACACGGAGAGATATTTTGTACAAATAATATGTGGAGCCCATATTTAATTATGGGAGTTGGTGAGGTAGATCAATGATGATCCTCTAGTGGAATGGATCATCATTAATGGATCGGGTTATATGTGATTCGGATCCATTGGGTGGCCAAGATTCAACTCCTCCTCATGGTCCCTATTGTAACCTATTATAAATACCTCATGAAGCCTAGATCTATAAAAGGAGGTGGAGAGGCAAGGGCAAGAGGGGGTTAGTGTTTTGTTTCTTTTAGGGTCGGCGGCAAGAGAGGATTGGGGTTTCCTTCTCTTCCTTTCTTTTGGCCGACACTCCTTCCTCTCCCTAGGGTCGACGCCTCCTTTCCTCAAGCAAGGGTCGGCGCCTCCTCTCCCTCTCCTAGGGCCGGCGGCAACAAGCAAGGAGAAGAAGGGAGGGTTTTCTTCCTTTGTTCGGAGAGAGCAAGAAAGGGAAGATACGTGGTCTAGGAGGCTTCAATTCTTGGAAGATCGTCGCCCACACGACGTCCAAGAAGAGGATAGGAATATAATAGAAGATAAAGAGGTAAAACAAGAGGTATAATCTTGTTTAATTTTAATTCTTATTTTTTTGTATTTTGCATGTTGTTGATTGACATGGACCCCGATCATAAATACAAAAACTGGCGATCCGTTCATCATCTATTCCGTGACTAATCGAGGAAAAGGGTTAGGTTGCTTGAATAATAAGTTTGTTCAAGCGACCACTCAAATTGAATAGCACGATGATGAATCAGTTTCTTGGGTAATCCATCTCCGTCCGGATTAGTTTTAATTAATGATATTTTAATTCGGGGACGTGAGATAGGATCGCCATGTACAAGCGATCGAAGCGAAGCGAAACTCCCTTCAATGACATCATATCTACGTTTAATTATATAATATGTCATGATCATGCTTAGGCTTAAGGTTAAATGTCATGTATGTTTAGATTTATATCATTTGTCATGACATCATGATCATTGACCATGTTTATTTATACTATCATTTATGTCATGATCATTCATGCATTAATTAAAATTGATTTAAGGACTATTGCATGACTTGAAGTCCCATGTATAAGGGAATTAAGTAGTGTTGCCTTAGAAAATGCATGAGACCTTAGTTTAAGATGAACCAAAATCCACATCTCACATCAAATTGACTTGTATGTGTTTTCATACACTTTAGACATATGTGAGATGTTAGGAAATGAGTTAAGTTCAAGGTGCATAGTTTGTACATCTAGATGAACTCAAACTCACTTTTATACCATGGATGAATCATGAGGAAAGCTTGTGTACAAGTCATGTGCATTAAGGCCATAGACCATGGTTCAATATAAGGTTTTAAAATCACTTTGAAAAACCCTGGTGCAACCTATCTTTTGATAGAAGTCACCATTGATAGAGTTGATACAAAGTAAGCTCAAAACAATGAAGTTTTTCTAATTTTTGAACTTTGTATTAAACTCACTATTTTATGCGTAAATCATTTTCCAAATATTTTTCACCCATTGTATTTGGTGTAAGTATTATACGTATGAAGTTTCACTATTTTTCAAATTACGTATATTTACTTATGATTTTCATAAATTAGTTTCTGAAAGTTGAAAATTGTATCTTCTTATCACGATTATCGATCATTGTCATTGTTGAAAAAATCGAAATCAAGCTGTCTTGTAAACAATATTTTTTTAGCCCAATTTTAGCTATGGTAAGGTTCCCTAACCACTCCTGATCCTAGAATATGCTTTGGAAAGTATTAGAAAGGGTGAAAATCCATTGGATATGGATTAGGAGAGTTGTTTAAGGTGTGTATCAATTTAAGGTGAGTGAAAGTTCAAGTTTGAACTTTTTCCCTTAATTTTGATGGTTTAGTATTCCGATTGGCTTAGGGACTCTCCAAGGACATTGTTGGTGCAATGGTCAAGGGGGAGCAAGCCTTTAGGGGGAGGTTATCCATCATGGAATGATGGATGTGTTCTTCCTCATGAGAGGGAGAAATGGGAATGTGAGATGTCCAATTTGGAAATTTGGAGAGTTTATAAGAAGTCTCTCTTAAATTATATGGGACTTATCGCTAGGAAGAGTGAAGGCATCCTAGGTGTTTTTAGACCAAGGGGGAGATTGTAAGATCTCATTGGGATATCAGACATTGACCTCCTTGGGGAGAACCTTTTTGATGTATGTCAAAAAGGGGAAGAAAATGAAATTATCAATTTGGGACAATTGGTAAAGAGATTTAAGTTAGATGGCCTAACTAAAAGGTGTTTGGTTTTTGTCAAACATCAAAAAGGGGGAGATTGTTGGAGCAATCGACCCAGGTCACAATTGACCAGACTCGAGTTGAACTCGAGTAGTGTTTTGATGTTTGACATTGATGTCTGACAATATTTTGGGAAGATTGTTGGTGCAATCGACCCGGGTCATGATTGATCGGGCTCGAGTTTGACTCGAGGGGTATTTTGATGGTTGACTAGGGTTGACCATGTGATGAAGAAAGTCCAAGTCATGGGTACTTGGCATGGAAAGTCCAAGTGGGACACTTTGCATTTGGAAAGTCCAAATCTTGTGTACTTGGCATGAAAAGTCCAGGCATGGGTCTTGGCAAGGGAAAGTTCAAGCTTGAGTCTTGGCAATTGAAAAGTTCGACATAGAGTTGGTATGGAAAGTCCAAAGGTGTAGTCTTGGCGGTGAAAGTCCAAGTCATGAGTACTTGGCATTTGGGAAGTCCAATGGTTGATATTGGCGGCGTAAAGTCCAAGGGCGGAGTCTTGGCAACATACGTCCAATAGTTGGCGATGTAAAGTCCAAGCGTGGTCTTGGCAGCGTAAGTCCAATATGCCTTGGCAGTGTAGACATCGTTAGCATGATAATAACCGATGGAAGCACCTGAAGGCTAGCGTATGGATGAACAAGTCATGGATGACATGGAGGGATCTGATAGGCGTGAGACTAATGGAGGTGGCTAGAAGGTTTAGGTCTAGGCTAAGGGTGGTCTAGCAAGTATGGGGGCACCATACTTGGGGTTAAAACCTCATGGATGAGGTTATCAGTTGATTGATATTATGGTCAGTCAACTGATGGGAGTCGACTAAAGTTCGACTGCAGAAAATAGTCTGGCAGATCGTCATCCTTGGCAGCGATGGCTGCGATCGTTATCCTTCGATGGCAGCCATGGATATCAAATGGGACAAGGCAGGTAAAATTTAGAGTTAACAATTCAAACATAACCACTATCATCACCATCATCATCAAAAAAATTCATCTTCATTGTCATTATTACAAGCATCTATAGGAGGAAATCGAAAAGGAAAAAGTTGACTTGAACAAGAGGATAATTGAAGATGTTGCATGATTTACATCTGTTGTCTACAAAATTCATTCATCTAGTCATTTAATTTCTTTGCTTTTTGATCTCTTTGTCTTGATTCATTTTTCTTTTTACGCTAGTAACTCCTTCAAATGGCTTACCTCTTCGATCAATTGATTTATTTTTATTCTGACTACCGGTGAGGATGAAGAAGAAGCACCAAGGACTTTATAAGTTTGGCTCAAAGAAACCAATCTAATTATTCTTCCATTTTTCGACCCGTCAGTCGCTTTGAGCCATAGATTTATATTTCCAACAGATGACTTAGATTCGACTGCATCATCACTTGCACTCAAATTTCTCTATGCAAGTTCATCATATTTCTTCTGTTTTGAAAGAAAAAAAAAAGTTAAATACTAACATAAGAATTTAAATTTTTTAAATTACAAACCTTCATTATTCTAGCTCTCTCCCCACTCCACGTTTTATCTTTCTTTTAAAATGTACGGGTGAAAGTGTCTATGAATAATGGCTCAGTCCCCATTTCCTAAGCCTAAATAAACATCATTATAAATAATAAATTAGTACGTATTAGATTCAAAAATTAGGATTTGAAAAAACACACCAATCGATGTCTATGTTCATCGATATTGATTGACCCACCCGCATACGTCGTAGACAAAGCGCCAGAATTAAAAGTTTGATTTTTCCTATTTTGTTCACTCCTTCGTTTGCTATCCTCTGATGCCCAATATTCAACAATTTTATTCTAATTCTCCTCGGTTATGTAGTGTGCCTTTTTACCTCTAGTTTTTGCATGATTTAATATGTTTTTAATATGATCACCACACTTTTTCTCGCCAGAATTAAAAGTTTGATTTTTCCTATTTTGTTCACTCCTTCGTTTGCTATCCTCCGATGCCCAATATTCAATAATTTTATTTCAATTCTCCTCGATCATGTAGTGTGCCATTTTACCTCTAGTTTTTGCATGATTTAATATGTTTTTGATATGATAGCCACACTTTTTCTTGAAAATTCTTCTTATCTCTAGTGTTTCATATTCATCCCAAGTAAATATCTGCTGCAATAGAGAAAAAATGAATTGATTATATTAACTGAATTTTTATATATAAATTGATTTACATAACTTACCTTGAACTCATTTCACCACAGAGTTTTCATTTCTTCCGGCGTGCTCGTATAAGTCATCAAAGTTTTGTCCCAATATTTATTTACTATTTTATTCACCTCGTGAATAACATGTACAGAATTTGTAAATCTATCATGAAATAAAAATAAACCATGTTAGATATTTATAAAAAATACATATCTTATTAAAAATATAGATAATTTAAAACTTGAATACTTATGAATCTCCACACGAGAATATCAACTCTCGCGTATCTTCTCTCTTGACGAGTGATTGTTGTACTAGGGAAGATACATTAGCAGGGATCTATTGAGAACCAGAAGATTCTGCAACTGGAGAAGAGTTCGAGGGCACATTTCCTGTAAGAGAATCAGCCTGTGTAAGGGTTGAAGCAGAGGAAGACTATGATCTTCCATCGCTATTCCGTCAATGACCGTCTACATCATAATTATTAAAATATGAAAGTAAAAAAATATATTTTCATATCAAATTTATAATATGAAAAAAATTACCATATTTGAAGCAACTGGATAACCTATAAAAAAAGACAGCTAATTAATATATCAAATATATGAAATTTAGAATTAGACAGTAAATAGAAACATAATTGATACTTAATAAAAGTTACCCATAATTATAAATCAAAGTCCTCATTATCATTTTCATCCTGGTCATACGTCTATTTGATCTCATCATCTTCATCATCATCGTCATCGTCATCGTCATCATCATCCTCATCCTCATCCTCATCCTCTAAATTAAATTCTTCATCTTCATCCTCATTCATTTCACTTGCATCAACGTCTATTACTATGTCGCTGGGATCTCGTAATGTTAAAATATTATATTATTCGATCTAAAATATATTGGCAACTTCATCTTGTTGATATGCTATGTCGTCCTAATGTTCCTCAATTTTTTTACGTGCTTTTGTTTTACAAACAACCCACCAATCACTTTTGTCTCGTCTCATACTAAGATATGATGCATAAAATACTTGAATCGCTTGTTGTGCGAATACAAATGGTTTATGCCTCTCGTATAATTTTTTATAATTTATTTCAATCAAATTAAACTGTGGATGCACCCTCATGCATAAATAAAATAACTAGCAAATCTGAGCCTGGGTGCTCTACCTCTAAAATTTCATCTAGCAAATCATAAAAATCATTCCTTGCACCTCCATCATTAAATGACTAAACACAAACCTCACTATTCATTGTAGCTTTGCCCATTCCATATTCTTGAGTATGAAAATGATATCCATTTATGAAATATATCAGCTAAGTTTTCACCATTGAATTTGGACCGCATGACAGATAGTTTACTAATTATTGCTCAATGTGAGCGTGATTATCAAGAACCTAAAGTAAAATAAGTATGTATTAAAGTCAAGATTTAACTAATTTATTATCATAGACTACTTACATATTTTTTAAACTATGGTGCAAATTCTTCATCGCATAAACAATCAAACTCATGCTCTAGAAGCTCAGAATATAGGGTTTGAAAAATCCTACCATAAAAATAAATATAACACGAATAATAATTTATGATATATGAAATATATAATATAACATATATATACTCACTCAAAATACGATGTTACTTCTAGATAGTTCAATAAAATATATGTGGGATGCTCTATAAGGAATCCTATGCGATAAACAATAAAATCGCAGTGAAAAAAGGATTCCTTTAACGATCCATGAGAAAAAAAACTTATACAAGTTTAGATCTATAAAGCCCTATCTTATAGGTATACCTTTGATATGTGCCCTTAGCTTATCCCGCTTGTCCAAGGTTCATCGGATCTCTTGCACGTTCAAGTGTTCGTGCCTCTATGTGTATCCACACGAACACATCGTTCGTTTCACGAACTGACACTTTGGAGGAGAAGATTGTGCTAGCAACCCCCTTCACAAGAAGGTTTCAGCCAAGCAAGAGGATAAGAAGATGAAGAGCAACAACTCACCTCCTTAATAGAGAATAACACCCATGACCTTTTATATACATCCCATGAATACTGAAGGTTTTGCATCCCTTTGTATTCCACTTTAATGCATGATTAATCTACATTAATCATGCATGATGATTCTAAACTCATTCATCTTCTTCAACCTAATTTGAGTCTAACTCAAATTAAATGAAATTTGAGTCTAACTCAAGTTTCGGCCAACCAATGAGTCTAACTCAATTCGGCTCAATCAATGAGTCTAACTCAATGATTCCAATTAATAGCCTGATGGTTCATTTAGTCAGACTAAATTGAACTCATCTCCAAAGCAACATGTTCTTTGTATGTGACCCTATAGGTTTTCGTAAGGTTGGCAATGTCTCTAAACCACTTTAGACACATAAGCAATGAGCGACATCTAGCAATACATCATTGCTACCCAAATTATGAGAAAGTCGAGATCCGACCTAATTTTTTCGTGACTATTATAATGTATGACCTTGTCCTTCTATCCTCGATATCTAGATTGATTAATGAGACATAGACCGTGTCATCCTCTTATCAATCTTTGTGTTTTTTGATTCCCAAGTAGACTTAAACAAATGAGCTCAATATCTCATATTGACTCATTTGAGTATAGTCATGCATTTCGTGGTCCTACTCTATCAAGAGGCCTAAGATATCACTCCCATCATATGGGAGGGATAGATCTCATCTTCATCACTCACATCCCTCCGCATAATTTGTTACATACCCAGTGATCGCCTTTATAGTCTACCCTGTTACGGGTGACATTTGAGATACCAAAGTACATAACTCCTTATGTAGAAAACCATAGTGATTTCAGGTCTAAGGACTATTCATACTAATAGTCATATGAGAAAGTTTATGACACTCATATAACGATCCATGAAATTTCCTCATGGCGGATCAATTCAATATATATTATCTAATATATACTCATGTGTCAACGTGATATCACATATCCATGACTTGTGAGATCAAGTCATCAATTGACTTTACATGCTAGTCTCAATGCATTAATACTGCCCTTATATATTGTTTTGACTAGGAATATCTAAGAATAATGTCTAGAGCCTCTCACAATCAATTTTACTAATTGATGTCTTTGTAAATAAGAATCTCTACTTTCAAGGGCATTATTATATTTATTGGAAAATTTGCACTAGCATAAAGTAAATATAATAATCAAACTTTTTTTTTATTAAATAAAATATGATACAAAAAGTTCCTAGTCAATCATCACATAATTGGCTCTAGGACTTACTACTAACATGCTTGTCACTCTTGACCAGTTAAGTATCTACGTGTACAAGATTCACTCGGTCGACCAAGGTAGTTAAAAATTGAAAATGACTTCAAATTGGGATCAACATGACCCTCATCATTTCTTCCTACTCTCTGTCTTTTGCATTGAACATGAGGTTCAAAATAATATGATGCAAAAGTTGTAAGTTCCTCCACAATATATGCATTAACAATAGAAGCCTCCACATGAGCCTTATTTTTCACCTTTTTTTTCAAGTGATAGAGGAATCTAATAGTAATAAAACAAAATGTATTAGAAATTAACTTATACAAAAATTAATCAAATGTACTAACAATGATAAAAAAAAAGTTCACCTTTCAAATGGATACATCCATCAAAATTGAACAAGACCTCCAACTTTAACCTCATATGACAAGTGAACTAAAAGATGTTCCATGGAATCAAAAAATGTCAATGGAAATATTCTTTCTAAGTTTCACAAAATGATTGAAATGTCTCTCTCTAATATCTTTATGTGTGAATAACTCAATACTGTCAAGCAAATATCATGAAAAAAAATACTTAATTCTGTAATTGCACCCATACAAAATTTGATAATATTTTCTTAAAGCCAATAGGAATTAGTCTTTCCATGAATATATGACAATCATGACTTTTCAAACCAATCAATTTGCATTCCTTCAAATCGACGCATCTGCCAAGATTAGAGACATAACTATCAGAAAATCTCAATAATTTCAACCATTCATAAACAATCCGTCTTTGATCCTTATTCAATGTATAAATTGCTTTTGATTTTGGTCCCCTACTATTTTCATCAACATCAAGTGTGGGTCGTTTACAGATGAGACACATATCTTTTCTTGATTCAGATTGTCTTTTATTTTTCAAGTAATATCCATCACCGTATTTATCGGATTATCCAAAGCATTCTTCTCAATATGCATTACATCAAGATTGTGACGAATCAAATTACTCTGTCAATACGGTAAATCCCAAAATATACTCTATTTAGTCTATTTATGCGTACTTCCATAGCCATATGTTGTAACATTTAGTTCTTCTTCAACAATGTATGAAAAGTTAAGTACTTTGTACCATAAGAATTAACCGAGTAATCTCAATGGTGGAGGTGTTCTTTTAAATCTATTCTTACTGAATTCTTCTTTATTTCTTCTAAATTTATGATTTGGCGGTAAAAATTACCTATGACAATAAAAATAACTCGATTTCTTTCTATGTTTCAATTTGAATGACTTTGATCTCTCCATACATATTGGACATCCTAAAATCCCAACGGTACTCCATCCTGATAACATATCATAAGCACAAAAATCATTTATGGTCCAAAGAAGTGCAACTCTCATTAAAAACATTTAATTAGTATGGATATCATATGTAGAAACACCCTCATCCCATAGTTGTTTCAGCTCAGCAATCAATGGTTGTATGTAAATATCTATTAACTTATTGGGATTATGCGAGCCAGGAACAATCAATATTAAAAACATATACGGTATTTTTATATACATACCGGGTGAAAGATTATACAGAGTTAAGATAATTGGCCAACAATAATAAGTTCTTCTTGATTTGTCAAATGGAGCAAATCCATCAGCACAGAGACTTAACCTAATGTTTCGAGTCTCATTCGCAAACTCAGGATATGTTCTATTAAAAAATTTTCATGTCTTTGTATCTGATGGATGACACATTAGCCCTTCCTCTGTTTCATAATTTGCATGTCAAGTCATGTATTCAGTAGTGACATTTGATGCATAAAGCCTTTGCAATCTAGGAGTTAAAGGCAAATAGAACATTTGTCTATATGATTTACATCGCTTATTATGATTCAATTTCGTGGTATTCTTGTACATACATTGATTACAGAATTTACAAATCTCTACATCTGCATTATCTCCCCAATATAGCATACAATCATCCTTGCAAACATCAATTCTTTCCACCGGAAGACCTAATTCTTTCATAAATTTTTTCATACTGTAAAAATCATTAGGTATTATATTATCACGCGGCAATACTTCTTCAATAGCTTGAATAAAATCATTGAAACAATCTTCAGACATATTATGTTCAGCTTTAACATTCAACAATCTTATAGTTAAAAATAATTTAGTGTGACTATCACAACTAAACATACGGATTCATCTGTAGCTCTCAATACTTCTTGAAATTTGAGATATGGTTCATTGTATATATTTTCATTGACACTTGTTACTTCTACCTCCTCTAACAGCGATGAATAATTGACATACATGTGTTCAAATGTTTGAGGATAACTAGAACTTACAGTGTTTGATTCGGTGTTCAAATTATGACCAACTGCATTAACTATCATCCTCTGATATGGATTGAATTGATCATAATATCTTTGATCTCCACTAACTGTCCTTTGTATGTTTCGTCCAACCTCTTCATCGGATATGAATGGTTCACCATAACATGTGCAATTATAATAATTTGGGATAAAACCAAATCAACAAAAATATTCTCGAACTTTATCACATTGAAAAAATTTACTATTATGACACTTTTTGCACAGACGCTTTAATTTATTCCCATCCATAAACTCAACATTACTACCAGCAAAATTCAAAAATTATTTCAGCCCAATATTAAATTCATCAAATGTTCTAGTAAATTCTTTTTATACATCCAACTTTTTTTCTCTCTCCATTTGTCCTATTTCCAAATTTATATCAAGCATTAATTTTATTTTTTCCATGTTCCATCGATATTAATTGAACAATAAATTTATACTCAAAACAAATTCTTCTAGTGCTTACTTATTTTTGATATGATATTGAATTACAAACTATAATATATTGAACAAATAATACATATTTACAGTAAAAAAATATAAAAAATCAAACATTAATTATATGTATTATAGAATGATAATGCTATAAATTTTTGAATATACAATATATCTGCCCTGGTGGAAGCAACATATGAGCTCACAGTAGAAGACTTGGCAAACACGCAGATCACCTGAAGGACGAACAACAATACAACAAGCCTATGAAAAATAAAACATTAATTTTGTATTTATATTACACATTACATAATTTAAAGAATTTAATTTGAATAACATATTGACTCTGCTATGGGCAGAGTACATGATGCGGAGGGTCGGGGTTGACACAACAGTTGTGTGTGATCCAGAGGCGATAAACCACCCACACGCTGAGCCTAGAACAATGCCCCAGCTAGGCGAATGACCCAGACAGGCTATCGACGTGGCAAAGTCGTCGACCCTACCGCACGAACGACGCAGAAGGGGTGTCGGTGTTGCAGAGTCGTCGGCCCTACCGAACGAAGGACGAGGCAGGGGAGACGCCCCTGCCGTGCGACTATCGTGCGACCGACGCCGACTATCGTGCGATCGACGTGCGACAGGGTGACTACTGTAGGCGGTCAGTCGTGCGGCAATTGCCGCGAGAACAGGTGCAGTGTTCACGGTGGCAGCTGTCGCACGGTGCTCATGGCGACAGTTGTTGCGAGCACGATGCGTGATCGAGCCGCTCGTGCCTCGTAGTTCGCGGCTCACGGCTTGTGGTAGCTTTCATGAGCTCGCGCGACACTTGCCGCGAGCAAGACTTGGTCGCGCTGCGGTAGCTCCCTCGTGACAGCTGCTGCGGCGATGCTGGATCTGCTTTGGCAATGAAAGAATGCCAGAGGAGAGGGAGGCTATGATGTACCGGGGAGGAATCGATTAGAACGTGTGAGAAAGGGAAAGGGGTCGATGTTAATTAGGGGAATTTGGCATCAATTTGTAATTCATTGCAAAATTTGTTACAAATTGGCGATGAATAAAATATTTGTCGCTAATTCTGCGACGAATTTAATATTCGTCATAAAAATTTGTGATGAATTATTAAATCGTTACAAATTCTGTGACGAATTCATATTTCATTGCAAAATTCTGCAACGAATTTGATTTTTTATCGCAAAATTGAAGACGAAAATTAAATTCGTTGCCAAATTTATGACAAATATTAAATTCGTCGCAAATTTTCTAATTCCCGTCAATCTTTTTTTCCAAATAATTCAAAATGTCCAATGAAAATATTTCGTCGCAAAATTTGTTGGAATATTTGTAACTAATTCTAGATTCATTGCAAAATTTGCAACGAAAATAAAATTCATCGCAAAGTTTGCATCAAATCCCAATTTTGTTACAAATTTTGCGATGAATTTATATATATTTCGTTGCAAAATTTTGCAACAAAATTGATTTTTCATTGCAAATTTACTAAAAAATTCAAATTCATTACAAAACTGCGACGAAATTTAATTTGTTACAAATGTTCTTATGTTTGCAAAAAAAAATTTGTTGAAAATTTCGTTGCTAATTTGCGACAATTTAACAATTCATCGTAAACTTTGTTGCAAATTTACAATAAATTATTTTCGTTATTTTGATGTATTTTTGTAGTGCAATATGGGTTTACTACTATAGATTTCAATTCAACATAGGTTTTCCATCATAGGGTTTGGCCCTCATGCATGTCTTGGATTTTAATCATGATCTTTGATCATGCACATGCATGTGGAGTGAGAAAGCAAAAGAGTAACCCTTGGGCTACGGTGCAATAGTAAAGTATCCAATTTAACTCTCAAGTATTCACGGTTTGATCCTCATGTACAATATATTTGTAAGATTTTTCTCTAAATCGAGTGACAAACTAAGGACGCTGCAGCTGCTGAGGTTGTCCATGTGAGCTGATACCGTCGTTACCTCTTCTCTATGAACTAGATAGGAGGGCTCACAGGCAAGGCGTTACCCGAACCAATTAGCGGATTCAAAAGAGAGGAACGGTTCAGGCACAAGCGCCTGAAATAATTGGCACGGGAAAGCTAGTGAAGGTAATCGACATGGTAAAGCGAAGGCGGGAGGAGGCACTTCGTTGGGAAATAAGCCAGAATCGGTTCGGTCAGATAAGCCTAGAGGCAGACGGAACGGATAAGAATCGATTCGGTCAGATAAGCCTAGAGGCAGACGGAACGGATAAGAATCGGTTCGGTCAAATAAGCCTAGAGGCAGACAGAATGGATAAGAATCGGCTCGGCCTAGGCAGTCCAGAGGTCGTTCGGTGAGGGAAGAAGGAGAGTGGGTTCGGGCTGGTGGAGAGCCCAAAGGCTATACCATCCGTGAGCTATAGACCTAAGTTAGTTTCACCAAAAGTGGATGGTTGAGGGGGACAGGCTAACCTAGTTTCCTGAAATGTAGATGAGGAGGTGTTATGTAACAGAAGGAGAGGTCCCCACATAATATTCTGAGAAGTCTTCACCCCTCGTATCTGTAACAGAATTATTCTCCAGGTGAACGTGGTGGCCACGTGTATGATGGGGATAGCCCGCGAGGTAGCGATGGATCAGAGAAGAAGGATAAAAGGGAAGAGGAGGACAGAAAGAAGGGGATCCACAATTATTCCAACAAACAAGAGACGAAGACACAGGAGGAGGAGAGCTACCACTACCTCGCCGGAGAAGGAGAGTAGCGACCTTCGCTGTCACATTGCGTGTACTCTTTATTGTATTGGGATTAAACTGTAAGAGGCTTTCTCCTCCGCCTCGGGAAGTTTCCTTTCCGGAAAGGAGGACGTTCATAGTGGAAAGTGTTTGGGCATTGTCCCCGGTGAGAGAGCTCACCTCCGTGGAGTAGGAATACTTATTCCAAACCACGTTACATCCTGTGTTCTAGTTTTCATTATCGGTGTTGGTTTTGCGTTTCTTTGCTTCGTCTTCTCATTTTTACTGTTGTGGCCTATGAGAACCCCCAAAGCTCCCTTCGTTCCTTCGTCGCATCGAAAGGAGGTAAACGCATTTTCCTCGCCGCATCAGTTGGCGTCGTCTGTGGGAACATTTGAGCTGGACGTCGAGATGCAGCCGGAAGAGATACAACAGCCAGTTGCCTCCGCAGCGGAGGAAAACCCCATTACCATTTTACCATCACAGTTGAGGGCTCTGGTGGACGACGCTGTTACTGAGGCCCTTGCTAGAGAAAGAAGAAGGACCGGATATCTTCATCCTCATTTCGGTGAACCTTCTTCTCGAGACCCACCCCCAGAGATGCCTCCTCCATCTCGTGCAGCCATTAATGTTGAAGTAGTGCCTGGAGAAGGACTTGGGGGGAGAGCACCTCAGAATACTATACCCTTGACCCAGACTCGACAGGAAGAACAGGGTGAAAGTCGGTCGACCAGGCCTCCAGAGGTTTATGAGCCCGGTCCTTTTACCATGGACATCCTCTCTGAAATCCCCCCATCCTACTTTCGGAATCCCCAGGTAGATAAGTATGATGGCTCGACGGATCCCGAAGAGCATCTCTCGCAGTTCGATGGAGCGGCCTCGCTCCACTATTATATCGATGCCCTCAAATGCCGAGTCTTCCGGACCACCTTAACCGGTTCGGCACAAAAATGATTTAATACTCTGCCCCCGGGATCCATCACTTGTTTCGCTGATTTTCAAGGGATGTTCAGCCGGGAGTTCGCCAGCTGCAAGGTGTATAAGCATGATGCCTCTATCTTAATGCACATCACGCTGGGGCCCTCAGAATCACTCAGAGGATATCTTCACCAATTCACCTCTGCAGCTAGGGGTATTCCTTCTGCCAGATCAGAGTCTTTCAGAGTTGCTATTCCGCACGGGCTGAATGAAGGCCCCTTCCTCAGTTCCCTTTTGAGATAGCCTGCTAACAGCTATGAGGAGCTGCTAAGTCGTGCGGAACAATTCATCCGCGAGGAGGAAGGACTGAAAGTGCGGAGAGCTGAACGCGCTGCCGCAGCAGCCCCAGCCGAAAGAACTCGCCCTGTCGCCCCTCAAGTACCTCCTCGTCGAGGATATGCGCGACCCCTTCAACTGGAGGCTCCTAGGCCTCGGTTATTGTTACAGGGCGCTCGCCCTGCGTCGCCATTACAAATTATGGCCGCCGATGCACCCCCTCCCGCGAGGACTTGAAGGGAACGGGAGATGGAATTCTATGATCAGCAGGGTCTACTGCAGCGACCCTTAGAATATAGGGGGATACCACGTAACCCCCCCCCCCACCCCATTTTTCTGCCAATATCATATGGAGTATGGCCATGCTAGTGGTCAATGTTTCAAGCTACAGGAGGAGCTGGAGTGCCTCCGAACCGCATACCCACAATTGCGGTTTCAGACAGGAGGGCCAGCACGACGAGGGCAACGACCCAATATGGCCCGCCCAGGGACCTATAACCAACAACCACAAGTTACTTTCCCCCAAACGCCATCCCAGGAGGTTGTTTCTCAAGAAGGCCCATCAGGTGAGGGCCCCTCATCCAATCTAAATAATGCTCCCACACGGGGGGATATTCATGTCATAGTCGGAGGACCCACTGACGGGGACTCTAACCGGGTGCAAAAGTCATACGCCCGTCTCATGGAGAGTTTGGCCATCATCACCGACCAGACTGTTCAAATCGCACCGCCCGTTTCATTCGGGCCGGAGGATCTCCAAGGTGTCCTGCTGCCCCACACGGACGCTTTGGTTATTCGAATATCCTTGGCCAATTTCGAAGTGGTCAGGGTGCTGGTTGACTCGGGAAGCTCTGTCAATATCCTCTTCCAGGAAGCTTTTGGAAAGATGCAGCTGGGAAATGCCCAGCTAGAAGATGTGGTCACGCCCCTCTTTGGGTTCGCAGGGCATGTGGTCCACCCCACTGGGCAGATTTCGTTGCCCCTGACTCTGGGCGTAAAGCCCAGCCAAAAAACCAGTATCATCCCTTTCCTCATCGTGGATGCTCCGTCCACTTATAATTCCATTCTTGGTCGTCCTTTCCTTACTATTTTTCAGGCGGTGGCTTCCCCGTACCACCAGAAGTTGAAATTCCCAGTTGGACAGTTGGTGGGGGAAGTCCGAGGGGAACAGAAGGCCACCAGGAGCTGTTATGTGCAGATGGTTTGGGATGACCAGAAGAAGGCCCGAACTGATTATCTCAAAGGGAAAGCTATCATTATTTTTGATGTCTGCATCCTGGAAGAATCCCCCCCCCAAAGCAGACAAAATAGAGGAAGAAGAGCTGGTGGAGATAGCTCCGGGAAAAACCACACGGGTGGCGCAGCAGCTGGAGGCCAAAGAGGAGCTGGTGGCCTGCTTAAAGAAGAACGAAGACATCTTTGCCGAAGATGTGCATGATCTCACGGGGATTAACCCCCGGGTGACTGAACACCATCTCAACATAACCAGGGGAGTCCGACCCGTTCAACAGAAGCGGCGACACTTTGGACCTGAAAAGGATAAGGTCATAGCTGAAGAAGTGGACAAATTGTTAAAGGCGGGTCATGTGAAGGAAATCCAATTTCCCGAGTGGGTTTCCAATGTAGTCTTGGTCCCCAAGCCTTCTGGGCAATGGAGGATGTGTATTGATTTTCGTGATTTGAATAAAGCGTGCCCTAAAGACTGCTACCCCTTGCCTCGTATTGATCAGTTAGTAGATTCTACGGTAGGGTATGAAGTGGTGTCCTTGATGGATGCATACCAAGGATACCATCAAATACCCTTGGCTAAAGAAGATCAGAAGAGGGTTACCTTTGTGACGGCAGGAGGGTTATACGCCTATGTGGTAATGTCCTTCGGCTTAAAGAACGCAGGGGCCACCTATCAGCGACTCATGGACAAGATTTTTGCAGAGCAGAAAGGAAAAAATGTGGAGGTTTACATGGATGACATCCTAGTCAAATCAAAAACCACTCAGGATTTGGTCAAGGATTTAACTGAAACCTTCGCTACATTGAGACGGTATAATATGAAGTTGAATCCTAAAAAATGCCTGTTCGGGGTAAAAAGCGGCAAATTCTTGGGGTACATAGTAACTGAGAAAGGGTTGCAGGCTAACCCTGAAAAGGTGCAAGCGCTGTGCAATATGAAGTCACCCACTAATTTGCGAGAGACTCAAAAGTTGGTGGGCAGGATTGTTTTCTTATCCCGATTTATAGCCAGATCGGCGGACAAAGGGTTACCTTTCTTCAAGATTCTGCGTAAAGCTACCAAATTTCAGTGGGACAATCAATGCGAGCATGCTTTCTAAGAATTGAAGAAATATTTGGCTGGGCTCCCACTGTTAGCCAAACCAGCAGCTGGAGAACCATTGTCGTCTCGGAGGGAGCTATCAGTTCGGTTTTGCTGAAACAGGAAGGTTCTCACCAGCAGCCTATTTATTATACCAGTCATATTCTGAAGGGGGATGAATCCCGTTATACAGAGCTAGAGAAGTTGGCATATATTCTAGTTCTGACCGCCCGCAAATTGAGGTCGTACTTTCTGGCTCATCCCATCACTGTTCTAACTCACAGTGAACTGGGTAAGGTCATTACTAAGCCCAACTTCTCCGGAATATTGGCTAAATGGGTGGTAGAATTAAGTGAATATGATATTCACTACCAACCCCGAACCGTTATCAAGGCCCAGGCGTTCGCAGATTTTCTGGCGGAGGTACCTTTTGGATCGGAAGATGGCTCGTCAACAAAAGAGGAAGGATCAGATGCCTGGAACATATTTGTAGACAGTTCTTCAGGATCTACGGGTAGCGGTGTTGGTGTTTTGTTAATTTCTTCTGATAAAGAGGAAACCCGCATAGTCATACGCCTGGGGTATCGGGCATCCAATAATGATGCTGAGTATGAAGCCATTCTAGCGAGATTGCAGGCTGCCAAGGTTGTAGGGGCTTCTTCAATTATAATCCATTCGGATTCCCAACTGGTGATATCACAACTTCAAGGTTCTTTCGCGGTCCGGGAAGAAAGGTTGCACAAATATTTGAAATCTTTCGAGAAAGAAAAAGCTCAGTTTCAGCAAGTCCTCTTGAAGCAAATTTCAAGGGAGAATAACGGGAAGGCAGATGAATTGGCTCGGGTGGCTAGCGCTATGGAAGGAGTGAAATCATTGGAAACGGTCCATGTGGAAATCCCTACCTCCCTAGCGATATGCAATGTGGAGGAAGCGGCGCCCGAATCAGACTCAATCCCTGATTGGAGGACCGACATCATAGCTTATTTATAGCATGGAAAGGTCCCTGAAGAAAAAGGAGCGGCATCGGCTTTAATGTGCAGAGCCAGACGATTCACCCTCTTAAACGGAGACTTATACAAGATGTCTTTCGGATGACCCTTATTGAAATGTTTAGGAAGTGAGGATGTTGAATGGGTACTCCGAGAGATTCATGAAGGTTGTTCTAGCAATCATCTGGGGGGGAGAGCTTTAGCAAGGAATGCCCTGTTAACATGATATTTTTGGCCTACCCTCCAACAAGATGCCGCTCGGATAGTGCAAACTTGCCTTGCTTGTCAAAAGCATAGCAATCGGTCCGAGCGACCGGCTGAATTAATGAAAGTTGTGGTCGCTTCATGTCCTTTCGATCAATGGGGAATGGATATAGTGGGTCCGATGCCCGTGGCACCTTTGCAGAAGAAATTTTTATTGGTGGTCGTAGATTACTTCTCCAAGTGGGTGGAAGCAGAGCCTCTTGCCAAAATTACCGAGAATGTTGTAATACAATTCTTATGGAAAAATATTGTCTGTCGATATTGTATTCCTCGGAGAATAGTTAGTGATAATGGACGTCAATTTCAGGACAAAATGATTAAAGAATGGTGCCAAAGTCTCAATATCCAGCAAGCTTTCACTTCGATAGCCCACCCTCAAGCTAACGGTCAAGTTGAAGTCACTAATAGAATTCTTATTCAAGGGTTGAAGACTAAATTGGGAACTCAGAGGGGGAATTGGGTGGAAGAATTGCCCGGAATCTTGTGGGCCTACCGAACCACACCAAAAACTGCAACGGGAGAGACTCCTTTTAGTTTAGTATACGGGACGGAATCTGTTATTCCGGTCAAAGCTCTTTTAAGCAATGCCCGAATAGAAATGTACGAGCCGGAGCAGAACCAAATTATTCGAAGCACCGAGTTGGACTTGGTGGAAGAAAGGTGGGAGACGGCACGGAGGCGAGCGGAGTTTTACAAGCGGAGAGTGCAGCAAGCCTTTAATAAGAGGGTGACGCCTCGAAGATTTCAGGAGGGGGATTTGGTTCTGCGTAAAGTGATTCCCGCTGGAGATCCTGGAAAGTTAGCTCCAAACTGGGAAGGACCCTATGAAGTAATGCGTCGTGTAGCGGGATCAGCATATTATTTGAAAGATGACCAGGGCAAAGAATTTTCGTGACCCTGGAACGCCATTCATTTGAGACCTTTTCACACTATATAAGAAGTGGTGGATAGAAGAAAAGGAGTTGTGAGGCTCCCGAAGAAGTGTACTTCATAACTGATTGTATTAATTAGCTGTATAGCAAACCCAAATTTGATTGATGAGCCATTTACAGTCGTGTTACAGTACCTATAATAAACTATGAAAAAGAAAAAAGGATGAAAAGGGAGTCCTGTACTGGAGCCATACATCAAGTTATAATTTGAACCGGTCGGGAGGATAGCGTCGAAAGTCGGCTTCCCAATTTAAAGAAAAAGTAGGGTAGTTTGCGGGAGGAAGTCCTTGATCAGCATATTGCCGAATCGCTTCGTTAAACCCGTCTTGATATGTGGCGCACAGCAAGATGGTTAACCGCTCCTGCCGATTCGGGCGGTCAGGACTCCGGTCCCAGTGGAGTCTGTGACATTTTTCTTGTTGCTCCCGGAGAGCTCGGCTCATGTCACTATAACGCCTGGATACTTCCATAATGGCGTCTGTTAAGACTGAAATATCGTCGGCCCGGGAAGTTTGGTCCTGCTGGATAAGGCGTGTCATCTCCATTATGTTCTGACGCATCGAAGCTGAAATTCCATCCACTGCTTCGGAGTAGGATTTGGTGCGGACAAGCTCAGTGCTCAGCCTCTGAAGGGAGGTTTCTTGCCTGTGTAGACGGGCGTGAGCATGCGCCCTAGAATTTATGAGGGAAGAGTTTTCTTGTACCTCCTTGCACAGGCGAGTGCGGAGGTCCCCTATTTTATCCTCCGCCTTCTAGTGCTGAACCCGAAGACGGGCGATGGTGTCCGAATCTCGTTGCTTCCCCTGAAGGAGCTCCGCCACCTGATCTCGAAGATTTATCAACTCTTGAGAGGGGGAAGACTCTTGATCAGGATGTGTTGGTTGAATATCCTAAAGAAGTAAGAAGGGTTCCGTGCCAGCTCTTTGTTGCTCCTGTAATGCCGCTATAGTATCGGCATCTTTTTGAAGTTGGTGGCAAGCTTCTGCCAGTTGCTTCTGACATTGTTGTAGTTGTTGCGATAGAAGATATTCTCGATGTTGGGCAGCCACCAAATCCTCCCGTTGTTGTTGTTCCAACTTTAGAGATTGAGCTCGATATTGCTGGAGGGAGCGATCTAACTCTTGATAGTTGGTCAGGGTCTGTACGCTGGTTATTGAAAGGAAATTATACAGTAAGAAAAGTTAAAGAAGTTGATTGAAGAAACATACCAATTCCATAGCATGGTGCAAGCCTTCCATCCGGGGAGCCAGTTCTTCTAAATTCAATATTCGAAGACTCCGGGGGGAAAGGGAAGAAGGGGCAGACAATGCTTGTAAAATACCGCAGAGAAAAAAAAATAATAATAATAAATAAAATAAAATAAAATAAAATAAATGTTGGGTAATTGGGAGAATACCCTATGGAATTTTCTAGGAATTTTTAGAAATTTTCTGGACTTAAATGGAGATTTCCAAGACCCCCTTTTTCTTATAAGTAGTTAAAAGGGTTAACGGGTCTGAATTCGACCCGTTTGTTTCACAAAATCCATTATTGAACCTGATCCCTTTCCGTTCGGCCGTTTCCTCAATGCCGACTTTTCCCTTCCCAAGCATTTCTTTTCCTTCGCGATTTCTATCTTTCCCTTCTTCTTCCCGATCGCCTCCTCTCCTTCCCGTTCGCTGCCGCCTTCTCCCCGCGTGTCGGCCACGCCCAGCTCGCCCTCTCTGCTCGACGGTTGTTGGCCTCTCCCGATCGCGACTACTCTCTGTGCTCACCGCCGTCGACGAGCCAACTTGCCGCGCCAGATCTAGTTGTTGTCGCTCGTTGTCGCGCTTCTTCTTCTCCGCCGAATTGCCTGTCGCCATCCCTTCACTCCCGCCAGCGATCGGTGCTCCATCGCCGGCGATCGAACCTTCTGCCATTTGTGATATCTACCGGAGCAGACAGTGATTGGGAAGGAATTCAGTGCCTTTGCTTCGCCGCAATCCAGCGACTGTCGACGGGCGTCCTCGATCTCGGGAGTTAGGGAGCGGCAGGGGTTCATGCTGCCGGATTTAGGAGTCGTCTTTGCCGAATCGATTTCCTATTTTCCCCGATCGTGCGTCGCTAGGACGACGGCCAGCCCCTCCGATCAGCCAGACCTCCTCTTCCGTCGTTCATCACCGAATATCTCCACTGTGAGCGATAGTTGGTTGCCCTCTGTTCAGGCTGCCACATCTCGTGTAAGCCTTGCTCAACCACCCTGTTGTTTCCCTGATTTCTTGTCAGCCATCCTCTGTCGTAGCTCAGATAGTTGTCGCCCCTCTTTTCCGGCCAGGCACAACATTGGTATTGGTTTCAGAATCTGGTACAAACCCATATGATTAATTGGATTGATTGATAGGTTAGTTAATTTGATGGGATTTGCTTGCAGTTAGATTGATTGGATTTAGACCTAATGTGAGTAAGATCGCTGATCAGAAGCTTTGGAATTGAAGCCGGGTTGGGTAAGTTTTGGTTTGTATTTCATTGTGGTAGATGGTTATAGTCGTTGGTTATTGTTTACTGATTTATCATTACTGGAAGGAGTTCTATATTTGATAGAAATCCGATTGATGTATTTATATGGATCGTTGATGTTGGATGTGCAGAGCGGATTGTCTTTTGAATCAAGAAGTTGGATGATTTTGGAAGGGGGTGGTTCTTCCAGATATGCTATGAGAATTGATGCGATGTAAGGTGAGTTCATATTTAGATGTTTACGGATGCATACAAATATATAAGTCGATTCATCTTATAGTATTAAATTAATTGGTGAATTAGTTAGGGATTAAGATTGGATTTGGATTCTTATTCCTACAGTTTGATTATACTAGCATGTGGTTATATTGGGTTCTACCATTTCAGACATTGGATTCGAGGTAGGGATCTTGGATGCGAAGACCATCAACATGAGCTACATAACAGGTGGGTAATTTCCTACCTGGTCCAGGTAGATGTATTGCATTCAGATTTAGTCATAGATATGAGCATGTTAGGTGTTCATATTATCTTGACCCTGCTCTTTTTATCGTATGCTTGATCCTTTACCGTTGGCTATTAACTCCATTGTTGATATCATGTTTATTTTATCATGATTAGGAGTTATACATATAGGTGATGCAAGTAACTTAGAATTTGTTTAAGTTAAGTGCAAATAGTAAAGTCTGGATGACAACCTGATTGTACATTGGGCAAAAAGGTCATCCGTAGGTAGATAATGTCTTTAACCTAGGGTTAGTTCTAGTACCCTTAGGTTGTATGTTACCACCGAACATGTATTGTGTAAATGGTCAGAGGAATGATACTTAGGGTATCGCTACGGATCGGTGGTCCTAGCTTATTATAATCAGACGAGTACGACTCTCTACAGATGTAGAGTGTGTCCATCGGGCTGAGTAGGACTCTCTACAGGATAGAGAGTGCGTCGATTAGATTGGTATGACTCTCTACAGGATAGAGAGTATTATGATCAGTTGAGTACGACTCTCTGCAGGATAGAGAGTGCGTTGATATGGTTAGTATGATTCTCTGTAGAATAGAGAGTCTATGGTGGATGTCTGTATGTGAGACATTGCATTCATGCATTTGCATGCACGCTGGCGATGAGGTCTCCCTTGTGGTTGAGAGTGTCGCCAATCATCCTGCCTCCACGGTTACTCATAGGAGGAGTCACCCGTGTGAGGGCAGAGCATTGTGGTGCCGCACTCTACCACTATAGACGGTGGTAGTTGGATTTGCGTGTCGTAGTCCTGCGTGTGTGGCACTCGACCACTCATGGGTAGTGACTGTCGGAGTGGCCAACAGCAGGGACCCCCATCGTGTAGCTTGCTCTTTACGCTTATATGCTACTCGATCATACTGCCCACTCGGGCACTCGAGAGTAGTGGTTGGTGTTGAGTTGGGACAGTTGTCATGCTCGAGCCACCGAGGCCACACTGGGGTCGTGGTAGCTTTAGGGTGAGCCGACATGACCATGCATGCTGCATTGCCGTATCTGATGGCGCTTTGCATATTACCATATATGTATACATATATGCATGTATATATATATATATGGATGGTTGAGATTAATATATATATGGATACAGTCTATATATATATGATTATTGTGATGTTGCATTTGTTTGTACTATGCTTGCTGCATTTGGGTGGACATCATATTCATGCATGTTTCTTGCATATGTTATACAGTTGTGTCGGATATTGGTATGTGTTGGATAGACCATAGATACTTTGGCCTGTAGCATGAGTAGATTATGTGTTGGTATTACTCTTCCTGTTATATATATGTTCAGGTTGGATCAGAGTAGCGTAGCAGACTTCAGGTATGTCTGCATTTTGTGTTATTCATTCTGGTTAGACAGATATGCTTATATTTATATACTATGCCGATATACCGTTGTACATCTAGATTATGTTGTCGAAATACATGTGATATTACATATGTACATGTTTTCTATTATCTCGAAGTTTTACTCACCACCCCACGGACCACAGGTTTTCTGTCGCCTGTGTAATGTAGCCGACCGTGATGGACTTGGAGCACAGTGGCATCATCTCATCTCAACTCAGAGTCCTGATTTTTGGTGTTCTCATTGTATTCCATTATGAATTTGTTTTATGTGATGATTGTAGTGGTGACTATTGATGTTGTATTTTCTTCCTTTTCGGTTTTATTATGGTGTCCCGAGTCGGTGTTAGTCATACCGTATGCATGTGTATTGTCGTTTGTGAGATTGTAGTATGTTTTGTAGTTTTGTTTTCATACATATATATTGTTGTTATTGTGGGCCTACGGGCCTTGTATTAACCCAAATGTTGCCACGTCTGAGGAGGTGTCATCCGTTTGATTTTCGCCAGTATGCTCTCGGGTGATAACTTTAGTGGTATCAGAGCCCAAGGTTCTGCGATGTCATACAATGTTGTTTTTGTGTCGTGTCTTGGATTCTCGGGAGTCGATTTATTTCGGTTTTGGTTTTCTGAGATGAGATGGACAGCGGCCTGAGCTCCAAGCAGCACGAGGTAAGAATTCCTGAAAAACTTATGGTTTAGTAGATATTTATCTAAATTTGAATAGTAGGTGTATACAATAGAGTTATGACACCTGTGCAGACTTGTAGTAGGGGTCGTCCACCGAGATGACCAACCGGAGTTACCTTAGTGTTTATACTCCCGGTTTTAGTTGGCTATGCTTTTAGTATATATAACAGGGAATAACCTGTAGTGTGTTGGTTATTGTTTGTAACTGTGGTATGAGTGGACCCCAGAAACGACCTGTTAAGTCTATGAGTCTTGAACCTGTGTCGAGGAGGTGATTTACCTCTGAGAGCCGACTGATACCGAGTCAGAAAACAGGGGTCAAGTCATCACGTTTATTATGAAAATCAGAGACTACAGTCTTAGAGATTTCCACTAACTGTGCTAGTCGGATCATTACTTGTGGGTAATGAACAGACTTGTAGACTATTGTTGATGCAGATAGCGGAAGGCTAGGTTACGGGGTTTCATAGGGATTTTATCCCTGAGTTGTTCATACTAAGATGTATAACTTTGAGAGTACTTTTAAGTACTTAACTCATGTTATACCGAGAAAGTAGAGCTATTTGCATACCATTATCGAGATCAAGCCGGTATTTGGTGATAAATGCAGAAAATAATCTTCGGGAAATAATATATCACTTGATCATGGACTAGTGATGTTGAAAGAGAGTATTTCCCCGTGTCACTTTTAGTGACACATTATAAGGAATTCTTGAGCTTCAAGAAAGGGTGATTGGTTAGTAACAATATATGGTGCAGAGTCGTGAGACTTGCGGAGGTTACGGCCACCTAATAGCTCAAGAAGATGGATGGATGATTTAAGCCACCCAGAGTTTGGCTTATAGTTGGATTAGGCTGTCGGAATCTTCTACCAGATCCTGCCGGAAGACGTTGGATTGAGACAGGAGTTTAGGAATGACTCCGTATAAGTGTTTAGGAGATGAAGATCGATAAGCAGATATTGCAAGTCAGATATTGGAGTAAGAAGCCTCCGAATGTTGGACAAAAGGAGCAAGATCGGAGTCAGAGGCCTTGGGGCTACTTTCCGATTATAGAAGTCCAATCGCAGATCATTAGAAGGTTCTTGTGGATATCAGCAAAATCAAAACAAAGACTCCGAAGGAATTGTGTGCGTGCAGTGCAGATCACGAAGACATGCGAAATCAGATATCCATTGGGGCAGTTCATCTGATGCTATTGTGAGCAACCAGTACAGTGGAGGTGGTGTACTTTGAAGACTCAGTTGAAGACTACCAATGGTGTTCCGGGAGGATGATGTATCAGCTCGACGACAGAGATCAGCACAGAAGATTTAGTTATCTCAACAGCAACAACCTACTACCTCAGGCGTGGTTGGAGTTCCTTGATACTCCCCTTCAGCAGAGATCAGCACAGAAGCAGCATCAGTGGAAGACATTGTAGAAGACTCAGCAGACAACAACAAGCAGTTACCTCGTGATGTGATTTGATTAGTACAGAGGAGAGAGTATACGACGATGGTCGTATTTATTCAGTATTCTATAGTTGCAGCTCGTAGGATTAAGTGATGGGATCAGATGGTCTAGGAAAAATCCCCGCGGCATTCAGCGCAGAAATGCGACCGCTTTGTCGCGGACTGTTGGATCTGATCTTGTTCTCTTCGGAGAAAGGCGGAGACCTGCGGGGAGCCTTTTGGATCGGATCAACAGATATTTGATCGTTCAGGGTATTACTCTAGTTTTACCCTCTGTATTAATATGTTGAGAGATGCTTGTAGTTACAGGTATCTGTAACTAGAACATTCTCAGTTGGATTAGAAGGGTCCTTTACATCGACTTGTGGGTCGATGGTATCTCTACCGTCTGGTGAAATGTGGACCAACAATTAAGAAGTCAAGGGAGGCCCTTAGACTTTGATAGACATACTTTTACTGTAGACATATCCTTACGGTTGGTCAAATTGTTGGAAGTATGGTATGATATGTCTCTTGGATATGCGTATAATCCGAGAGTATTCGGATGTAATTTTAGATGAACTCCTAGGCTTGCCGCTGCATAGGCAAGTGGAGTAGACGATCGAAATAATTGTGAAAATAGTCCGGTATCGAAGATCACATAACGAGTGATATTTTTGTTGGTATCAGTGTTGTTAAACACTATAAAAGAATTGGAATAACGTGAGTTGCGATTATAGGAGATGTTGGAGGGGATATTTATCTATCCCAGTATTTCTCCTTGAGAAGATCCGGAACTCTTTGTTGAAAGAGAGATGGACCTTTGAAGGTATGCATCGATTATCGATGATGGAATACAGTAGTTGTCATGATAAATATCCTTGTTGTGGATAGATGATCTATTTAGATTAGCCAAAGACACCTGTGTATACTCTAAGGTTGGTTTACGACTGGAGTACTGATATAGTAGTGACATGATGTCATACGATTATCATTGTCGATGTGATGATTAATATATATCATCAGCTTAGAGTAAAGGGGATGCAGGTGTGTAAAGACGACAATTTCATACTTGGTATGAATTGTTATGAGTTTTGATTTAAGTTGCTAGACTAATTAACGATTTAGTCGTCACTGGATTTGAGAATCGTGTATCCTGAACATGATTGAATCCTTTTGTAGTTGTTGGAGTTGCGTAACTTGGCCACTGTTGATTGTGGTAGTTGGAGTTGCGCACTCGACCACAGTAGACGGTGATTTTCCTTGTATGGTTTGGTTAGTATTGTAGATGTGGATAGAATGTCTTAGCATTACTATACCACAGACTTGGCTGACAATGGTGATGTTGGAAATCGTTTAGTCAAGTCGGTGAAACCAAGCATAAGACCTAGACAACGGTTAACTTTACACAAATATTAGTTAATCCTTCCG
Source organism: Wurfbainia villosa (assembly GCA_025175895.1). Taxonomy (NCBI): domain Eukaryota; kingdom Viridiplantae; phylum Streptophyta; class Magnoliopsida; order Zingiberales; family Zingiberaceae; genus Wurfbainia; species Wurfbainia villosa. The sequence continues at coordinate 116,193,361 of CM045995.1, read as the reverse complement.
AGTGGATAAAAGGATGATGTAATGCAATGCGCCGTTTCGGGATCGGACGATTCACGCATTGAATGAGACATATCCTATGCCTACGTCAGTTAAGAAACTACAAGATAGTCTGTCATATACATGACGTGACTTTAGTAGTCATTATCTGGATTTGTAGTTGTATGGAGCAGAAGTGCTCATTGAATTTAATAAGCTACTGGGTAGCTACAAAGGAGTTGCTGGAGCGCGAATAGTTGCAACAATTGCAACAAGGGAGATTGATTGCTATAGTCTTCCATGCACTTACAGCGTGTGTGGAGTGTATCTTGGATGGTTGATGGATTTCTCTTCTGAGAAAATAATTCTCTGTCTCTGATAAGGATAGTGGGTTCCGGAGTTGCTACAGGAAGCACATCATCCAAGATGGGCTATGTACCTTGGTGGTACTTGGAGGTACTGAGATTGGAAACGTTTATATTGGTGGATTGGTATAAAGAGAGTTATAGCAGATTTAACTACTCGATGTTTAGTATGTCAGTAGGTGAAGGCTGAACATCAAAACTCGCTGGATTACTCTAGACAATTCCGATTTCGGAATGGAAGTGTGAGCATATCACGATTGATTGCGGTACGGGATTGCCTAGAACCCGTAAAGGATGTGATGCGATTTGGGCGATCATGGATCGACTAACCAAGTCAGCTCACCTTCTGCCTATGTGTAGAATGTACTCGTTGGATCATCCGACAGAGTTGTATTGTCGGAAGATTATCGGATTACGTGGGGTACTTTTGAGTATTATATCTGATAGAGACCCACGTTTTACCTTGCGATTTTGGCGAGTCTGACGACTATGGGCAGAACCGACTCACAACATTTCATCCGCGATGATGGGTTAGTCGAGCATAGTTGGGAGAATCACATTCCTTTAGTGGAGGATTATTAGAACTGTCACTCATCCATTCAGGATGACTTATTCGAGGCTTTATACTGACCTGTAGATCTCCGTGTGGAGGAAGTCGGGAACGACAAATTTGGATACTAAGGAAATCGATGATCAGTTGGTGCATGTCGTAGGATGAGAGTTATTAGGGGTTCCGATTCTACCTCAGTCTAATGCGACTTACGAGAAGATTCCAGGGTGGATCCTGGGTCGCAAGGAGCGACAAAAGCGAAAAAAAACCATCTGATTTATAAAGGTTGGATGACAGCCTCATACCGATGAGGAGGCTACGTGGGAGCTGGAAGATACTATCCAAGCTCGATATCCTTATCTGTTCACATGAGGAATATATGTGGTCCTTTCGAAAACTTGCTTAAAGTAATTTTTGCATGTTAGTACGAAATTTGGGGACCAAATTTTTATAAGTGGAGGAGAATGTAAAATACCGCAGAGAAAAAAATAATAATAATAATAAATAAATAAAATAAATGTTGGGTAATTGGGAGAATACCCTATGGAATTTTCTAGGAATTTTTAGAAATTTTCTGGACTTAAATGGAGATTTCCAAGACCCCCCTTTTTCTTATAAGTAGTAAAAGTTAAAGGTTGAATTAGACTTTCACAAAATGTTATTGAATATCCCTTTATATTCTTTCCGCTCAATGCTTGCCGACTTTTCCCTTCCCAAGCATTTCTTTTCCTCGCGATTTCTATCTTTCCCTTCTTCTTCCGTCGCCTTCCTCCTCTCCTTCACCCATTGTTGCCTTCTCGCGCCTCGTCCTTGCTTCGCCCTCTCTGCTCGGCCCAGTTGTTGCCACCGCTCTCCGCGCCGCCGCGCGCAATCCTCTTCACTCCCGACGCGATCCAGCCAATCTCGCCGATCTCCTTCCGTGCATGATCGTCGCCAGGGTCATCTCTCGCACCGCTTTCTTTATCCACCTCCCAACTGGCCCGCGCGCCCGCCGCATCGGCGGACATCGCAGCATCACTCTTCTCCACTGTGACCGAGGCGGGTTGTTTCAGCCGATCGAGTCCTTTGAGCGACCCTATCGGTTGGTCAGCCGGCAAGCGGACAACCCCTCGATCGTCATTCTAGGACAGTTGGGTTATCTTCGGCCGATTGGAGATCTCGTGTAAAGCTCAATTTCGGATTGATTGATAGGTTAGTTAATTTGATGGGATTTGCTTGATTAGATTGATTGGATTTAGACCTAATGTGAGTAAGATCGTGATCGTAAGCTTTGGAATTGAAGCGGGTTAGGTAAGTTTTGGTTTGTATTTCATTGTGGTAGATGGTTATAGTCGTTGGTTATTGTTTACTGATTTATCATTACTGGAAGGAGTTCTATATTTGATAGAAATCCGATTGATGTATTTATGTGGATCGTTGATGTTGGATGTGCAGAGCGGATTGTCTTTTGAATCAAGAAGATGGATGATTTTGGAAGGGGGTGGTTCTTCCAGATATGCTATGAGAATTGATGTGATGTAAGGTGAGTTCATATTTAGATGTTTACGGATGCATACAAATATATGAGTCGATTCATCTTATAGTATTAAATTAATTGGTGAATTAGTTAGGGATTAAGATTGGATTTGGATTTTTATTCCTACAGTTTGATTATACTAGCATGTGGTTATATTGGGTTCTACCATTTCAGACATTGGATTCGAGGTAGGGATCTTGGATGCGAAGACCATCAACATGAGCTACATAACAGGTGGGTAATTTCCTACCTAGTCCGGGTAGATGTATTGCATTCAGATTTAGTCATAGATATGAGCATGTTAGGTGTTCATATTATCTTGACCCTGCTCTTTTTATCGTATATTTGATCCTTTACCGTTGGCTATTAACTCCATTGTTGATACCATGTTTATTTTATCATGATTAGGAGTTATACATATAGGTGATGCAAGTAACTTAGAATTTGTTTAAGTTAAGTGCAAATAGTAAAGTCCGGATGACAACCTGATTGTACATTGGGCAAAAAGGTCATCCGTAGGTAGATAATGTCTTTAACCTATGGTTAGTTCTAGTATCCTTAGGTTGTATATTACCACCGAACATGTATTATGTAAATGGTCAGAGGAATGATACTTAGGGTATCTCTACGGACCAGTGGTCCTAGCTTATTATAATCAGACGAGTACGACTCTCTACAGAATAGAGAGTGTGTCCATCAGTTGAGTAGGACTCTCTACAGGATAGAGAGTGCGTCGATTAGATTAGTATGACTCTCTACAGGATAGAGAGTATTATGATCAGTTGAGTACGACTCTCTGCAGGATAGAGAGTGCGTTGATATGGTTAGTATGATTCTCTGTAGAATAGAGAGTCTATGGTGGATGTCTGTATGTGAGACATTGCATTCATGCATTTGCATGCACGCTGGCGACGAGGTCTCCCTTGTGGTTGAGAGTGTCGCCAGTCATCCTGCCTCCACGGTTACTCATAGGAGGAGTCACCCGTGTGAGGGCAGAGCATTGTGGTGCCGCACTCTACCACTATAGACGGTGGTAGTTGGATTTGCGTGTCGTAGTCCTGCGTGTGTGGCACTCGACCACTCATGGGTAGTGACTATCGGAGTGGCCAACAGCAGGGACCCCCATCGTGTAGCTTGCTCTTTACGCTTATATGCTACTCGATCATACTGCCCACTCGGCCACTCGAGAGTAGTGGTTGGTGTTGAGTTGGGACAGTTGTCATGCTCGAGCCACCAAGGCCACACTGGGGTCGTGGTAGCTTTAGGGTGAGTCGACATGACCATGCATGCTGCATTGCCGTATCTGATGGCGCTTTGCATATTACCATATATGTATACATATATGCATGTATATATATATATGGATGGTTGAGATTAATATATATATGGATACAGTCTATATATATATGATTATTGTGATGTTGCATTTGTTTGTACTATGCTTGCTGCATTTGGGTGGACATCATATTCATGCATGTTTCTTGCATATGTTATACAGTTGTGTCGGATATTGGTATGTGTTGGATAGACCATAGATACTTTGGCCTGTAGCATGAGTAGATTATGTGTTGGTATTACTCTTCCTGTTATATATATGTTCAGTTGGATCGAGTAAGCGTACTTGAACTTGTATGTCTGCATTTTGTATTATTCATTTGATTAGACGGTATATGCTTGTATTTATATACTATGCTGATATACCTGTTGTACATCTAGATTATGTTGTCGAAATACATGTGATATTACATATGTACATGTTTTCTATTACCTGCTGAGTTTTACTCACCACCCCCGCGGACCCTGGGTTTTCTGTCGCCCAGGTAACAGGTAGCCGACTTCGTGATGGACTTGGAGCACCGCTAGCTAGCATCATCTCATCTCAACTCCGAGAGTCCGGATTTTTGGTGTTCTCATTGTATTCCATTATGGATTTGTTTTATGTGATGATTGTAGTGGTGACTATTGATGTTGTACCCCTTTTCTTCCTTTCTAGTTTTATTATGGTGTCCTGAGTCGGTGTTAGTCATACCGGTATGCATGTGTATTGTCGTTTGTGAGATTGTAGTATGTTTCCGCTGTGTCTTGTGTAGTTTTTGTTTTCATACATATATATTATTGTTATTGTGGGTCTACGGGCCTTGTATTAACCCGAAATGTTGTCACGTACAGGGGAGGTGTCGTCCGTTTGATTTTCGGCTCGGTATGCTCTCGGGGCGTGACAATGTTGAAGGTGAGGGTTCACTGATAAGAGGAGGAATAAGGGTGGTAGCCATAGTTTGAAGCGGGGGTTCGAAGGGGAGAGAAGGAGGAGCACTGGCCAGAAGGTTCACTGGAGATGAGGTCGGGGGCAAAGAATCGGGAGCAGGAGGGGGAAAGTGTGTTGCGGCTGGCGGTGAGGTGGGCACATCAGAAGTTGCGAAAGGGAATTGATTTGGCGAGGAATTCGGAGAGGATGAGATGATGAGCATAGGGCTGGAGGAGCCTTCGTGGAGAAGGCAAGAAGTAGAAGGAGGTGGGCTAGCGCCCATAGGAGGTGAAAGGCTCTTCAGGCGAAAGGCGGAAGGGGAAATAGGTCGTGGGGGAATGTCGATCACCATGGGTTCAAAGATGGAAGCGTGTTCCGAGGAAAAATAAGGTAAGGATGTACAGGTATCTGTTGTTGATGGGCATGGATGCACGTTCTCTCTAGAATCATCCTCAGGTTGTGATGAGGGAGGAGGCGACGCCTGCATACCCGAAGCGGAATGGAAGGAAAGGGGAGAGTTAGGGTTTCGGTTGCTGCAGGGAGGAGGCTGGGCTGATTATTGCAGTTTCGCATGGGGTGGATGTAGCGGGGGTTTCAGAAGAAGGTGGAGGAGAAAGTGGAGATGTGATAGGGGGGACGATGGTAGACGGGGGCGAAGGCGAAGATGAAGCTGGCGGCTGACCATCGCCCCGTTTGATCCGTGGGTAATGGCTTGCTATTTCGCGGAAGAAAGAGGAATGCATCCTGTCCATGGGAGAAGGAAGGAAAACGCTGAAGGGGATGATTGGTACGGAAGATGGCGCGGAAAGAAGAGCAGTCTGAAAAGGGAGACGAGAAGGCGGAAGGGATGAAGATAACTAAATTGAGGAAGATGAAGCATCCCCTATAAAAGAAGAAAGAAATGGGTTGATAATGGCTATTGGGCTCCTAATAAGTAGAAAAGGAGGCCCTAAGCAGAAGAGTAATGAAGATTTATTTCTTTGATGGCCCGCTATATAATAAAACCCTTGTTTTCAATAGAGGGGATGGATGAGGGTGTGCTCTTCGGGACGAAAGAAGGAAGAGTAGCGGCGGAGAAGCAGCTCACTTTTTATGCTGAAAGCCTTTGGGCAAATATATATTATTTTATCCCAGTGTGGTGGCGGAACGAAAGAACTGAGATCCCCTCAGTTATATATCATTTTTATCCCCGCGAAGCGGAAGAAGTTGAATTTATTATTCAACTATATATTATTTTATCCCCGTGTGGTAGCGGAACGAAAGAACGATCTCCTCTATTATATATCATTTTTATCCCCGCGAAGCGGAAGAAGTTGAATTCATTCTTCAACTATATATTATTTTATGGCAATTTACCAAACACAGCTCTTAAAGTTCGGAATTGCCCAAAAAGCGTAACATGGTTTCAGATTTACCAAATCGCGTACCTAATTCCCCTTTTACCCCTCCTGCCAAACTGACCTGCAATTTAATGATGAGAGAGAATTTTCATGCATCCGAGCCACTACTGGAAATTCCGAACCATCTAAACGTGGTGCTGGGAATTCAAATCCCAGCACCACCTTTTTTTTTATCTGATTTCTAATTTATATCGGTCTGATTTCTGAAATATTACTGTGAATACCTAATAAAACCTTGAATATCAGAAATTTTGGCCACGAATACACAGAGGGACACTACTCAAACTCAATGGACTTGGATTGGATCGAAAAAGAGGTGAATAAGACCATCAATGGGTTTTGACCGAAACCCATTGATGGACTTAGAGGAGTCCAAATTTCGAAATCTTGACATAGACTGAAAGATCTTACAACATGAATTTTTGATATGTCGAGGAAACTTAGTTTTAATCCTCCTATCTCCCAATTTTAACTTGTGTCGAAAAAAAATGGTACTGGAAGTTGAGAAACTGGTGGAAGATAGTGGTAGTGGTGCTGGAATTTGCAATTCCAGCACCACAGTGGTGTCGGGATCCCTGCAACACCACTGTGGTGCTGGGAATTCCAATCCCAGCACCACAGTGGTGCTGGAATTGTGAATTCCAGCACCACAGTGGTGTTACAATCCCAGCACCACCACTGTGGTGCTGGGAATTCCAATCCCAGCACCACAGTGGTGCTGGAATTCGCAATTCCAGAACCACGCTTTTACAGTGTTATGCTTTCCACATCAGTAAGACTTTCAAATACTAATGGTTAAAGCCACAATCAATTATCTTTTCTCCAATTGGCAGGCATCGTCAAATTGATTTATTCAGAATGTGGCTTCTTCTCAAATGATGTCCCAGCCTTTATACATGCGCAGCAATTGCCTTTCAGAAGCAGGCAAAGACACACAGTGCTATGTCCACGAGCATGACACCCTTTCAATATAATTTAAGATTTCCGTAGATCAGGAGAAGGATGATGCCAAAAAAGACAGCCCATGGGAAGAGCAAGAATGATGAAAAATATATTCATCACCACAGAGGTGCTGGAATTGCGAATTCGGCACCTGTGTCTTTGGATTGAATTCCCACACCGCTGGTGGTGCCGATTGAACACCACGTGTCGAATTGAAATTTCCGGACCATCGGGTGTTGGGATTGGAATTCCCAACACCACAGTGGTGTTGCACGGATCCCGACACCAGCGTGCCGAATTCCAATCCAAGACCATGGTGCTAAATTCCAATTGATTCAGCTGGTGCCGGAATTCAATTCAAAGACCACTACCACTATCTTCCATCAGTTTCTCAACTTTCAGTACCATTTTTTTTTGACACAAGTTATAATTGGGAGATAAGCGGATTAAAACTAAGTTTCCTCGACATATCAAAAATTTATGTTGTAAGATCTTTCAGTCTATGTCAAGATTTTGAAATTTGGACTCCTCTAAGTCCATCAATGGGTTTCGGTCAAAACCCATTGATGGTCTTATTCACCTCTTTTTCGATCCAATCCAAGTCCATTGAGTTTGAGTAGTGTCCCTCTGTGTATTCGTGGCCAAAATTTTTGATATTCAAGGTTTTATTAGGTATTCACAGTAATATTTCAGAAATTAGACCGATATAAATTAGAAATCAGATAAAAAAAAAGGTGGTGCTGGGATTTGAATTCCCAGCACCACGTTTAGATGGTTCGGAATTTCCAGTAGTGGCTCGGATGCATGAAAATTCTCTCTCATCATTAAATTGCAGGTCTGTTTGGCGGGAGGGATAAAAGGAGAATTAGGTGTGCGATTTGGTAAATCTGAAACCATGTTACGCTTTTTGGGCAATTCCGAACTTTAAGAGCTGTGTTTGGTAAATTGCCGATTATTTTATCCCCGTATGGTGGTGGAACGGAAGAACTGAAATTCCCTCAGTTATATATCATTTTTATCCCCACGAAGCGGAAGAAGTTGAATTCATTCTTCAACTATATATTATTTTATTCCCGTGTGGTGGTGGAACGGAAGAACTGAGATCTCCTCAGTTATATATCATTTTTATCCCCGCGAAGCGGAAGAAGTTGAATTCATTCTTCAACTATATATTACTTTATCCCCGTGTGGTGGTGGAACGGAAGAACTGAGATCTTCTCAGTTATATATCATTTTTATCCCCGCGAAGCAGAAGAAGTTGAATTCATTCTTCAACTATATATTATTTTATCCCCGTGTGGTGGTGGAACGGAAGAACTGAGGTCTCCTCAGTTATATATCATTTTATCCCCACGAAGCGGAAGAAGTCGAATTCATTCTTCAACTATATATTATTTTATCCCCGTGTGGTGGTGGAACGGAAGAACTGAGATTCCCTCAGTTATATATCATTTTTATCCCCGCGAATCAGAAGAAGTTGAATTCATTCTTCAACTATATATTATTTTATCCCCGTGTGGTGGTGGACCGGAAGAACTGAGATCTCCTCAGTTATATATCATCTTTATCCCCGCGAAGCGGAAGAAGTTGAATTCATTATTCAACTATATATTATTTTATCCCCGTGTGGTGGCGGAACGGAAGAACTGAGATCTCCTCAGTTATATATCATTTTTATCCCCGTGAAGGGGAAGAAGTTGAATTTATTATTCAATTATATATTATTTTATCTCCGTGTGGTGGTGGAACGGAAGAACTGAGGTCTCCTCAGTTATATATCATTTTTATCCCCGCAAAGCGGAAGAAGTTGAAGTCCTTATTCAGCTATATATTATTTTATCCCCGTGTGGCTGTAGAGCAGCATAGTCGGGTCATTTAGAGACTTTATATTATTATATTCCTAGCAGGATAAAAGGGCAGAATCGCCGAAGTAGGCTCCAGCTATGTGTCATCCTATTTGGGTATGAGGAAGGTGAAATGGGGCATAACTCAAGAAATATTGGAAGAAGAAGACAAGTGAGAAAAGTTCATTGCTTTAGAAAGATTACACATTCTGATTCTTTTTACAAGAAGAAAATAAGAGACCCTTATATATATAGGGTATTACAGTTCTTTGTTAGGAGGGGCTGACGGAGTTTCTTTGCACGGTGGAGGTTGGCACATTAGTTGCCGAAAGTAAGACTGCTGCAGAAAGATCTGCTTAGATAGTTCATACGAGACCACATCGCTGGCGCAAAGATTCTTGGCGAAACCTCCTCAACCACGCAAATACCTCACTTGTTCTTCCAGGTTAGCAATATAATGTTGCTCGTCCACCTTTTCTTCAGAAGGAAAGGAACTGCTGCCCTGTTCAGACATTTTGTCCATGGCTAAGGGAAAGGAGGGGAAAAGATGGATGTTATATAGCCGGGGTTGAAGATCCTTATAACGATGGAGGAGGAGGGTGCATTTATTAGCAGAGGAAGTAAGGATAATGAATGTTGGTAGAGAAGGGGAAACATAACGACAGTAGGTGAAAAGTCGCTGGTACAGTAATTATAAGAAAAAAGGGTCCGAATCCCCGGGAGATGGCAAAAGAAAGTATGTTCAGGCCAGATTACAGTCTTTCTGATGACAGAAACCTTACTTCTACAGGAAAACGACAAAAACAAATACCAATTCCCTCCTTCATTTTTATTAACATACTTAAAATGATTACATCATTTAATCTATGAAGGTTTTCTATGATTGCTCTTAACAGAAGAAGTGGGAGAAGGCTTCTCGGGGGGAAGAGGCCAGGATGACCCTGTAGAGCGCGCCTTGAGCAGAAGGAAGAACTGGTGAACCTTCATCAAAAGGAGGCGAACGGATCCTCGCGGGGGAAACTGGAAGAACTGGTGGACCTTCATTAAAAGAAGGCGGACGGATCCTCGCCGGGGAGACTGGAACGAAGGTCAGGGCCGGTGGAAGTGGGGGAAGTTCAGCGGAGGCTCGGGGATCTCCCACTGTGTACTCCCATGTTAAAGGGGGTTCCACACCCGGTTGCGGAAAGACGGGAAGGGTGCTGGATAAGACCACCCCGTGGGAGGGGAGGGAGCTGTGGTGTGGGGCGGAAAAGGAAGGGGCGGAAAGATGAGGTCGATGTCGAGCAAGTTTTAGAATCTTCAGCGTCTCCGGAAAGCCAGTCCCATAACTCGAAAGACTCAGAGTCCGAAGAAATCTCAATGGGGTGTCCAGCTGAAGCCATGAGAGTAAGGTGGAAGGACGAAGACATGGAGGGTGATAATTTATATAGTTGAGAAAGGAACTCTGATGTCTTGGGAAGGGAAGAAGGTGAAGAGACTGAGCATTGTAATGACAAAGAAAGATAGGTACTTATCAAGATATCGTTTCCGAAGCGGTAAGAGACATAGTGAAGATCAACAGGCGAAAGTCATTTAATTTTTGGCCGAGCCAAAATTGGGTCGGATAGGAACAGGACCATCCGAGATTTTCTGAGTGAGTCCCCGAACCAACGAAATCATACATGCGCGCAAGACGAGAAAAGAAACGCCAACAGAAAAGAGAAAAACACAAAATTGGTCTGTAATTCCTAAGGAGGCATACCAAGAGAGCCACAAAAGCTATGTTAATATAATTACTTTTCAAAGACTAAGAAAAGGGTCATTACAAGGAATAGAATGTTGGAAGTTATAATTCAAACAGTTCGGGGGGACACTTGGATAATGCATCTATGGGATTTAAATAGCTGGTGTCCGTGCCTGGAGGCGGATACCCCCGTTCAGCATTTAGAGCCAAGGACCCATCAAAGCCCAGGATGAACAGGTCCACCCCCTTCTTGACATATCGCCTTCCTATTCTCGCACTGACCGGCACCGTTAATTGAGCCGAAATAAATAGCCACCGACTTGGCTTTCACCGGGCCGCTAAGGCATCCTTCTCCGTGGTCGTCAGATGGCTTGTCCCCAGAGTTGAAAGGGCTTCGAGTATTCTTTATGGAGGGCGATCAGTCAGCCGAGCCGACAGAGCTGAGGGAGAGCAACACCATGGAGGAGAGTTCTGGCACTTTATGCAAGATTTCCTGCCATGCTTCTTGCTCGAGTCGCTTGATAGCAAAATAAGAATCGGCGGCTTTAATGATGGCGCCTCCGAGCTGCCCCTTATACTTTTTAGTTCATGGGCGAGGATATCCACCCGCAATTCACTAGATCGAAGAAAACTTGCCGCTGAGGTCTTCATTCCTTCGAAGCTCCTCCTTTTCACTTTGGATCAGGCCAATTGTGTCAGCATCTTCACATTGGCCCATCACATCGATTTTTCTCTTCTCTCTCTCACTCATTGTCGAGCGAGTTGTTTACATTGCTGCTAGAGAGGCGAAGTGGCGTGCCTCTGTGGGTGAAATTGAGCAGGTGAACTACCATTTTCTTTGTCTTTGGGTTGATGCGGAGGAGAAAGCAACATCGGTATATCTTGACACAGAGATCGTCTGATAAAGAGGAGAAAGGGAATGATGGGTACCTCGGCTAGCAATTTGCTTACTTGTTCATAGGGCCTTGCGCTGATTGGTTGAAAAATTTTACCTCCGAAGGGTGGTGGATCTGCAGCAAAGACCCCAATGTAGCCTTTGAGGGAGTCGGAAGGGGAAGATCCTCTCCTTCGGAGGGAAGCGTGGGTCCGACGCGCTAAAGAGGGGCAGAAGAAGTCAGTGTGTCGGAAGGGATAGGAGCAGAGATGGACTCAGTATGGGAAGGCAAGGGCGAATCATGTGCAAGGGGGGATGAATTGGGAGAATGGGAAGGAGAGTCCCCTCCTTGAGGAGATGAAGATGGGACGGATAAGGTAATATCCTTTCTCCTCGGTTCGTAGATGGTTAAGGATCGCGAACCAGGATGACCGGAAGAGGAAGGGGGAAGAGTAGATGAACTCGGGGATCCTTTCTTAACGAGCCGCAGTTTCTTCCGAGGAGAAGAAGGAGCTGCCACCGATTTGATCCTCTTGGTTGAGGTCTTCTTCTTCTTAGCAGCCTCAATCTCTTCTCCTTTTATCAAAGCGTCCTGCATTAGATTATCTACAAAATATATTGGTGATAAAGATGAATAATGCAGGGAGAAAATTATATTAAAAGGTAAGTATCATCCTACGTATAGCAACTGAGGTCGTCAAAGGGGGGGATAGTCCGAAGTGGCTCAGAAGGGGAGTTTTCATTAGGTGATTCGAGCAATAATGCGACTCTCCCAAGATTCTATAAACTTCCGAGAAAGGGCATTGGGTCCTCATTTCTCGGAAGGAAAGCAGTTCGGGAAGTTCTAACTTCCAGGTATCCGAGTAGGGTAAAGGTGCTGGAAGTTGTACAAAGAAGTACAATTCTTCCCATCCCTTATGGGAAGTAGGCATGTTCACTAGAAATTGGCAGTCTGGACGGCTGGACAGATAAAAAAGGCCTGCCTTGGAAGATTTCAATTGAAAGAAGCAATGAAATATTTCAGGGGTTAAAGAGAGGTTTAGATGTTGAAACACTATAGAGGCCCCTGACATAATCCGAAAGGAATTGGGGGTAAATTGGTTCAGGGGTAGTCCATAAAAGTCTAAAATATCTAAATAGATGGAAGGTGCTGGTAGGGACAGGCCGTTAAGAAACTGTTCGGAGAAGAAGCAAGTTAGATCAGGAGGAGGACAATTTGGTCGGTGCATCTTGGTCAGAAGCAAAGATTTTAGGGAAGGGTCTATAAACCTGTTCTTAAGGTTAAAGAAATAATGATCGCGGTCTAGTTGGGTTATAGTATGCTCATACCACACAGGTGAGGGGATGGTCTTAGGGGTCATAGGTATAAAGCAGGACAGAGTACTTACTTGGGGGGTTAGAAGAAGAACGTATAAGAAGGAGAGGGTTGGGTCGCTGAAACGCCGCCGGTGAAAATCGCAGGAGAGAAGAAGTGGAAGGGACGGTATTGTTGGGCACACTAAGTAATACCTAAAAGAAAAAGACGGAAGTTTATATAGGGTTTTTGTGACGGTTCGATTATAGGGGAGAAAAGGAGAAGCGGGGCCCATGGGCCCATTAGGCCGCCTCAAGTATATGCAGTGGAGTTGTAAGAAAGGAGTAAATTTGAATTAATAAGCCAAGGATGGAGTGGGAACCGTATATAGTTGGAAAGTCAAGCTTATAACTTCGCTTGACTATTTTTTGGGGTTGACTAATGATACCGTCGTTACCTCTTCTCTATGAACTAGATAGGAGGGCTCACAGGCAAGGCGTTACCCGAACCAATTAGCGAATTCAAAAGAGAGGAACGGTTTGGGCGCAAGCGCCTAAAATAATTGGCACGGGAAAGCTAGTGAAGGTAACCGACACGGCAAAGCGAAGGTGGGAGGAGGTACTTCGTTGGGAAATAAGCCAGAATCGGTTGGATCAGATAAGCCTAGAGGCAGACGGAACGGATAAGAATCGGTTCGGTCAGATAAGCCTAGAGGCAGACGGAACGGATAAGAATCGGTTCGGTCAGATAAGCCAGAGGCGCATGTAATGGATAAGAATCGAGGGAAGAAGGAGAGTGGGTTCGGGCTGATGGGGAGCCCAAAGGCTATACCATCCGTGAGCTATAGACCTAAGTTAGTTTCACCAAAAGTGGATGGTTGAGGGAGACAGGCTAACCTAGTTTCCTGAAATGTAGATAAGGAGGCGTTATGTAACAGAAGGAGAGGTCCCCACATAATATTCCGAGGAGTCTTCACCCCTCGTATCTGTAACAGAATTATTCTCCAGGTGGACGTGGTGGTCACGTGTACTATGGGGATAGCCCGCGAGGTAGCGATGGATCAGAGAAGAAGGATAAAAGGGAAGAGGAGGACAGAAAGAAGGGGATCCGCAATTATTCCAACAAGCAAGAGACGAAGACACAGGAGGAGGAGAGCTACCACTACCTCGCCGAAGAAGGAGAGTAGTGACCTTCGCTGTCACATTGCGTGTACTCTTTCTTGTATTGGGATTAAACTGTAAGAGACTTTCTCCTCCACCTCGGGAAGTTTTTTTTCCGGAAAGGAGGACGTTCATAGTGAAAAGTGTTTGAGCATTGTCCCCGGTGAGAGAGCTCACCTCCGTGGAGTAGGAATACTTATTTCGAACCACGTTACATCCTGTGTTCTAGTTTTCATTGCCGGTGTTGGTTTTGCGTTTCTTTGCTTCGTCTTCTCATTTTTACTGTTGCGGCCTGTGAGAACCCCCAAAGCTCCCTTCGTGCCTTCGTCACATCGAAAGGAGGTAAATGCATTTTCCTCGCCGCATCATGAGCACTTCCTGATTTATTCTGGTAGTTGGTGAAGTATATCTCGTTTAAGGATTACTTAATACCTACTTAGAAATATGTGGGACAACGTCGATCATCCTCAGGATTAGTCAAGCTGAAAGTTTGAATACTTGAGTCTGATGAAAAAGAAACAAAGGAATATTATAGGCTTTGGTAAATACTAGTTGATCTATATATATAGTCACGTTATATCTCAATCGGTCCAATATATACAGTAACATTTACACTAGAATCATTTAGATTCATGCTATCCAAGTCCTAAATTTATATCCCTTTCTATACTATTTATCAATTATCATATTATTTATTTATTTATGTGAAATTAATTCCAACAACTATGCATTTTCATTCCCATTTAATTTAACAATCCCCATATTCCACATAAATTTTTTACTAAAACAACTTTATTATTTCATAAATTTAGAACAAGATACAAATCCAATACATACTCGAACAGTAGAACTGGATTCATAAATTTATACCATACGTAGAAATTTAGTATAACTAAGGGATGTGGAATCTATTCTGGTCGTTCATTATTAGGCTTCATGCATGCACGTGCATAGTCAGCGACAATCTGCGTGACTGCGGTCAGGGCGCCGGCACGCTGGGGATTCCAGGAAGGGGCGGTAAGAACGGCACCGGAGGCAGAAGTGACGGCGTCGAGGGCGGCAGAAGTGATGGGATCGACGGCGGCAGGAAGGGAATCGGAGGGAGAATAGACGCCGGCGGCAGCAGTGGGTTGGGCGGCAGGAAGGGGAACGGAGGCAGAAGCAAAGAAGGCTGCGGCAGCGAAGGCTTTGGCGGCAGGAAGGGAATGGGAGGAAGAAACGAAGGCTTGGGCGGAGGCATGAAGGCGGTTAAGCTCCTCGCGGCGTGAGCAGAGGAAGACGAGGAGCAGAGGAGGACGAAGAGGAGCGACAGGATGGATGTGGCCTCCATTGTCGTTCTCCGAGGAATTTTATCGAGCAGGTGGTGGTCTGCTCGATGCAGGTAATTGCAATGTATTTATAGGGGGAGGAGTATCTGTGTATAGCGTGGTGGCGTTGCACTACCGGAGCAGAGGAGGAGAAGGCATGCAGCTGCTGGTTTATTAGCTGCTACCGCTTCTATATTAAAAATATAAAAAAATAAAAAAATAGCTTTTTATTCGGCGACGTTGAGAGGTCAATTATGTGTATCTGAGCATTCTAATATATCAATTTTTATATGAACACTTCTCGCATACGGCTGAAAACTGTTGATTAAAACGGGAAATTGAATGATAAAAAAAAATGTAATCGTCATGTTAACGGTCCCACCGTTACTCCTAATGTGATAAATCATGATTTTAATTGATAAGCATTAAAAAAAAAAGATCGTGACTCTACAGATAAATTTTTTTATATTTACCGACTGAATTAGTCTGGAATTAATTGAATGATCTAAAGGTCCATGAGACGAAGATTCTCATAAAACAAGAAGAAATTCCCAGCTTGCGCACGCCCGAAAAAACACGAGGATGCCGGGATGATCCCGATAGAGCTCCTTTCGTGCTTAAATTAGTGTAATACTGAAAAACAAGGAGGAAAAATAATTAGAATAATTTATAACAAGGACGCTGAGGGGTCATCTTCGATATATAGGTATCACGGTTTTCACGGAACATGTGATTATTTTCATTTTATTTGACACTCCAAAAAAGATTGAAATTGTCAATTGAATCGTCTCTATCGATCTGTTCTATGACTATAATGAATGAGATAAATTATAAAAAATTTTATGGACTTTAACGTGGTGGTTAAGATACGTAATGATCATTTAAATTCAAGAAAAAAATTTAGATCTCTTTCGAAATCAACCTTTATTTTATCCGTAAACTTCGTTGTATCTTAGTCACCACATCATTTCTATGGAAATTTATTAGACACTATTAACATGCAAATGATGAAAATTGAGAGTTTTTTTTAATTGTATTAAATATATAAATTTTTAAATCTATTCATTTTTAAAATGATCGATTCAATTTTAAAAAAATAATAATAATTCTTTTTTTTTGTATTTGTCAATTTAAATTCTGATTTATTCTTTTCACTGTAGAAGTGAAAACCACTAAGGTTTCATATTTTTTACATCCTATCTATCCAGAGTCGTATCAAAAATTTAAAGAGTCCGAAGTGAATTTTAAAAAATATATTGATGAATTATTTTTGAATCATTTATATTTTTTTTGGGAGCTCTTTGAACGAGACATTTAATCTATTTAGCCTTACATTAGGTAAGGCTCTGGATCTATCCCTTCACTATCGATTAACTAAATTGGCAGTCCAGATGCATTTTCTGGACTCCGCATATCCGAAAGGACAGAAAAACTTGAGCTGCATTTGGTTTTTTTTTTTTTCATTTTCTATGTTTTCTCGTTTTTTAGAAAATGACTTTTTCTTTTTCTTTTTTTTCAGAAAATATCCTTTCATTTTTTAAAATGAAAAACACCAAACCAAATGCATTTTCTCATTTTTTTTCGTAAAATAAAAATGGAAAATGGAATCCCTGATCCGCCACTGCCGGTGCTCCTCGTCGGCTCTCGTGGGCTTCTCCGCCTCGGTAATTTTTTTTCTGGAATTTTCTTGAATCACAAAGAGATTCCTCAATATATTTGATTTCTGCATAATGTGCATCCTGATTTCTGATTCGGAATTTTTATTTAGGAATCTGTGTCTAGATCGAACATTATGGTTGAATCGGATCGGAAAACGATTTTTTTTTTCCTTTCAATTTATTACTTAGAGATTAATATGATGCATTCCTGCATCCCATCTTTTTCCACAGTTATCCAAATCGTGCACAAAAATCATTGACATGATTGTTGATCGATTGTATCGTGTTTTTCTTTCTCAGCAAAAAAAGTTAGGGGTCTGATGGATGAATGCATCTTTTATAATTTTCAGGAAATGGCTGAGTCGAAGCCAGCCATGAGAAAACCTGAGTTTACCAAGGTTAATCAGCTTGGACCTGGTACCAATGGCCATTCGCTCATAGTGAAGGTGGTAGATGCAAAGGCGGTGCTTGCAAAGGGGCGCCGTAATGTTCCTTAGGTTCTTCAGATGCGATTTGCAGAATGTTTGGTGGGAGATGAAACTGGAACAATCGTCTTCACTGCTAGGAATGAGCAAGGTTGGTATTTTCTAAAATAAAAATTATGATACTATCAAGATTTTTTAGTCATTTGACTCTCGTTTGTATTGTTTGATTTGTAAAATGTATATATTTGAATCAGTAACTGAGTTTTTTTTTTTTTTTTTGGAGTTTCTTTTTAAATTATGAGGAGGCACAGAGTCTGCGTATTTATCCTTCAGAACATATTGCATTTGCATGCATATATACTTCTGACTATATTCATGTTCAATGTCTAAGCAAGCTAAAAATAGCTTGTCCATATTCACGAATATCAACAACTCTATCTTGTTACTGATCAAGCTCAGTTCATTTAGTGAGCCGTTAAGCTTTGCTCATTTAGTGAATCTAAGTAAATTGTTTGAGATTATTATCATACTTAGCAAACAAATTACTAACAATTATTCTTTACAATTACTAAATTGTATCCTTTCAAACAAATTACTAAATTGTTTGAAATTATTCTTTACTGAGCTTGTGTAGATTTCTTTACAATTTCACATATGGATGGGATTATTTGCATATGCACTTTTACGAACAATCGAAAGGATATGTCAAGGATCTTTAACACATAGCTCCCAAAGAACTTGGTCTTGGGTTTTATCATCTACTCATGACTCGTTTATGTAGTACTTCATCTAACCAAGCCTTTCTATCACTTATTTCTCCAACTTCCTAGTGATGTTCGATTTTTCCCACATTTTGAACACTTAAGAGTTTGTATTCCATATTTTTCAGTTAGGAAAAATTGAATTGATCCCTTATCTTTTCCATGCTTCATCTTTTTCTTTCCCCTCTGCATCCTGTTTTTATGATCATTAGGCCAGTTATAAGGTATTTCCTTTGGTACTACTTTTGCATGGCTTGGCTATCAAATATTAGAATACATTTATTTGTTATGAACATAACTGGTAAGTGGTATATGCATCTTTCTGACTAGTTCCTAAAATCTCTTTTGCCAAACCAGTTATGACATATCATTGGTTTTGAAGACATCCTGTCTCCATATATATTACATCGATTTCATGTATCAGCTAAGTTGACTCAAAAAGATGTCAGTTTACATTTAATTGCTAATATTTTTTAAGTGAGATAGTTATTTCACTTATTCAACATGAAAAGTTCTTTGGTGGTTGGTAGTTTTTTCTCTTATTGTCGAATGAACTTGAATTTATTTTTCTTTTTGTCACTTGCTGAATATGTAATTTTGACTTTAAAGGATATGCAATGTAAAAAATTTGGTGGGGTTTCTATACAAGTAGCATCATGACTTCTAATGTCCTTGCAAGACCAAGTCATAGATTCCCAGTAGCTTGGATTTTAGTGTCCTGTTCTGGATCCAAGTTGATATTTTACTGCCCTTTCATATTCATGTCTATGACGGTAGTTTCTCCTCTTTGTTGTTGTGTAGTTGAAATTAGATTATGATATTTAAAACCCACATTCTATCATTTGTTTTGTTTCTGGTTTGTTCTAGTTTTCCATACACAGAAACTATCTATAGCACCTTAGGGATTGCTTGTTTACATTCTAGCAACTTTTTTGAAACATAGAAACATAGCCAGATATTTTGTTTAAAAAATGATATGTTTTTTCTAATATTTAAGATTTTGCTTATACCTTCATTAACCTGTCTGGCTGTCTAATTTGAAATTTACTTAGTTCCATGTGCCCTACTAATTTCTATCTCTGATGCTACTTTAGCATGCAAATTTTAAATATATATCTCACTATTAATGTCTTTAGAGATGTGAATGATTCAGCAATATTTTGTCCACCTTGTTCTTCATTGTCTCATCTATTTGCTGATATTAACACTAATATCTGAAAATTATGCGAACTCAGATGATTTGCTCATGACAGGTACTACTGTAATGCTCAGAAATGTTCAAAGGATCAACGTGGCTTGCTGTGGACAAGTGTGCTGGATCGAAGTGACAGATCCAGCTTATTTCACTGTGAAAGAGAGCAACAATATATCTTTGATGCAGTTTGAGGTGGTGACCGTTGTTAAATAGTGACTAAACAATAGCCAATGCATGATCACTGAAGCAGTTGTAGAATTTTATGCTGAACCAGGACGTGTTTCCCGCATCCCCTCTCTCGAATGCTTTAAAATTTCTCAGCTGGAGTTTTAGGTTGAAAGGTGAAGTCTTAGTGATAACTATGAAGAGGCAAATGATGCCCGGGTGGTCAAACCTTGTAAGGTCATTATGTTTAGTCTACAAAAGATTGGACCGTCAACCTAGCGTCTTCATCGGTCTGTCATTGTGAGGAAGATAAATTACGGAGGGTTCTATGGGTCTTGACGTGGTAGTCAAGATATGTAGGGATCATCTGAATTCAGAAAAGAACTTTAGACCTCCTTCGAAATTGACCCTTGCCTTAGCTACCACGTCATCCCTGTGGGGGCAGGTCATTACATTTAGTCTGCAAAATGTTAGAATCCGTCAACCTAGCGGCTCCTAATGGTCTGTCTCACGGTCATTGTGAGGGAAGTAAATCACGGAGGGCTCTATGGGCCTTAACGTGGTGGCCAAGACATGTGGGGATCATCTGAATCCAAGCAAAGATTTTAGGTTTCTTTCGGAATCGATTCTTGTCTTATCCGTAAGCTCCATCGTGTCTTAGCTACCACGTTATCCCGTGGAGATAGGTCATTACGTTTAGTGAATTTAGGCAAGGATGTCGATGATATCTTAATCTTCGTAAAGTTTGATTTTCTAATGACATGTTAGATTATTGTATTGTGAATTTCAGTTTGGAGATGTCAACTCGTTTTGAATTTTATCTAAATCTCTTATTATAAAAATAAATTGTCTTATCCTGCTTAATTGTCAGAGAGAGCTATGTGCTTTATATTATGAACCCTAGAGATAACCTTGCCGATCAATCTAACCCTTGTAATGCAGAAATAACATGCAGGTCCCTTTTTTTCTCAGAAGAGCTTTAATTACATATGACAAGACGCTGCTAATGAAGGTACCCATTCTGATCATTCAACCAGTTGGTTTCTTCATCATTTACTCTTCATTGACTCTGAACTTGCTGCTCAATGGATTCCTTCAAAAAAACAGAAACACCTACTGCACATGTTTTTGCCTTTCATTTCCCTCAAGTTGACTGTAGATTATCCGACTAATGAACTTCGATGATGATAAACTGTGCATCTTTTTGGCTGTCAAAGAACCTCCAAGTAGGACCACTCCAAGGCCCTTGTCACCCTTGCTCTGACTCGTCATCGTAAGTTGAATGCAGATCCTCATCAAGCAGGGCCATGGATGTTCAATTCAAACCATGAAATACAGTTCGACAATAATTCCGTACCTTCAGGGATTGCCCGTCGAATTATATTGTAACCGATATTGATCCCATGCTGCATGTGCTGCTTCACTTACTGTCTTCCAGCTTGCCCTGGTTTCTTCTATTTGCAGGATTTCGACTTTTTTGACCTAATACTTTGTCCTATTCAAGGATACTCACGCTAAATGCACACAGTTTTTGATTATCTTTAATGATTATGGCTTTAAGTTTGTTCAGTGTGATTACTTTATCTTTTTACTGTTCATAATGAGCTCCTCCTATTTGCCAGACTCCAAGGAGATAAAGCAACAAGAAAGCGAAAGCAAAAGAAAAAGGGGATTAGGTCAGTGTCGAACTGTCAAAGCTGGGGAAATCCTGTTTTATTAGAGATTTTTTGTTTTATATAAAGTTTTAGACTCACTAATCTGGTTTGAAAACTTTCATTTAGGATCTGATGCTGTGGTGATTGTCAGTTCTCTTCCAATAGCACAACTATTCTTCAACAAACCAGGTCAGATTTTAAAATGTTCAATAAAAAGTTGGATTGTTCTTGAATAACAATGTTGTAAACTTTCATGATCATCAGCTAATGATTGTTTGAGTTTAAAGGAAGTTCATTTGCTCTAGGTAAATGTTCAATGGCCTCTCAGCAGCTAATGATTGTTTGAGGACAAAGGAAGTCGATTTGCTCAAGGTAAATCTTCAATGACAGCTATTGTTGATAACAAACAGATAAAACAGAAATTTTGTTCTGCGATTTCAGATTCCTGACCAAAGCGATGACATCGTAACAATCACTGAGCACATTTATAGGATTTCAAACAAAAGGAAAAAAATTGTGGAGAAAAGAACTAATCAAGAACTTTTACTTCACAAAACTAACACTGAATTCCTTCATTAATTGCTTAACGCATATTAGATATATTATATGTTTGATTAATCTGCCACCGTCCACGTCATGTCGCCCTCGAAGATCCAATGGCAGACCTCGATCAGGCCTGGCTTCGACCCCAGCGACACGAAGGCGCCGTGGGATGGGCTCCACGCTGACGTGTCGAGGTGACAGATGGCGACGCCGTTGTTGATCTTCTCCTTGGAATCGACGGCCAAGATCTCCGCCTCGTACACCCGCACCTGGGGCACCGAATGGCAATAGTAGACGAGGTAAGGGAAGAGGCTCTGGTGGCACGACACGGACTGGGTGACCTTACCGCCGTTCACCCCGCTAACTTTTCCGATGAGGATGTCGCCTTTGGAGCCCGCGGTGGAGGCGGTGCTCCGCACCACCACGTCGCTTCCTAGTACCGACACCGCGAAGTCGATCACGTCCTCCGCTGAGGTGGCGCACCGCTTCGTCTCGCCGTGGCTCGGTGCCCGCTCGCACTCCGCCATCGTGTCGCCCACCGCTTTCCCCAGCGCCGTGTCCTCCCGGATCCCAAAAATCTGACGGACCTCGGCGGCGGAGAACGGGATCCGGCCGGATATTGACCGCGGGAGGAAGGACCGCGGCGGCATCTTGTCGCGGATGTCCGGCATTGGCATCACGCTCCCCCGCCGTAGCTCGCGTTCGCGGAAGAACTTCCCCGGCTCCACCAGCCAACGGTTCGCCGGCTTCCCGCTGTGGAGGGAGAGGAGGGGCGTGGATGTGGGGGCACCCAAGGAGGGATCGACGGAGGAGTTGCGGTAGTTCTTGAAATCGATTCCCGATCTGGCGTAGGATTTAAATGTGGTGTTGTCACTGGCGTAGCTGTTGAAGGTGACCTTGTGCTTTCCGGAGCCCTCGGCGTAGCCCTTGAAGGAATCGGTCCCCGGGTTGAAGGAGTTGCCGTAGTTGGTGAACTCGGCGGAGGCGGCGTTGCCACCCTTGGCGTAGGAGCTGAAGCTGTCGTCGCCCGTGTTGGACTGGTCGCGGTAGCTGATGAAGCTCTCTGACCCAGATTTTCCGCCGTCGCCGTACGACCGGAAGTTGTTAACCGGCACATTCCCGTTGAACCCGTACGAAGCGAAGGAATCGTTGGCGCCGCTGGCGCTCTCGCCGTAGCCCTCGAAAGAGGAGCCAATGACGTTGGAGTCGGCGGCGTAGCTTTTGAAGGAGGCGGGCACGTCGGCTCCGCGCTTGCCGTATCCGGTGAAGGACTGGTCCCCGGCGTTGGCAGCGTCGGAGTAGCTTGAGAACGAGCGTCGCCGGGCGGTGGCGTCGGCATCGTAGTTGCTGAACTTGAGGTCCGGCACGTTGGCTTCGTGGTCGTAGGCGTCGAAGCCGCCGGCGCCTCCGGTGGAAGCGGAAGCATAGCTGGTGAAGTTGGCCGTGACGACGTTTCCATCCTCAGCATAGGAGGCGAAGGAGTCGTTGTGCCCGATGGAATCGCGGCTGTAGCGGCGGAAGGAGTCGACGGGGACGTTGAGGTCGTCGGAGTAGTGACTGAACCCATTGCTGCCGCCTTTCGCGCGGGAGCCGTAGTCGGAGAAGTTGGAGTTCTGGTAGGAGGCGAAAGCGGAGGAGTCGTCCTTGCGGGCGGCGTCGGAGTAGGTATTGGTATCTTCGCGGTCGCAGAGGAGGCGCGCGGTCGCGCAGAGGTCACTGCGGCGGGAGGAGAGGGCGGTGGGGTCGGCGGCGGCGAGAGAAGAGTAGGTCGCGGAGTCGATGGCGGAGAGCGGGGAGAGTTTGTCGAGGAGGAAGGCGGGTTGCGGGCGGTTGGTCGGCACCTTGCGGTTCCAGTAACGGATCAGTGCCGCCCGAACGGTGAACGGATTCGCCGCCGTCGATGCGTCAGCGCAGGCCATGTGGATCTGCCGGTGGCCGAAAAGTAAGAAAAGAGAGAGAAGGAACGAGGAGAAGTATACCGCCGTCGCCATGGCCGCCATTTGGGATGCAACGAAGATGAAATGGAACCAAAGAGAGGGAAATAAGTAATAGGAGGGAATGGAGTCGGTAGCAATACAACAATACGCCCATGTGTTTGCTTCGATATGTTTACTGCACTTACTAAACATCCATTTGTTCCCCCCAAAAAAACATTTATATAAATTGTCTCTCTTTTTTTTATAAATAAAGTGACAGAAAATAAATTAATTTTCTCTTTTTTTTTGATTTGATTATGATATAAAAGAGAGTTTGTATTGGACTTCTTTAAGGCCAAAAGGGTTCTCGTTCCTTTTTTTTTTTTTAACAACCAAAAGAGAAACCACACTTTTTCAAAAATGTCAATTTTCTTCTATCATTGATTATATATATATAATTTCTAACAGAACGATCAAATCCTAAACTAGAATTAGACAAAGGACCACCCAATTGTATGTACTTTGGAGTCAGAATAAGGCTTTGTTGGTGGTAGCATGACATGTGTTTGTTTAAATGCAATGGCAAAAAGGGATAGGGAAAAACAAACAAATAAAAAAAAAAAAAAAAAGTGGGGGCATAATTGTGGGAATTGGTTAAGTGAAAAACCATTCACAAAATTGGGACATCCAACTTAAGGTAGAGTTTAGTTGGCGGGAGAAGTTTTTATTTTCTGTTTTTTATTTTTCTTTTTTAAAAAATAGAAAATGATTTTTTAATTTTTCAGAAATATTTTTTTATTATTTGAAAAATAAAAATGAAAATAGAAAATAATTTTCTAGAGTTTTTCAGAAAATACTCTTTTATTTTCTAAAAAATTAAGATGGAAAACGTCAATTAAATTCGTTTTTTCATTTGCTCAAAAAATAAAAATAAAAAATAAAAAATTATCTTTCTATCAAACGTCTCCTCCTAAGTAGCTCTGACACAGATACCGCGCGTGAATTTGCCTCTCCTCGCTCCATCTCTACCTCCTTGCTCAACTCCATTCCATGTCCCCATCCATTACACTAAATTACAATCTATAGCTACCCAAAAAAAAAAAGAGGGACTTTTGATGCCTAATTAACTAGGGTCAAGATCAATTTCAGTCATCGAGCCCAAAAAGAACTTGTCGAACATCGCTAACCCTAATATTGGATGAGCCAAAGTCGAACACAAGCTAAAAATATAAGTAGGGCATTACTTCCAACGCTCTCATTGACATTATCTATCACTCAAATGTGCATCAAAGATTGACTTCACAGTTAAGTAGGCCATTTTAAGCCCCTGCGAGCTCTCGAAATAGGCTTTAACTTGAGTTTAGAGTTTAGCACACCCAACCCTCTCCCCCCAAACCCCCCAACCTCAATATCATAAAGATTATGGTATTGAATCAGACAACCACTTAATCTCGGTATGAGAAATTTACAATTTTACAATACCACGTAAATCTTGAATTGAATTTCAACACCAGCAAATGATCTTGAAATTGCACCATCATATAGTCTTTGAGTGATATTGGAATTTATATTAGAAGATATGACGAATTATAAATTCCAACACCACAGTGGTGCAAATTTTTTTGACGGAAAAGATAAAAAAAAAATTAAATACGTTATTTGATAAATATGAAAGTATAGGACACTGTTTAAATATTTCTAAATTTCACACGTACTGTTAGGTAATAGATAAATCGCCATTTTTTTTTTAATTATGTTGCCATAGTTATCTCAGCTCAAATATAAGATCGAATGGCAAAATCTAAACCCACCAACAGTACTCAATGTCCCCTCACCCAACACTACTCTACTTCGACTAACTCACTTTGTTTCTCCGAAAGCCCTGTTTCAGTTTACAAACTATCATGATTTCCTGATTTATTTTAAAAAAAAAAACATACTGCTTTCACCTAATCCCACATGCCTTCTTATCAAATTAAAATTATTGCGTGTTGAACTCACGAATGCCTCTCACGTTACGAAAAAATATATTAAAATTCGTCACCTTAAATGATATTATATGTTTATAGATTCAAATTTAATGATTTTGTAATGCGAAATAACCTTCATCATAAATTTACACGATAACAAAAAGAAGCTTATTTAAATTGAAGTGTTCGCCAGTACTCAACTTGAACTGGAGAGCCTCTGCGGTTCTTTCAGTTGGATGAGTCAGACCTATTCTTAATTTCCTATTTAAAATGGAACTGCTTCTAAAACGCAGTGAATGCTCTTTTCCAAATGCTGAGAGAGAGAATCCTGAATAATTTATAAAAATTAAAATATTTTTATGAAAGAAATAAATCATGAATAATTTTATAAATTTTAATATAATAATCAAAAATAAATGTGAATCATCGAAATCTAAAAAACCATTTAAACTTCTATCGAAATTAATTTATATTATTTTTACTATTTTAATTACCACGTCATCCGCGCACGGAGGAGAGAGCCATCATGATTAATGAAAATGGTCGAGTGGAGAACAACTCAGCTTATTTATTAATTCGCTTTGATATTTTTTTAGTATTCAGGATTGAATTGAGCACCGAGGCATTGCACAAATGCAGGACAGCATTAATGTTCACGTACTGTCATAATAAATTTGGTATTGATGACCCCAACTCCATAATTGTACTACCCCATCGAGTGTGGGCGGCAAAAGCCAAGAAACCTGCCCGAACGAAGGAGCCAACTAGTTCAATCGCGTGCGCGCGCGTATGTTGCACCGATGATCAGCCTGAACAGCAGAGCGATCGAGCTGAACTGAACTGAACTGAACTGAGCTGAGCTGGAAAACCTGGACGAGTAATTGGTGTTGAGCAAGGCTATGAACAAATAGGTTATTTCTCACTCTCAGAGTTCCAATTTTATGACATTAATTAGGTTCCCGTACGTCTGATGGCTATTGTCTGTCGCCATTCCCGAAACAAACGAGCAGCTTCTCCGGCAATTCAACATTCAAAAATCTCCACCCGAACAGATACGGCACTCGTTTGTTATATACTCGTTTACCCGTAATTTATTGGCTAAAAGGCATTCCATGCCCACTTCGACTGCCAACTTGAGCAAGTCGTGAACAATCGGAAAAGTTTCTGTAGTAGAAAGAGCCAGAACAAAGACGAGAACGAGCAATGAAATTCTTACCGTGTCCCTGCTCTGAAGTAAAGTTTCTTCGAATTGCTCGAGACAATGCGTAGATCCAGTGCCCGGAACGAGGAAGGCCCATGGAACAGGCCGCCGACGGTGCGATTGCGCAGACCTGATAGGTGGGCTTGAACTCGTCCATGATAGGCGGCCCACTTAATCTCGTCCCGGGCGCCACCTGCAGTAATTATCCCGATTCACGATGAGTTAATCAAGTACCGATGTCGCCAATTGTGATATGGAATTAGTTGTTTTTTTCGAGTCCATCAAAGTGTAGATGCTATTATAAATAAATAGAAATTCATTTTCGATATAAAATTTAAAATTTTTATTCAAATTTAAAAGTTCTTAGTCGTTTTGATTAGCAGATCAAAGGACATAATTTTAGTGATTTATTTTTTTTATTATCATTGAAAAATTAATAATGAAAAATATTAAAACAAATATAATCATCTTTTTTAACAGATGTCGACCGTGATCTTGTCGACATGTGACCGGTCGCCGGTGCAGTGGTAACGTATACATAACTTTGCGCGTAAAATGATCGATCCGAAGATCCTTTAGTGAATTTTCGTTTTAAAACTAAATTAATTTTGGCTTGGGAATTACACGTGTATTTGTTCTAGATGAAACTCAGTTTGTCGTCGAGATTTTTGACCTGTTGACCACATGCAGTCAATGGAGGCGGCTGATCTTTCCAAGAAACTTCCAAATTCAGTTATTTTGACCCGAAATTGAAGTCAAAACCGTTTCATTTTTTGTTTTTTGTTTTTTTTTTTTTAGGCTTAGGAGGCAAACGCTGTTATTATATTGTTCATAGTTATCAATATTGCTGCACGCATTTAAATGACAAATATTACTCTATTGCCACCCGCATCTCGTAGCATAAGTTATTAATAATAGGCATTTCGCCCCTCAGCCTACGATGCTGCATATATAAGACATCCATCGTCTTCCTAGTAGAGTCGGATGATTAACACGGGCAGCAGATTTATTATAATAAATAAGAATTGATTTTCTAAGAATTGTAAAAAAAAATTTGGGACATTTATCCTTCCACTCCATTAGCGATCGATTTGGCATAAAAATATCTTCTGTGATTTATCTTTCTTACGATGAATATAAAATCAGTTAGTAGGATGTTAGTTGATACGGTGCAAATTTTTCTTCCTCAATCATATGCCATCAAAGATGGAATCTCTCTGACCATAATAGTAAATCTTCTCGTTCTCTCATATCAAAGTTAACACAAATTAATTTAACTGACTTATTATTCCTTTCTCTGATTTGACTTGGTGCTAGCTCTCCAACTCAACCCTTTATCTGTTTCTTAAATCGTTTCTTCACTGACTCAGCTCTCTGTCTCATTTCTGAGTCGTTTTATTCACTTACTCGCTCTCTACCTCCTTCTCAAGTCATCTACTTTTTGCATCTACATTATGTCTATCTCCCGAGTCATTTCCTTTTCGATTTGACACTCTTTCTGCTTTCTGAGTTGTCTCCTTTTCGACTCGGCACTCTATTTGCTTCTCAAGTCGTCTCTTTCCTGCCTCCACACTCTGTTTGCCTTCTAAGTTATTTTCTTCTCGACTCGCCACTTTACTTACTTTCCGAATCGTTTCCTTCTCGATTCAATACTTTCAACACTTAATCATATTATTACAGTATCATTAGTCACCTCTTAAAATAATAAGATTGATTATTCTGTCTGACATTAGTAATATTAATGAACCACTTTCACTCCAACTCCTGTTAACGCCTCGAGTCTGTCTGACATTAGTAATATTATTCTGTCTGACTACTTAAATACTTCTTGCCCATTTATGGGCTACCTACTGATTCTACAAGATGTTCATGTTTCTTCCATCTTGCTTTGTCGGCAGAAGGCACTAAGAGAGTAATCTTGTCAGTCCCAGTCAATTTATATCTTAGGGTAAAATATTTTCAAATATCTCTCATCTTTGTTGTCTTCCTCGTTACCTTCCTTCCTTCTACGATTCTAAATTTCTCACCCCACTCAGGAAATTCGTTTAGCAAGTGTTCCACTTTCGAGTCTCCTTTCCAGCACCAAGAGATTTTCTTTATCCTCTCAGTCTTCACCTTCTTAACCTGTCAAGTAAGTGATATTCTCTCTTCGTTCAGCTCCTTTTATGATGGCTTCTTCTTATCAAAACTTTAGCAGAGGGCGCTAACTGC
This sequence comes from Wurfbainia villosa, assembly GCA_025175895.1. Lineage (NCBI taxonomy): Eukaryota > Viridiplantae > Streptophyta > Magnoliopsida > Zingiberales > Zingiberaceae > Wurfbainia > Wurfbainia villosa. The sequence continues at coordinate 116,164,465 of CM045995.1, read as the reverse complement.
TTCACGTTAGAAGGACAATTTCATCTTTTAATGAAATAAAAAAATCCCCCTTAAATTTCAATTCTATTTCTAACTTACATCGCACAGTATAAAATTTTCTTCTAATGAAATAAAAAAAAAAAATCTAAAATGTTGGTATGTTTGCTGTGAACACTTGGATTTATTACGATGATGGATAGAAAATTTTTGTGAAGTAAGGTCAATCATTCCCCATATTAGTTGACTCGAAGTGTTAAATACCTAATGTCAACTTAAAAAAGAAAAAGACATTTACACCCTCCAAACATGGTTTAGAACTTACTTGGTGAATATTTAAAATTTCACCGTTTGAATCTGAACTAGAGCATGCTCATTGTCCACCTCTAGAATTAATTAGATAGGTAAAAATCTAAGTATTTAAATTGTCAAATAATAATAATAATAATAATAATAATTTTGTTGATCTAAATTATAGAGGGATTTTTTCCCCGGCCCTCTGTAACAGCGTAAAAATATTTTGATAATTAAAAAAAATAAAGGAAAAATTAGAAAAAGGTCTTCAATTGAAATATATATTTTTTAAAAGTAAATTGGCATTATCGGAAAGACATAATTATCGTGTTCTAATAAAGTGGCTTAAAGTCCTAAACCAGTGATAATTGCCAAACAGATCGTTTAGTCAATTTCCCCTTTCTTTAGTAAACAAATGAGCCCTAACCGTCTACCTGGCAACTTCGAGCCCCGCGCTACGTTTTATTCTAAAAACATCCCGACTGTTATATCGCTGTTTTTTTGTTCTTCGATATGATTATGTGTCAGTGATTCGTAAATTAAAAATTAATTTTCGCGTTGTTTGGCATTTGAATTAAAATATACTGAGCTCCACATGAACTGACATAATGATGGTATATATATTTGACTTAGTTTCACTTTAGAAGAACCATAAAGTAACGGCCGTTACGACCATCACAGTATAACAAGTTTTATCAGCGTTCGCAACGAAGAAGAAACCGTAACGGAATCGGACACGGAAACAGTTGTTCGTAGCATCCCGTTAAAAAGACGGATATGTCATTTCTCTCTCTGCCTCTATAAAATGCTTCTGGAGCGGCGAGAGGAAGAGGATTTGAAACGAATCTCTACAGGCGGAAGACTCGTTGTCCCTTTTCCTTCCTTTCGAGAACAGAAGAGGAGATGCAGGTGAGAAGCATTGCGCTTGGTTTTTGATTTCTTCGAGCTTTTTATCTTGTTAATCTTTGTGTTTGAATCTTTTTGCCTCGCCCGTGGTTTTGTGAATCCCCTCGCAGACGAGAACTATTCGAGTCGCAAACATATCGGATCTAGTGGAAGAGAGGGAGATTCGCGAGTTTTTCTCATTCTCTGGTGACATCGAGCGCATCGAGATCCGAGGGTTGGTTTTCTTCTTTTAGTTTCGTCTTGTTGCGATTTCCTGTGCGTCTAAGGCTTCTTGGAGGTTACTCTTAGATCTGACTCTGAGTGATATAATATATGTCGGTGTTGTTAACAGTGAAGGCGGAATTGGAAGAGTCGCGTTTGTTACCTTTAAAGATTCGAAAGCGCTGGAGATTGCTTTACTGCTATCGGTATGCAATATGATATATATGTTTCTTATGATTTCGACGAATAGATCCTCACTTGATCTGTCTTGGTAGTGCCTTTATTTGTTTGGACACATTGTTTCATAGCACTGTTCTCAGTTATGACAGGAAAGCTTATTGATTATCTTGTATCGATTAGGACTGAAATGCTATACTTTTATGTTTCAGCCTAGGTCAATCTTGCCAGCTCAATCAAATGTTATACCACTTTCTTTCCTATAATCCACCGCTAATTCTGACAGATTCTATATATTCCTATACATTAGAAGTACTAGTTACCAACAGTTGCTTGGTCTAGTATTAAGCGAGTCGCCAAAGTTCGGATATTCAAATATGTATACCGACACTAATGGAAAGGGCTCCTGGCCCAAATGGGGCTGCCTCACATTTAATACAGTGCAAGGACACCTCTTGATTGAAGATAAAAAAACATTATTACTAATCCAGTTATGACCAATGTTTTGCTGATGTTTCTTGGTAGGTGGCTCGAAGGTCTTGCATACAAAATTGTATTCGTCCTGTGAGGGAGGTTTACTTTTCAGTTCTCAGTTTAAACAATAGCAGGCCATGACAATCTCAAATAATTTTTGAAGCCATTTTTAAGTTTGCTCTCAAACTCCCAACTGTTATATAGGAAATTTGTTGCAGTTCTAAAACTAAACCATTTTGTGTTATAAGCTCTGTGTCATCTTTGATTTAGTTAATACATTATTCGCTCTTTTCTATATATTCCATGATTTTTTTTTTCAAGTTCTACAATATTATTATACATTAAAAGTAGCTCTAGTCTAATTATGACCAATTTTTGCCAATATTTCTTGGTAGTTGGCTCAAAGCTACATACCAAGTGCATTCTTTCTTGTTGTTGTTACATTAAATTTCATGTTTAGTAGTTAGCTTAAGCAATAGCAAAAATGACAATCACAAATAACTTTGAAGCCATTTTTGAGTTACGAATGGGACTCTCTATCGTAATAGGGAATTTGTTCACAAATAACTTTGAAGCATTTTTGAGTTACAAATGGAACTCTCTATCATAATAGAGAAGAAGTTGAAGTTCTAACACCAAACCACTTACATGATTTTTGTGATATCCACTTAGTTAATACGTATTCTGATCTTTCCCTATTGTTATATCAACTTGTTTCTTTGGCAGGGAGCCACCATCGTTGACCAGATTGTGACTATAACTCCCGCTGAAGGTTATGTCCCAAGAATTGATGAGGTAAAACTCATTCCATCCTATGGAGATTGTCTACTTATTTTAGTTGTTTCACTTTGCCCACTCTGCAATTTTTGCAGCAAGTTAAGGAAAGTGATGTGACAATTGATATTCCTGTTGGAATCTATGCTTCAAAGCAGGATGTCTCTGCAAACTCGAGTGTAATTATCTCTTCTATTATGCCCTAACTGCATTTTGGTTCTAGTTTCTATGGTCTAAAAGAAATAATTTGCTTGGGCACACACAGGGTGGAAGTAGCTCAAGAAGTGGACGGGTTTATGTCACTAAAGCTCAAGATGCCGTGGCAGCCATGTTCGCTAAGGGTTCAGCAATTAGACAAGATGCTATTAACAGAGCTAAAGCATTTGATGAGAAGCATCGCTTGACGGCTACTGCTTCAGAAAAAGTAACTTCTCTCGACAAACGGGTTGGTTTTACTGAGAAATTGACAGTTGGAATCTCTGTGGTGAATGAGAAAGTTAAGTTCGCAGAGCAAAGGCTGAATGATACTGGTTCAGCCGTCAAAACTAACAGGTACAGATTTATCTGTGTTTTATAACTAACCTTAATAGATAGGGTGCTGTCGCATCTCTGTGCTTCGACAAGTACTAATTTTGGCCCGTATGAACGAAATATTTAGGTACGTAACTGCTGGGACAGCTTGGCTACAAGGTGCTTTTGACAAAGTGGCAGTGGCTGGCCATGTTGCGACAGCAAAAACGAGGGAGAAGTTTCAACTGGCCATGACAAATATAACTTCCAAGGTAAACTAATCTGTTTCCACTTGGTCTTTTAATTTATAAGCTAGGTTATTCCACGTCCTTCCTTTTAGACGAAACAGTGGTTGATTACCTAAATTGAACCCTTTTTTATTTCAAGCTTTTAAGATGAATTAATAATCAACTTAACCCCATGTCTTTGACGAAATCTTACCGGAGTTATTGTTCACAAGGATAGTTACTTAATTCGTATGGATTTTCATGGATCAATACCCATATCTATTCGAGGTTGCAAAAAATGAACTTGGAGTATAGGTCAGATAGGATGAGTCAAGTGAGCCAATTAATTCGTATGAATCAATTGGGTCAACCAAGCAAAGAGTGCGGTAGTAGCCATCTAAGGTTGGATGGATCAAACTTGACAAACTGATTGAGCAAAGAGGATCATTTGGAATATGTATGCTTCAAGTTAACCTGATTGAGAGTACTAGGCACTATGTGCAAGATGAGTTGGGTCGGCAAGTCTGACTGGGCGAATTGGGTCGGATTAGCCTGGTATAAATGTTGGGCATGAGGGACTAAATTAGATGGTTTAGATTGATCAAACATGGTATGTTAGTAGATTTGAGTGGGTTGACTGATTGAAATAGATAAGCTAAGTCGTTTAGGGGTACATCGACAGGCTTGTTGTTGGTTTTTGGATTGAATAGGCCAATTAAGTAGGAGCAGTTTAGGTTAGTAGGATCAAACAAATTATGGAAGTTACATGAATTGAATAAAATATTTTATGTAATAATCTTTATAAAAAAATATTTCTTATCTTCAATATATGATCATTTCATATCAATTCCAAGATGACAAATTATTTCTATTTTATATGGTATTAATTTTATTTAAGTGGTGTCTCTGTCATTTGGTAAACTAAAACAACTAATCATGAGCGGTATTATTTGCCATTTTGAATAACTCTGCTGAAAATTTCATGCTGACTTCCATTTCATTTTTCTTGCAGGATCGAGTTGTAGCTGTATAAACTAGGAGTCGGTTAGTAGTACCAGAGAACGACTTGTATTTCCAAATCCAATATGACATGTTAGCTAGCACGAGTTGTTTGATGATTGCTTTTGTTCATTGTTTCATTGTGCAGATTTTTTTTTCTTCCCGTAGACAAAATATGAACGGTGCATTCTTTCTTTCTCGCTGAATATTGTTGCACTGCAATCAGCCATTTGGATGAGCTAGATTTTAGTACAATTTTAACTTTAGTTCGAAGAATTCGGGTGAGAATCTCAAAAAACATCCCAAAATTACCTCTTAGAGCTTTACATTTCTTTCATTTTACCCCTTTAATCACTTTTTATGTCATCTAATAGGAGGAGAAAAAATTAGAGATGTTCAATTTTGTTTCTTTTTTATACATCTTCTTTTATTTACACAATGTATTATTTTGTCTATGAGAAGAAAAAACTAAGAGGGAAAATGTGCTTTAAAAAAAAATTGTAGAGTATTTTAATGAGGAAAAATTTATGAGCAGTGATGTTACGGCTGAGATTGAGAGATGAGATAAGGTATCCACGGTTGAAGAAAAAGTGGTCGATTGGACTAAGGCTTCGATCCTTTGAGTGGTCAACGATGCTCGCTTTCTTGATGCTATAACCCGATGCGCCCTTGGGAGATAGAGAGACCCTTGCTTGAAGAGACTAGTAAATGTGTGAGAGAGGGCATCGGGATGCTTCCCGATCCGGTTCCTCCGATACTTAAGTTAGGATGTGGGGAATGCGGAGAAAGATAGCTGAAAGTAGAAAATTAAAGGGAGGTCCAAAAGTTCTAGAGGAGATCCCCTTTCGCTCTCGTTTACCTTTATATATACAAATCTAGTGGGGGATCCCAATGGAGAATCATGAGAAGTGTGGTCCGACGGAGAGGTAGCCGTACGGAGGGGATTTTGGAAGGCATAATCTTATTAATAAGAGAATGTTGTTATATGAGTTTGGGCTATGAGACATGATGTCATTATTAAGGATGGGCGGACGGACGCACAAACCTTGAATCTTGAGAGGCATGACCTCATTAATGAAGAGAGGTGGTACGTCAGCAAGGACCGGGGGCCCCAATAGAGAATAGATTGTGGCCACTGTGGAGGAATATAACTCTCTCTTTGTCGGCTTGGATCAAGAAGCCTTCCTGAGCTTGGATCTTGAGGATCAGATGGAGATATTGCCATGGTAAGAACGTTGAGGCGAGATACAACCAATGTAGGATAATGCTTGTCGAGCCGAGATATTGTCGAGGTAAGGTAATGCCTACCGAGCTGAGATACTGTTGAGGTAAGGTAATGCCTGTCGAGCTGAGATACTGTTGAGGTAAGGTACCAATATTCAGGTATTTCCATCGGCTTTGTCATGTCATCGGGTACCACTAGTCTAGATCTCAACCTTCAATTCACTTCTATCAGTCACAAGCCTTTGGTTCGAGTTCACGACTCATCACTCTTGACCTTAGCCTTCCAGTGCTTCCGTCGGTCTTGTCATGCTAATGGATCTATCTTTGCAAAGAGGTCGCACTTTCGGGACTTCCAATATCAAGTCTTTATACTTGAACTTTCGTTGCTAAGACTACACACTTAGATTTACACGATCAAAATTACACCCTTGGACTTTTTCTTTACCAAGTATTCATATTTGGACTTCTCCATAACCAAGAATTCATTCTTGGACTTTTTCTTGTCAAGTATCTATACTTGGATTTCTATTTAAGTCTCACTTGAGTTTGGTTAATCTTGATCTAAGATTGATTATTCTAATAATCTCCCTCTTAATAATTTTCTCCATATGATATTGGATATCTCAATTATCATCTACTAGTCATATACTCAATATATAATCAAACTGTATTGTCAGCCCATTGTCAAACCCTTTATCAAAGTCTATTGTCAAATATCAAAATTCTACTCGAATCTCACTCTAGTCTGATCAATCATAACTTAGACCGATTGCACCAATAACTTTTTACCCAAGGGATCAAATAAAATAGAAAAATTAGGAAGTGCCCTCGAGTGAGAGCCCTATTGTGCATCTCCTGAATGCTGTAATGCACCCAATTTATTTTGTTTTCCTCATTTGGATTCAAGCTCATAGTTGATATTAATTCTGCAATTTGAATACCATGAGCAATTCGCAATTCGCAATTGATCATGCCATTTGGAAGAAGAATCCACTAAATTCGCTATAACAACCAAGTGTGAAAAAAATGTTCGATAGGAATAATAGTTTGAGTTGTTGCTACAAATGTCAATTATAGACTATGCGAAAGTAATGAACATAATATGCATGTGAGCATTCATGCAAAAAGAGAGCTTGTTTGTCTTTACGTGAATGACATGATAGTTAAGATACGACGATACTTACAGAAATGACATGGATTGATTCCGGAGGTCTAAAGTGCTTTCCTGAATTCAGATGACCTTTATGTATCTTGACCACCACGTTAAGACTCATAGGATCCTCCGTGATTTATCTCCCTCACAATGATTGTGAGACAGATCGACAGGGGTTACTAAATTGACGATTTCAATCTTTAAAAAAAAAAAGAACTTATAAACCATTCCATTCTCCTCACATAATATTAGCACCATCGTAACTTTGTCCTCGAATATTTTGTACAAGAAGATCATTTTAAGATAGAATATCCTAAATTTTCCTTTTCAAAGTAGATGATTTTGTATCTTCCACATGGACAATGTCAAAGATTTTTTATCCAGTAAAACCCTTTTTATTAATAAATCTTAAAATAATAATCATCCACGATAAAACAATACTTGCATTACCAATTGCTTTCGTGATGAATTGTTGAATTCTAATTGCATAGAGTGATAAAATCTCCTGAATTTGAAAAGTATAAGAAACATTTTCCAAAACAACTTATCTAACATCATTATTATAAGAAGCTATGTGTTTTATAATTTCTATAAAATTGTCGCGATTATGTGAGTCTCAGAATTCATCACGAGCTCTAAAAGCTAACCCTTGGAATGCACATAATTTTGAAACTTTAAATCGTAAATGATTTTTTACAACTAACTCCAAAGATTGTTTGACCATAATATTATCAATATGTTGCAATGAGTTCATCAAATCATGGAATTTTTTTACAGCATTGTTGTGTATAGAATTAGGGTCAATTCTTTCGTGAATCAAAAATAAATAATTTTATCACTATTCATTGTTTTTTTCAAAATTGAAATCCATCGACAATAAATGCATTCGATCCAAAATGTGTATCATATCTTTTCTCATGCGAATAACTCCATATAAACTTTTATAAATCAAGATCCTGTTCAATAATAATATCATCAGCATTATTAATCTTTCAAAACTAATTAGTATTCTATAGTTGTAGTTTTATCTTTGAAAAGATTGAGAATCTCATATCGAATATTATATTCAGAAGAACTATCTTTAGAACTTTTTTTTTTAAAGTACTAATCAATTCTTTTCTTACTCGTGATGAATCTATATGAAAAATATTGATAAGTAATCAATTGATATAGAAAATATCACATATATGATAAACAATTACATAGATAATTAAAACATAAAAAGAAATCAAGATGGATGATTATATTAAAATAACAACTCCGAGAATTTAAGAAGCTTCTCTTTGTTCTTCAATAGTCATTTCTATCATATTAGGATTCAGATAAATTAGATGTTACTCTTTTTAATGTTGTACAAAAATCCTCCTTCACAAGGGAGAGCTGTTGCACTGACTTTGAACAGTTCTTTCAGTATCGACGGAGTCAATTCAGCAGAGCTAATTTGACAGAGCCGATCTGGAAGAGCCAATTCGACAGATCCGATTTGGCAGAGTCAATTTGGAAGAGCGGATTCGGCAGAGCCGGATGGTAGAGTTGCATCGCTGAACCGAATGACAGAGCCGCAGAGCCAAACCACAGAACCGAATGGCAGAGCCGCACCGCAGAACCGAATGACAAAGTCGCAGAGCCGTACCGCAGAACCGAACGACAGATCTGATTTCGCAGAGCCAAATGGTAGAGCTCGGAGAAGCGTTCGGTTATTCCGCATCACTACTCGGTGTCGAGGCCTGTGGTTTCCACAGTGTCCTTAAAACAAATTCGTCTCCTCCTGAGTGCTTTCGAGAGTGATGGACGACTGTTTCTCATGATACAACGACAAAAACAGAGTGAACGACGAAAGCACAGGTCGTTTCCGACGAACTGACTACACCAGAAAGCTATCAACGACGCAGGGGGGAAAACGAGAAGAGTCGAAGGGAAAAAATTCATTTTTTTCTCCGACGCTTTCTCTCCTCTTTTATAACTCCGCAGCATATTAATCCAATTAATTACGTAATTAATGGATTAATATCTCATTTTTTGAACGTCTGCAATCAACTCGACCGTTTCAATGTCAAGCATCAATGCATGCATTACAAAAAATAGAATGGATTAGCAAATTATGCCTCGACCGGTCGTACATTCGACGCGCGTAGGTCATGCTCACACATGAGTTGCCTTGTGGTAGTGCAATCCGAGCCCTTGATTCGCACCTCCTGCGCATCCACGTGTGAGAGAGAGAGTCTTTTCCTTTGCATATGTTCACAACTACAATGCTTATGATATATTATAAACCAACCAAGTTATCCCTCAACTTCCAATGTGGAACTAAACTCCTCCTCAAGAGGATTTCTCCATCTTTCTATTTCCTTATTTCCATTCACATTTCTAATATTTAATTAGTTTTTATTTTGAACTTTTATATATTTTTAATTTTATTTGAAAAGATAAAAATATTTAAAACTTTCATTAAAAAATTTTGAGTACCACAAACACGGACCACATTATTTTTTAAATTATTTTTTTATTCTGAATTATTACTATTTTTTAATTTCATACGAAGAATTATATTAAAAAAATTGAGGGAATGATGCCCCTGATTGTATTATGAAAAAATAACTTTATGTTTAATGAAAAATTTCCTTCCCTTCGGGTGATTATCTAATATCCTCGCATGCTAATTGAGATGGTAAACATATATAGAATTTATTCAAGAAAGTAATGGTTAATCTTTCCGATTTTGTTGGATGTCAATTCTCTATGTGATTTATCAATCTATTTTAGGACAAAGACTTTTTATTATTTATCTCTCTTATAATAGTTCAGAGATAAATTGATAGAAACTATTAAATTAAATTGATAGATTCCAACTTTTATCCAAGGATCATCAACTCTCCCTCTTCCTACTCACAGTTAGACATCTATCATTCCATTTTAATAGCGGAAGAAGCATATTAGTGGCCAGTGGGTATCCATTTCCAAGCTTTGCGTGGATAGGAAACGAAGAAGAAATTCTCTATTATTTTTGGAGAGAATTAAATTTAAAAAAAAATCTCTTTATTTTCAGGAAGGAAATGAATTCTCTAATATTCCTTCCTTTCGCATTGAGGATTATACAGATTTAATAAAGTTCTTATCCCTTTCTTTAAAAAGGATTGAATAGAAGAAAAAGAAGTGTGTTCTCGACTAAAACCAAATCACTAAGAGGAAGATATGATAAAAACATTCACGTAAATGATGTGATATTCCTTTTTATCACACATATTCTCATTGCCACAACGTATACCGTGTCACATCGTTTGTACACTTTAATCATTTATTAAACCATCTAAATAATATCTTTCCCTTCTTAATTAATTTCAAACTGTTTGTCTTTTTTATTAATCATATTGCAAATCAAATTATTTATATATAAAAAAAGAATTAAGGTCGTTTTCTACTTGTGATTTCAGTATTGTATTCTCTCTGTGATTTCTTTGAACAAATTGCCTGTTCTTTTTTTTTTTTTTTTTGGGAATTCACAAATCATTCCATATTTATTCAAGAAATTCTTGAAGGAAATGTTTATTCCTTGCCAATTATTTTGCGACTGGAAAAGAAACAAAGAGCATGGAATTGAATTAATTTAATCGGTATTTATCCATTTCTTAATTATGGTAACGTGATCGTAGAAATGGTAACCTACTCAAAACTGGAGATAATTTAACCCAATCGAAATTACATAATATTTTTTTTTTCTTTCGGGAAATTAAATTAAACCATTCGAATCAATTTCTACATAAATAGCCTTCGCCACAACCACCACTACTACCACCACCATCTCTTCACGTCGCCTCTCCACTGTAATCCTTGACACAATCTCTGTTCTTTACCACATCTTTTAAACTTCAAATTTTTCTTGGATTTTGTTTAGTTTCCCTTTACTACGGCGGTCTCTATGCATGTTCCTCTCATGAAAGATCATCAAAAATCTCTTCTTTTTTTTTTAAATTTCTTGTAATTTTCTGCAGGTTAAAATTATGGGAACCTTCAGAATCCTTGTTCTTCTTCTTCTTCTTCTTGCGATCCTGCATTGCTCTTCAGTGAAAGGGGAAGCAACAGAATACATGAGATATAAAGACCCTAAGCAACCACTCCACACAAGAATAAATGACTTGCTGAAAAGAATGACTCTTGCTGAAAAAATTGGGCAGATGGCACAAATTGAAAGAGTCAATGCAACTCCCGAAGCCATCAAGAACTACTTCATAGGTTACGAATGGAGTCGATCTATATTTATTTTTTTATTTTTTTTTTGTGGTGAAAATAATTTAGGGTTTTATGGAATTGGTAATTTTATTGTGCACAGGTAGTGTTCTGAGCGGTGGAGGAAGTTCTCCTGGTCCTCAGGCTTCTGCTGCTACTTGGTGCAGCATGGTAAGTGAGATGCAGAGAGCAGCACTCTCTACAAGGCTTGGGATTCCAATTCTTTATGGCATTGATGCAGTTCATGGCCACAATAATGTCTATGGAGCCACTATTTTCCCTCACAATGTCGGCCTTGGAGCCACTAGGTGAGCACAGATTTGTGTTTTTAATGAACTCTATCCCTTGGTCGGGCAATAGGGCTGAGATTCTTATTCATAGCTTTAGATTAGTTTTAATGTTGGCTGTCAAACCTCTTTAAGATTTACTATTTGAATCTTATCCTTGACAGAGCAATAGTATTCAGTTTCATATTAATAGATTTGAATAGTCTAGATGTTGATCGTTTAGGACTTTTGCAATAAGGTGATCATGCAAAGTCCTTAGTCGCAATCATTGTTATGCAATATGGTTGAGATTCATCTTCATATGGTTTTTACCATATGAATTTTGTCAAACCTTGTTTAGGCTTGTCTATATAACTTCTGTCCCTCGATTGAGCAGGCTAATTCAATTCATGTTTATACGTTTGGCTAATTGGATGTCGATTGACGTCGGTAGTTGAGATGTAATTTCCATTGTTTGGCAATGTGCTAGTAGTGTTTACTGAACCAACTTGACAAAGAAAAACACCATTCAATAAATTTATTGTGAGAAGAACAGATGCTTCAATTTTTGTGGTTTTGAAAAGGGATCCAGAGCTTGTGAGGAAAATTGGAGCGGCTACTGCCCTTGAAGTCAGAGCAACCGGCATTCCTTATGCTTTTGCTCCTACTATTGCGGTATGTTCCTACTTGGATATGATTCTATGTTGTTCCATCTCATCGTTGTGTCTCGTTAACTTGTGTAAATAATGCTGCTCCTCTTGGCTTTCTTGGGCGTGTGTAGGTCTGTAGAGACCCGAGATGGGGCCGCTGCTATGAGAGTTACAGTGAAGATACACAAGTAGTTGAAGAAATGACCGCGTTAATCGACGGTTTACAGGGAACTCTTCCTGCAAATTCTCAAAAAGGAGTTCCATTTGTTGCTGGCGGGTAAGAAGTTCTAACTGATCAAAGTTTAAGAAAAAACTTGCAAATTTTGTGCTTTTGCAGTTTTGCATTAGTAATGAATAGCAGACTAAACCAACTTTTTATGATCATCTTCTTCCATGCTCATTCCACAGGAAAAATGTTGTTGCTTGTGCCAAGCACTACGTAGGAGACGGTGGAACACACAAGGGTATCAATGAAAACAACACCATTATTGATTTCCATGGACTTCTTAGTACCCACATGTCTCCATATTACCATGCTATTATCCGAGGTGTATCGTCGATAATGGTTTCGTATTCGAGCTGGAATGGAGTAAAGATGCATGCTAATCGGTTTCTAATCACTAATTTCCTCAAGAACAGGCTGAGGTTTAGGGTAAGTGATCCTCTTGTATGTTTAACTTGAAAATTACATTGAGCTCGGAGATGTAAATGACTCCTTTTGCAGGGTTTTGTGATATCGGATTGGCAAGGAATTGATAGGATCACCTCTCCTCCACATTCAAACTACTCTTATTCCATTATGGCATCAATTACTGCAGGCATCGACATGGTAAGTATTTTTTTTTTTTCGATTCTTTCATCATTTTGGATTCACAAATTCGAACTCTTTCGAATATCTAGCAAGTTAGATGGTCTATGTTCTAGCACTGATACCTTCTTCCATGGTGCATTTCAGGTTATGATCCCTTTTGAATACCCGGAGTTCATCGATGACTTGACTCACCAAGTGCACACCGACAACATTCCTATGAGCCGAATCGATGATGCTGTAAGCAGGATACTTCGAGTCAAGTTCATGATGGGTCTATTCGAAAACCCCTACCCTGATACCTCATTAGTCGATCATCTGGGAAGCCAGGTACAAGGTGCCATTGTTTTGAAAGATAGACAGATCAAATAAGCAGTGTCGAACATGTGTGCCAGTTAATGTGACTAAATGTGTAAAATTTGTGAATGATCAATGCAGCAACACCGGGAACTTGCCCGAGAGGCTGTTCGGAAGTCGCTTGTTCTTTTGAAAAATGGAAAGGCGAATGAAGGCCCAGTGCTGCCATTGCCTAAGAAGACCAAGAGCATTCTTATTGCCGGAAGCCATGCCCATAACTTGGGCTTCCAATGTGGTGGTTGGACACTTACTTGGCAAGGAATTAGTGGAAACAACAACATAACTGGTAATGTACAGCATTCAATTTTGGTTACACTTTAGTTTTGATAACATCCTAATTTGTTCACTGCAGGAACTACAATTTTTGAGGCCATAAAAACCACTGTAGACCCAAGCACAAACATAGTCTTCTCCGAAAACCCTGACACCTCCTTCCTCGAGCAAAACGACTTCTCGTATGCCATTGTTGTCGTCGGAGAGCCACCATATGCAGAAACCTTTGGGGACAACTTGAATCTTACTGTACCTGAACCTGGCCTGAGCCTTATCAGAAATGTGTGTGCCACCGTCAAGTGTGTTGTGATCATGATCTCCGGTCGACCGTTGGTGGTCGAACCAGTCATCGATAAGATCGATGCATTCGTGGCAGCTTGGCTTCCTGGAAGCGAAGGCCAGGGGGTTGCTGATGTGCTCTTTGGGGACTATGGATTTACAGGAAAGCTTCCGAGGACATGGTTTAAGTCTGTGGAGCAACTCCCTATGAACATTGGAGATGCACACTATGATCCTCTATTTCCTTTTGGATTTGGAATCTCTACGAGCCCAGTGAATCCTTGATTTCTGAAGTTTTAGAGAAGTTAATGGCACGGAAATAAAGTTAAATTTAATCATTTCTTTTCCTTTTTTTTTTTCCTTAAGAAACTGTCATGCTAAAAATTTAATTTTTTGGGGGGAATTAGAATTATGGTAAAGGGCCTTTCTGTTGCCTTGTTCAAATGTATGTGTTGGTTTTTTTAACTGAAAATTGCATTGTTGCCTTTTGCTTTAACTGAAAATTACTTAACCGATGGTTTACAAAAAGAGAGGAAATAACACAGAAACAGAACTTAACCCATTCATTCTCCTAGACACTGTTTTTATGTAAATTTGAAAGCAGATAAATACTCATTTGTGCTCTTTATCGCACTGTGATACAAAGGTTGGAATTTGTCAATCTGACATCCTTTACTAATCCGCTTTCGAACCATCATAAGAGAGGTAAATTACGGTAGATCTTTGGCCTTTAAGACTAATAACTAACACATAAAGAAATGACATTCTCGCATTTATGAAGAATTAATCCGTTGTTCTATGATCCAAAATATACATATGCTAGCCACTAGACCCTTCTCACTGGACATTTCTATCACGGGGGCAGAGTATCTGTTCCACGAACATTCAGGTGAAGTGCCACAATCGCTGCCTTTAATGTTTATAATGGTCAGATCTGAAAATGCATACTCGTTTGCTTCGATCGATCGAAATCAGTACGAGGCCTGGGCGACCCTGGGCTAAAGTCATTATGATTTGAGGACGACGACATCAAGTTGACTTCATATTTTGACGTGTACATTACGTTGACTCAATCCTCATTGAACCATTGCGGATTACTATTTTCTCCGTATTAATTATATAGGTTTAAAAGTATATTAATTAGTTTATAATGTCTCTCTCGCTCATCCATTTGCGTGCATTTTGCTACATTTTTCTTAAGCAGGAGTCCCTTAAAGGCACGTTAGATAATTAATTAAGAGTAAAACATCAGGATAATTTTATTTCGAACAATACGTTTAATCTCAAAGGCGAGCAAAATGATGATATATAGGAGTTGGGAAAATAACTTTACAGTGGTAAATGGTAAAGTGAATGCAAAATTGCATAGCGATCAAGAGATCGATCATCAATTCTCTCCTCATAATTTCCATGCATTCGCCATGAGATCCCATTTACTGTCATTTATCAGCTGGGTCTGGTCGATCATAATGAACGCAGTTTTGGAACGATACTCATCGGCATAATATTAATTCTGACGGAAAAGTACTCTTCTGCATCGATCCTCTTCCAGGTAAATTCGATCGTTTGGCAGATAATGATCGAATTTCTATAATTGAGAAATTTTTTTGGGTACCTCGATCGATCGATCGGCTGCTAGCTCATTTGGATTAAGACGTAGTACATCTGCTTATATAAATACGTCGCTCATCAGCCTTCTCATCTCCCAGGCAATAGCACAGAGTGACCAAGTTGCAATACGCATGCAGAGCTTCCATCACATGGCTGTCAATGGCGAATTCTGCTGTCTATCGCTCTGCCTGCTGCTGCTGCTCACACCCACAAGACCACAACCAACAGGGCTGAAGCACGTCTCGATCCGCTCTGTGCCAGAAAATGCTGCGACTTACTTCGCAGGATTGGCCACCACATCTGCGACCACCCCATCCCGATCCCTTGCACGCCACCTCCGTTTCCAGGTAAATTTATTTATTTAGTTTTCTGTTAACTTTCGAGGCTAATCAATTGGTAGATGTAAAAAGATAATTTTTAAATGGACAAGAGTTAATTTTCGAAGATATCACGATTCTAGATCATCAATAGATTTCTTCCTTTATACTTATCATCTAGATCCTATTTATTTTCTCTATCGATAAAGATCTTTAATACGACGGTCCTACATTTTTATTGTTTTTATTTTTTATTTTTTTGAAATGCTCTTCGTTATTTTATATTTTCTGTTCTACCCGTATTATTTGTGGAGGAAAATTAAAAGGGCCCTTTAATTTAATTTATGAAATACCTCTCTGATTTAATTCCAAAGGCCTTTTGTCTCGAAACAATTTTAACTAATGATGTAATAACTTTATATAAAATAATTTTAATATAGTATTGTTTATGCAAAAACAAAGATGGAATATTGAATTATGAATAAGATATTATTTTGATAAGAAAAGAGTTTTTTTTACTATATAAATAAAAAATATTCTTTTAATTTTCCTTTTCAATGGACGAGTTTTGAGTCATGCGTCTGTCCGTTGAACTAGTTCGAGTATATAGAGGTCTCCTCGAGATGACTCATTGACTAAAGCAATGTATATATTATTACAGATGAACAAGAGTCGAATTTCAGTATGAAGTTTAAAATTCTCATTCAGATTCAGAAATTTTCGACTGTTCTAGTCAATCGATCAAGGGGTATAGTCCTTATGATTTATCTTTCTTTATCATGATCGAGAAATCGATGATGAAAATTACTAAATATAAACGTAATCATCTTTTACTTCAGAATATATAGAACATTTGAGTTAGGTAAGTGCATAATATTTTGAGACGTGTGCCAACGACGTATGCATTTTTGAATCCAGCGATTCACTGACTTTAGCTAGCCACGTGAGTCTCAGAATAATACATCTCTTATACTAATTGGGCACTTGTCTTTACCAGAGGCAACTTAAGTAGGCTCAATCCTGACTCGACTTGAGTCAACATACTGGTTATCTATTACATAGGTTGAATTTGTAATCGACCTCATTTGGGGACGGACCAATTACAATATGTTGAACCGATGATTTAAATCGACAATTAGATGAGTTTTTTTTTTCTATTCATAATTGTCCCTTCTGATCATTAATTTTTTTTTAATGGTTGATATTATTTGATCATTTTTGTATCACTGATTACAATTCAGTGATAATTATTTTTCAAATTTTATATCTATCATGTTAATTTTATTGTTTCCAAACTATCTTCTTTGTTATTCTCTTTAAATTTCAAAATCTCGATCGTTTTTTATATCAATTCTCTAATTTCGATAAAAGGAAGTTCATCTTGGATTTTCGGTCTCGAAAGAGTGAGAAAATCTCAATTCTAAATATAGATATTGTCAATTTATTGGCGATGAACTTTAATAACTTTTGACAACCGAGCTATAAGAAAATATCAAAACTTTTAAGATACTGTACTTTTATAATTATTTTTTTTTACTAATCATTTTGAGAAAATCACTCTCTCATCTAAAGAAATATATATATAATGTAAGTATTAAAAAAGCCTCTTATAAATTTCAATCGAGTGATGATTATAGATCATTCTCAAATACAAAGTATCCAATAGAATTTGAAGTCGAACATTTTTAAATACAATTCTTGATTAAGTTCCAATTTAAATTTATTTAAATATTACAATATTAAATTAAGAGAATCATTAACTAAATTTATTTTTTTAAAACTTCTTTCTTCTAGTTTTGGATCTAAATGTATTTTAAAAATTGTTATCAAGAATTATATATTTCATCCACTAAATGTGTTTTTTTAATTATATTTATTTGCATAATTAAAAAATTAGTAAAATAGAGAAAAAATTAATTAAAATTTTTAGTAAATTAAATAATAAAATATTTCTATTTTACTAATATATGAAGTGATCATTGTTAAATTTATTTATATATGAATGTAATTTATCATTCGATTAATAATTTTTGTATAATTAAAAAATATTTATTAGCATATCGATTTTGATGAATATGTTCATAATATTTCTCAATTATTATATTTAATTTTATAAGAATATGAATTACTTTAAAAATATTTTAATATCATTTGATAATGATAATGCTAACTAGTTAGTATCAATAAATTTAAATTTATTTGTTATTTGTCGATCTATTATCCGATAGTTTATTTTTTTTTATATTCGTTATATATGTCATGTTTTAAATTTATTCGTTTAAGATGTATTAAAAATATTTTAAAAATCAAATTAAATCAACTAAAATTATTATTTTTGATCACATCTTATTATAATGAAATAATAAAGTAAATTTTGTAAAATTAATGGAATAAAAGTTAGGTTTTCGTATGATGTATTAATATGTTTGGAATTTAACATATTTATTGTTACAAATTTTATTTCAATATAAAAAATTATTATGTTCATTTTTGTATAAAATATTAATAATACTAGTATATATTTATTTTGATATCAATAGAGCATATATAATTTTTTTTTTAAATTTTAGAAATCTTTAATAATGCAATTGAGCTATTCTCTATATTTGTTATCATATTTCTCATTTAATTATGATACATTTTTATAATATAAATTTAATTTTAAATAAATATATTATAAATGAATTTTTATCTCTTTTTTATTAACGATGAAAATAAAATAAGAAAAATATTTTTATTATATTCTTGATATTTATTTAGTTATATTTTCTAAATTAAAATTATATGTTTTATATAAAATATTAGTTATGTATTATTGCTTTAATTTTTATCAAAAAATTATTCTCTCATGATTTATTTAATATGGTACAAAATAATAGAAATAAGTTATAAAATATTTATAATAAATCTGAAAATATTACTAGTAGTTATTCAAAATTTAGAAAGTATATTTTTTAAAATTATAATACTTAATTTGTTTAAAAAATAATAATTTACTACCGTGATAAATTATGAATCAAATAGCAATCAATCGTTCATATCATAAACCATATTTGTTTTGAAAGATTAAGAGTTAGACGTCTCAGAAACTATCTAATTAATGATTTTGAATTGTTGAATTGTCAATTCTGAATCATGAAATTCACACCTTTGCTATCGTTAACAAAATAAAATAAAATAAAACTACAAAGTGGAAACTGAAACATGCCTAAAACCATAGAGAAAATTTCTACAAAATAACAAAACTGCGGTGAACAAAATAAAATTTTATCAACTTTTAGCCAAGTAGAGCCGGATAGTGTTGAAAAGTTCACTAATTAATTGATGCTCGTCGAGACGGTGATGATGAAATGTCCTAGTAGCGAAGACGGTAAGAGCCAACGACTTCTGTGAGTAGAGCTGAGGTGTAAGATCGATTTGGCACAGCGGGAATGCAACTTTGCCGGATGACCGAGCCGAATGGCAAAGGCCGAGCCGAGTGAGGAACCTGCACAACAGCAAACGGTCAAGGGCGCCGAGAGGGATATCGGCAACACCCCTCCGACGCTCAAGGCAGAAAATTAGTTTGAAGAGGAGGAGAAACTGAAAAGAACTAGGTTATAAGCGTGTGAACTTACCCCCCTCTTCTCAAGGAGGATCATATATATAGAGGGGAAACTCCCCTCTCAAGGGACTCTGCCAGTAGAAGCGATATGACCCCAGGGGGTCGTACATCATGATCATTGTTATCTGATGTGCATCCAGTGCGTGGGCTGCTATTAATGCACATCGTGTGGTTGATGGGGGACAAGTCTTATTTAATGTTGCGACTAATCTTCTGAGATCTTGACAGAGAAATCTGTCCTTGTGCGTGGGCGACAATTAATACACACCGCGCAGTTAATATGAGACAATTCTCAATAAATGCCTCAGACATTCTTTCAAACCTTGTCAGAGAATTGCACTTCTGATGAGAATTGCCCCGTCAGCTTAATGAAATTATCGCCTCCTTCTTTAAATGAGCTAGCTCATAATAAAATGGATCATATGAAGAAAAAAAAATATCGCATCAGAGATGACACATCTTTGCCGAGAGATACAACGGATAAGATGAAAAACCCTCCGCCTAAGAGAAATCCGGGCCGAGACGCGGGGCGTCTGGTATAAGAGAAATCTAAGCCGAGATGCAGAGCGTTTGGTATGAGAGGAATCCGGACCGAGACGCAGAGCGTCTGGTATAAGAGAAATCTGAGCCGAGACGCGGGACGTCTGGTATGAGAGAAATCCGGATAACCACTTGGTCATAAGTCAGAATGGTGCGGCGGATTCAATCTGTTTGTCTAATCATAGTTTTAATTTTACCCGGGTATCATTAATGTTTCTCCTAACTTCAACTTTTGGCAGGTGCTCCACCACCTATATCAATTGATCTTGCTTCGTCAGGTGCTTTACCACCTACGTCCATTGATGAATGATGAATTCAAAAAACTGAACTGAGGTGGCTACAGGGAGGACGTGCTAAAATAACAGGAAGCTTGATAAATAAGGGCAAATTTAGGTTGCTTAGCAAAGAAATTTCAGTGTTCACCTTGTGGCCTATATTATATCTGCAATAGCAGGAGAGATCGGATCACCTTCCATTGTCTGATTGGGTAAACCATTATCTTCAGATCAAGATACACATTTGGCCAATTGCATGTGGAAACAATGCTATTAAAAACATATTAATCAATAATAAACAAGAAAATAAATAATATCGATCAATAATAACCTATGTTAAGGTAGAGAATACAAGGTGAGTATTCTTACTGTTGCAAGTGTAAAAAGTGCTACTACAAGAACAAAGAAGTGAATCATATTCACTGCTGAGAATTCATGGAGGTGACCATTTGCCGGCTCTGAACTCTTTATAAAAAGCAGATTTCTTTGAAACCACATAGAAAACTGCACGAGGTAAACACAATTGAAGGTTGAGAAAATTAATAACATAAAAAGAAGCCCATCGAGTTAGCAGCAAGGTTAAGTTGGTTGAATTCTGAAAGCACATGGAATATACCTGGAATAGCCGGAATGATGTAGTCAGGCTGCCGTAAGATGTCAAGGAGTGTTTTTTTCTCATTCACTTTGATCCATTTACCATGATCGTTTCCTGGACATATACACAAATATCATAATCAGAATCAGAAAAAAGACATGTTAGATCATAACTTTGACGAAAAAATGGAAAAAGTTAATTTTCAAAATTTCTATTCAATTACAATATGGTCAAAGATAAAACTAAAACAAAACAATCGATTTCACTTTCATGATTGTTTGACACTTAAATTATAGAAATCATGGATTCATCACAAACCGCACAATCTTTAATTTCCAGGGATCCCGAGTTCACAACCTTGTTGGTTTCCACAAGGTTTTAAAATGTGGTTCCCAGTAAAGCTATAAATGAATAAGATGTCAAGTTTGGTACTATAAAAATACTGGTAAATTCAACTTGTTAATATTCATGGACCGAGATTGTAAACAATTTGTGTATAAATTTATTTATTAAGTTGTCTATTATAATCATATTTATTAATTTTTCTTCAAATTCATAAAAAGAATAATATTTTACAAATATAATTTGAAAATTCCTATAGTATATTAAAATTAGGAAACCATATGTTTCATTATTAGGTCGCTTCTTTTAGTAAATCATGAGGACAACAATGTCTCTAGTCGAGCTCAATAAGAAGCTTGAGCTTGATATGACTTTCAGAGAACCGGGACAAGCATACCTGGAAAAGAGACTCTATTATTCAGCTCTTTATCTAAATCCTTATCTTCATCAAATAGGCCATCAAGACCAGACTTCATTGTGCCATCTAACAGATACTCGAGAACTTCCTTCTTCGATAAAAGAGTCCCCATATTAGCCTGATAAATTAATCAAATGTTCATAATTCCCCCAAAATAATAATGACGAAAAAAATAATAATCAAGAGCACCCTTATAGATGTCTCCTAATATAAACAAACCTGATAGTACAATTCAACTGCATCTCTAGTATAAACATGATTCTCATCCCATGGTAATGGCTGGGAACTTTCTGAAAACATGTTTTAAAAGTCAAGGACTTCAGTTTTTTTTTTTTTTTTTTTTTTCCATTTTCAAGATCATCTCTTCACAAAAAATAAGCAATTCTAATGTAAATTAACTCTCCACAAGGATATCATATCAAGATGGGATGAGAACACGTCAGTTTCACAGAAGTCCTCAATGAAGTCACTGGACATAACCTCTGCATAAAGAAGAATGACTGACCAATGAAGAATCCCACTTTTGTCTAATACGGGTTTTCTCACTCCAGTTAGTTCTTGATATTGGGCCTTCCCAAGTTTTAGTCCTCTATTCTCCAGAGCAAATAAAAGATCCTAAAAAGCATCAAAAGACAGGCAAATAGTCAAAGTGAATGTCCTGGAGATAAATCTTCATATTGCCATCGTGGCTTACCTTAGTTGCAGCAGCGATTTCTAATATTTGAGTTTGTTTATTTTCTTCTTCTTGCCTCCGCAAATCAATTTGCACAGACAATTTCTTCATCTCTTCGCTAGAGGGCATTTGTTCAAGGCCCCTTTGACAAAGTGAAGTGGCTTCAGAAAATAGGTCCAAGGAAAAAGCAGCCTTGGCAGCTCTATAGTATCCCTATCAACCATTTTAAATTTATGAATTCAAGATTATCCATCTTGACACAGAAATAAACTCAAGCATGTATTGACATGAATAATAAACTAAGAATGACATTAAACATAAAAACAAAGGATGCCTAATCCATGATAATCAATTTACAGTCTTAGACTGATGTATCTAGAAGAAGAAATAAACTCAAGCACTCATGATAAACAAACTTTTAAGAACAAATTTAAGCATAAAAATTCAATTGCTAGTGCCTACCATGAGTGATACTAGTATATTGAGGTATAATTTACATGCAAGGTAATAATCTCACAAAGAGAAGCTTCAATCAAGAAGAACCAACCTTGACATTCGTTGGACATAGCTTAATTGCCTCTTCAGCATCAGTGAGAGCGCGTCTATGATTGCCCAAAAGCAAATTCACTTGGGCACGATTAGCAAAGATGACTGACTGTTCTGAGTCACTGAGAGCTTTCTGATCAATTGCCCTGGTGTAACAATCAATTGCCTCCTTATAATGCTTTTTACCCATTTTCACAAACTGATTACCTTTTTCCTGAATGCTGTAATATCATTAGCCGATAGCCATGATGCTGGATAATGAATACAGCAACTTGACACAGTACGTTCAACAAAAGCAGAAGCATAGAACAATATTGAACATTTGCCTTTGTTTAACGCTGGCTGGAAGCGTAGAACAATATAACTTGGTTAAATAAAGGAAATCTATCTAATATTTTGCTTATGACAAATGGTTATGTTTATTCTTCAACAATGAATTTACAGAACTACAGTGAAAAATATATAGCAAAACAGAATTACCCTTCAATTTTTTTTTCAATTATGGACCATGAAACATAAATCATTAAACATCATGAATCAATAATCACAAAAAATATCTTCGACATGCTTGCAAAGTGTGTATCAAGCTAGGAAAATGTGATTACTTTCTGCTGTTACTTAATTCTTGAAAGTTCATTAGAAATATGATGCAAGAGTGAAGTTGCACACATTGTTTTTACCCAGAGCTTACAGAACAAAGACTTCATCAACTAAGAGTATAGATACATCCTTTTCCACATTTTGGCTTAGTAAAGATACAATAGTTGCAGTTTCCTTGAACAACCAACCCCACAGTAAAGGATTGGAACTCCTTTTCCTCTTTCCTCATTTATCTTATATAATTCGACAATTCAAATATCGCCAAATCCTGATGATGACACAAGAGATTAACTAGTTCTAGTGACCTACTTCATAACAAGGGTATCTTAAAGAATTTACTATATTTAGGCTACATGCCAGTATAAAAGACTCCTCTTTAGGTTATAATTCCTTAAACAATACTGTAAAAATTCAATTGTTAGATTTCAGCACAAGTGCCATATCAAGCCGACCGATAAAAAAGAGCAATGCAGATTTACGTAACGAAAATATTAGAATTTTTCTCAATAATAACCAAAAAACCAAATATTTATATCAACTAGTACCTATCAGGAATCAACTAAGCAAAATTCATTCATTCGATCACACCAAACCGCCAGCTTAACTAGTAACTTGGACAGTGTTGTAATAAAGCAACCAACTTCCCGAAGAAATTGTGCAAAAAACGAACCTTATCAATATTGGCGATCTATTGACAGAGTATTAAATGCGGAAAAATAAATATGAGCAAGGGTAAACACGATTAAGAATCCAGCAACTAACCTTGAGCTCGATGGCGGCGGATTCTTTGATGGCGGCGATAGCCTCCAAGTCCGCCTTCTCACTCTCGGAGACGGGGTTTGCCCCCGCGTCCATCCATAACGCCATCTCTTTCACTCTTCTCGGCACTGCGACGATCTCTCGATGAGCGGCGGCGACGGATAAACCTCTTCTCCAACAATCTGCGATGCGGCCAAACCTGCGACGTTCTGGGGCTCAGGCACGTGTTAAACACATGCGGAACGTAATTAGCATTTCTGATGCAGATTCGTTAGGTGGTTGCACAGTCAATAAAAAAAAATTAAAAATATATAATATGTAAAAGTTGAGAATCAGTCTCTGTCATCATCCCAGTCAGAAAGTCCTTTGACGATGAAAGAGATAAATTATGGAGAACAAAGTTCTTTAACACTGTGCGACAAGAGATAGAAGATCCATCTAAAACCGTATGAGATTTTGTCTTCATCCCAATCGAATCCGCCATTCTCTGAAATAATACAAAATATATCATCCAACATATGACAGGAAGATAAACATCCTAAAATATTTATAATTTCTTAAAATTAATCTTTATTCATTAGTATAACTCTCCTGTACTAACCGACTAATTATAAGATATTCCCAGAGAGACAATATAATTATCATCCTTGGCAAAAGATGATACGACCATTCCAAAATTTTTTCATTCTCAGTTCCATAACTAGATGAAAGGAGATAAATTATAAAAAATATTTTTACTCAACCAAGAATTAATATAGAATAGTCATCGTGAAAAATTTTAGGGTGCGTTTTATTAAGGATTTTTGTTGATAACTTTGTTAGGTTATTAATCAAAAATTTGTTTGTTTTAGGTTATTAACAATTATCTGGTAATTATTCATTACCTGGTTATGAACAAAAATCTTTTTTAGAGGGAATCGAAAAACCTTGAAGAACCAAGGTTTTTGTTGATTCTGGAGGTTAAGAATTTTTTTTCTAATATTATCCCTAGCAATATATTAAATGTCAATTTGTCAAAACTCAATCGATTTATTGTCCGTCGCCGGTCGCCACCTGCCGCCGCTGCCGTTGCCGCGCATACCGCCACCGCTGCCGGCCCGTGCCGCGACCGCTTATCGCTTCGCCGCCGCTGCCTTACCACCGCCGTTGTCGCCGCTTTTGTCATTCGCCGCCGCCGTGCGCCGTGGCCCCATGCAGCCGCTTATCGCTGCCGCTGTTGCCGTTTCGCACCGCCGCTGCCGCCGCTTGCCGCTGGTTGCCGCCGCTGCCGCCGCGCCACCGGGCCGCCATCGCCTATCACCGCTGCCGTCTTGTCGCCGCCACGGCCCGCCACGCGTTATTATTTTATTGCCCGCTGCTGCTGCCGCGCCGCCACTGCCGTTACCGCCATCGCCGGTTGCCGCTGTTGCCGCCGGGCCATCGCTCTGCCGCCGCTGTTGCCGTCTCGCCGCAGTCGTTATCGCTTCGTGCCGCTGCCGGTTGCCGTCGCGTTAGCCGCTGCTGCGCCGCCGCTTGCCGCTGCCGCTGCTCGCCGCCACCGATCGCCGCCGCCATCGCCTATCACCGTTGCCGCCGCTGTCGCCGCATCGGCCCCGCCCACCGGCGATTTAATTTAGTAAAATGTTAAACTAAGTTATATATTAAAACTTTCAATTAAATAAAATTTTTATCAAAGATTATACTTTATTTTTGATAATCATATAATCAAGATTATATATAATTATTTGAACCAAATACACTTATAGTCTTGGACATTAACCCTTATTTTTTTGAGACATTTTTATCATCCGTACTTAATCACTTGATCCTCATACATGTAATTATCATTGTACGACTTGATATTCTATTTATATTAGTATTAATCATGAATATCATTAATTTCAGTTAAAGGAATCTAATTAAGAGATAATATTTTGTAAAAAAATCTTCTTGTTTAAAAATTTCTCAAATAATAAACTTTTCATATTCAAATTTATTCTGTATAATAATAAATATTATTTATTGTTGTTATTATTTAAATAATTGTTTTCTCAAAACAAGCGGCCCGGCCCGAATCCCACCCGTCGTTTCTCGGCCCAACTTGCTTATAAACCCTCACGCTCTCTCGTCGTCGTGAACCACCTTGAGGCAAAATGCCAAGCACCTTCCACGATCTCATCCGAAGGAAGCCACCGGCGGCCGCCACGAAGAAGAAGAAGAAGAAGAAGCGGAAGAGATCAACCATCATCTTCCCCAAAATGGCACCTGAACTACGACCTGAAGTTGAAGAAGTGGAGGGTGAAGAGGACGAGGAGGAGGACATGGAGGAGGGAGCGGAGGTGTTGGGGTTCAAGCTGAAACCTTCCGCTTCTTCCCGTCTCCACGCGATACAACCCCTAGGAAATTTCCTCCTCTTTGGCGGCCCTTCCTCTTCCGCCAACGCCCGCGACGTTGGCCTCGGTGCCCTTGGCATCCTGCCCGACGACCTCCTCCTCGACGTCCTCACCTTTCTCCCAGCGCGAGACCTCGCCGTCCTCTCTTCCACCAGCCGCTCTCTCTACGTCTTCGCCACCCACGACCCTCTCTGGCGCGCCTTCGTCCTCGAACGTTTTCACGGCGACTTCCTGTTCTGCGGCTCATGGAGGTCGACCTACCGCGCCTCTACTTCCAGAACCTCGTTACTGCCTCCCTCTGAGACTCTAGTAATCAGGAACTTCTACTCGGATTACCTCTTTCAGAGCTGGCTCTGCGCTAGCATCGAGATGAAACCTGAGTGGCTCAAGATCGACAACATCGAGAGACGCCGTGGCATCTCGGTGGAGGAATTCATTGACACCTTCGAGGATCCTAATAAGCCTGTTTTACTTCAAGGATGTCTCGACACCTGGCCGGCGATGAAGATGTGGAACCGAGAACGACTAGTGCGAATTTGTGGTGACGTTAAATTCGCAGTTGGTCCTGTGGAGATGACAATGGCAAGGTATTTCCAGTATTCTGATGCTGCAAAGGAGGAGCGGCCTCTTTACCTTTTCGATCCAAAGTTTGCAGACAAGGTGCTCGAGCTTGGGTCGGAGTATGAGGTTCCAATATACTTCAGGGAAGATTTGTTTTCTGTGCTTGGGAAAGAGCGGCCAGACTACCGGTGGATCATAATTGGGCCTGCAGGTTCAGGGTCATCATTCCATGTTGACCCAAACTCTACTTCCGCTTGGAATGCAGTTATCAAGGGGTCAAAGAAGTGGATCATGTTCCCACCAGAGGTCGTGCCGCCAGGAGTGCATCCTAGTGCTGATGGAGCTGAGGTTGCCAGTCCAGTGTCCATCATGGAGTGGTTCATGAACTTCTATGCAGCATGTAGAACATGGAAGAAGAGGCCAGTGGAGTGTGTATGCAGAGCTGGGGAGGTAGTATTCGTACCCAACGGATGGTGGCATTTGGTGGTCAATCTTGAGGATTCTATTGCCATCACACAGAATTACATAAGCCGGTGAGTTTCTGTGTAACCTTTTAAGTGTTTTTGTTTCCGTGCCAAGTTACTTTAGATACGTCTCTGAACTGATTCAAAATACTGAACTTTTTCTTAACACAACATCCTTTGAATGTAAGCTGGTCTAGTGAGTAAACTGTGCCATTTAAACAAACCTATAATCGCATACTTTGGTCCATTAGCTTGTGAGGCTTCACCATTGACCCAAAATGCTTCGTGTCTAGTTAATAGTAGTTTTCCGAGCCTATAAAACACCTCGAATAGCCCACAACTCCCCATGTGAGACCTTACTAGATTGTTACATCTTCAATCTTGATGAAATATCAAATTTAAGTAAGACTTGACTGACCAATTTAGCCTATATCGGAGATTATGGGTTAATTGAGGAGTTTTAGGCCTACATGTGTCTGCTACCATTGCAAGTGCTTCAAGTTCAATCATGTAAGTGCATCCCCATTGAACAACATTCCCATATCAACAACATTTTCAGGTGCATATGTTTGGTGTTGTAAGAGCGTTGTTCAAACCATTTTATCATAATGCAGATAATAATTTTCTACTTGGAGAACCTTGGAGGGAAGCATTACAAGTAACCTAAATTCATATCTAATTGTTCTTTAGAAATACTCCTTGTAAAAGCTACTTGGCATCACTTATGAAAATGAAGACAGGCATAACCTATCCTTGTGCATCACTTTGATTTTGTTTGGTACATTGGTTCATGATACTTATAACTTGCAGTTTGATAGTGAGTTACTGAGAATGGCAAGCATGCGTGCTTATCAGTTATTCATGTTGAGTTTGAAAGTTGGCTCCATGTCTCTGTGGTGCAATTGGTTAGGTATTTAGCATGGTAATTGGTAAATGATACACCTTCTCTTCTCGGAATATAGTGTGCATCCGAAAGAAATGGCACATTTTTTCACTTGTAATTGTCAATTTGAGTGTCTGCTCTTCTTGTTTTTGCCTTGTTTTCTTGTATATTTCATATCACATTGTAAAGTTGAAGCCGCACGACCCATTCCTAAACTGTGTGTTGAAGTACTGATAGACTGCATTTTTCAGTTTAAGGATATAATCTCTTGCTATTAATTGTAGTAAATATGCATGGTGTGTTGAAGTAATTTTACAGCATATTACACTCGGTCTATCTGCTGCCACATGTCAGAAACTGCTCTGACCTCGATAGGGAGCGTGGCCATATATAAGAGATCAAGTGGGATGCAGTTCGGATGAGTTGAGGCTCAGTTAAAGGAGTTCGACCAAATTGAAAGTGGTTCAGCCAAGGTGGATGTGTGTGGGAGAGGCGATTGTCAATTTATTTGACCTGCTTGGGGGTTTGATCGATCGTTCAAGGATGGTGAAGGTTGGGACATAATGAAAAACTAAGATGGATAGTGGTGCTTAAATGTAAATGGCTAAATCAGTGGGCTGGGGTGGAGTTAAGTGGGGTTGAGTCATGTGGCCGCCCGAAATGAGGTTAGAGAGTTCGAACCAGAGAAAACCCTATCGCTTTGCATGTGTTCCCCATCCCTCAATTGGTTGGGGTCATAATTCTGAAAGTGATCATCTGCCCAATGTCTTCTCCTTAAGTTCTTTTTGTTCACCCTGTCCCTTTATAGTGTCGTAAACATGTCCTCCATCAAATGGTCTTGATATTAAGATGAGATTGCCAATGTTTTCTCTGATTCAGAATTATAAATTTTACAATGCAGGAGTAATTTACTGAATGTTCTGGATTTTCTTCGGAAGCCTAATGCCAGTGAGCTCGTCTCCGGAACCAAAGACAGGGTAAATCTGTTCGAGAAGTTCAAAACTGCCATTGACGCATCATTTCCCGGAATGATCGATGAGGTCACAGCAAAAGTCCAGGAGAAGATGGCCGAGAAGAAAAGGCCGTCGTTCTGGGAATCTGCTACGGATGCTAAGGGAGGAGGATTCAAGTTCTCGTTGATGTAGTTCATGGCATGCCCAAATCATTTCTCTTTATACTCATTTATTCTGCACTGGATGCATCATTTCAAACTTTCTTAAGTCGTTGCCGCATCATCTCCCAAATGATCGACTAGGTCACAGCGAAATCCCACAACAAGATGGCTGAGAAGAAGCCAGCCATCTTTTTGCGAATCTGTCACTGATGCGAAGAACCAAGGATTCGAGTTCTCATTGATGTAACTTGCTGCTTGTGCAATTCAATTCTCTTTGTACTCGTTTATTCGCCATTCATCACTCAAATGTATTATTCCAAAACTTTCTTTTGTAGGAGTAAGTTGGATAAACATCCCTAAGGATTTTCTTATGTTCCTTGCTACATCGTCTCATCGCAGTCTTTCATTTTGTTTCCCTAAAATAAAAAATACAGAGCCCTTGTCTTTTTGTATATAGATAAATGGCAAACCAAATTCTTTATTTGTGTGATTTTTAGTCGTCAATAAATGAGATATATAATTTGGAATTATATTATTTTAAAAGAGTAAAATTTTATTTGATTACTACCATATATCTAAGTTTTTGGTATGATTTCTTTCGGGAGTTTATATTCCTTTAAATGAATTTTTATTGACAGTTCAGTGGTCCAATTCAATTTTTCTAGTCTTATTGTTTCTATAAGACTGATCAACATTAAAAGTCGTATTCTATCTGTGCGAAGATAAATTTATGTGATCAAGATCACTCGTATAAATGTTTGATGCGTCGGTCATGATTGTCATCGTCGGGAGGATGCAAACTGATATAATATCGTCGAGATTAGTGTTCAACATTATCTCCGTAAAATGATATTGCTCAGCTCAGGTATTTACGGATAGCAGTAATTCGTTTCCAAGATCCAACGACGATGTCTCAGAATAGTAGCACCTCAAATTCCGAGACCGACGAACTTTCTCGTAAACTTTTTGGACTCTGGATGCAGAATATAGAAAGCATGAATGATTGGATTGAGTTGAGTTTTTGAGTGAGTTAATTCCATCATCTAGGGGATCATATTTATATTAGATGAAGAGGGAACCTCTTGTTCAATCAAATCTCATCCATTCAATTTAAATGAATGATCTATATTGTATCCCTTCCCAAGAGACACAATGTCTATTCATTTGGATGCATCTAAGTCTTTCATTTTGAATTTAATGACCAAGATTAAATCGTCTAAAAAGGTACTTATACCCCTTCATTTGAATGATTTGGATTTATCCATCTTAATCCAACGATCTAGATTAAATCATATTAATTTTTCATTTATATAATTGAGAAAATTAATCACAATAAATTTTTTAAAATCCTGCCGAATGTCTTTTTATATTTTGCTATTTTGCGGTTGCACCATGTCTCTGAATTAAAAAAAATTATATTTGATTTTGAAATTATGAATGATAATATGATAATGCATAATCAAAGTTATGCACACCTTTAACGTTCCAATTATTTCGTCAAAAAATTCCTGGTCTCTGGGGTTACATCCGACGGATAAAAAATCTGGACCTCGCATTTTCAATTTGAACTGATTCGGATGCTCGCCAGTTGTACCGGACATCAGTCTTCCCATTTCTTATTAGTAAGTAACGCTTCGCCAGTTTCCTTTATACGTCCTTGAAACCCTCGCGGTTTAATCGCGATGGCGACTTCCGATCCCCCCGATCTCTCTCGCCTCTCGATCACCGATCCAGGTTCCAATAGATTTTACTCGTTAATGCTACTGTTGTCCATGGTATTTCTTCGTCGTATTTCTTCTCCTGTAATTATCTGCCCATGTATGCTTTTTAGATATTTATCGCTACTTATTTTCTAGATTTCAGTCTGTTTGGATCTGGATTCTTGTTCTCCTATGTTTCGTTTATTCAGTTCCTAGTAATACTGGAAATTTCTGCCTACTTGGTGGATGCTCCCTGGGTTATTAGATAATGATTCTCAAGGAATAGGTACTTCAAACTTAATTGGGCTTGTTATCAAAAGAAATCAACATGCTTCGCTGTAGAAATACAAGGAGTTCTTTCATTTTAAAGTTGTGATTTTAGGCGTACTTTGGATGTTCTTCCACTGAACGTTCTGCTTTTGATACTGTTTGCAGTATTTCCTTTATTTGCTAGAATTTTAAGTCTCTGAAACTTTGAAAGAAGTTAGAGACTTATTTTGGTGCATCTGTCTTTGAGTAAATTTCTGGCTTTTGAAGCGGTCTACAATCTGCTAGAATTATATAGTGAATTGGGAGAAGTACATAAACTCAACAGATCTGAAAATTTTCACAATAACTCTGTTAACTACGGAATATTTGTAGGAATGAAGGGTGTGTGCCTTTGCATGTGAAGATAAGTCCATGAACAAACTTAAAATAATAGTTAGCTAAAGAAGATTTTGAGAATTTTAGCGAGCCTATTTAGTTTTTAATCTACAAAATTCAGTATTTCTTTTCAATAGTTTGTTTAACTTTGTAAATAACTAGTTGGTTTGGGTTAGGGGATGGAGCAGACTACCCTTCACTTCTTCTCCTAAAGTTTTCTGGTAAATTACAACTAATTTGTATGGGTTGTCCAAAGACAAGGAGAAATGAATGGTGAATCTTAGTGCTTGTTGCTTATTAATATCATTTTCATTTTTGTGTTCTATCTGTTTCAGTGTGCAATTTCACCAATTAACTCCAAAAATCCAATAATTTGTATTAAAAAAATTGTACATTTGTTTTATTAGGTCCTCCTGAGAATACATCTGAATTCTCAACCGTTCCTATACATATTGTCACCAGTGCATCTCAACTGCCACCTGAATTTCTTGATCCTCCAACTGATAAGCAGATTGTTATTGGTTTTGATTGTGAGGGCATTGACCTATGTCGAGAAGGAGCCCTATGTGTAATGCAGGTCAATTAATTCTTCTTGGTCTTCTTTTTAAGATGAAGCTCTGAATGAAATTTACTTCACATCTGCAGCAAATTTTAATCAAATGATTGTTTTTTATTTTTTTAAATGGTTAGTTCATGAAATTTTGACTAGATTCTGCTATCTACAGCTACCTCAATTTTTTAAACAACAATCAAGTCTTATCCCACTAGGTGGGTCGGCATACTACCTCGGCTGTGAAGCATTAATATTTTATTCAGTAAACAATGTTTTAGAAAGGATGTACACATAATTGATGTACCATCGCTGTATTTGACAATAATTAGTAGATGTTAATAGTGATTAGTCATCTTTAAATCTAATTACTACAGATTGAACAAAACATTTTTCTCTTACTGACTTGTCTTCTGTTATTTATACCTTTTCAAGCTTGCGCTTGCCGATGCAATTTACCTTGTTGATGCAATTGATGGTCATGAGGCACTTATCCAGGCTTGTAAGCCTGCACTCGAGTCAACTAACATTCTGAAAGTCATTCATGACTGCAAACGGGACAGTGAGGTCTGTATTTAATTTAGACATTATCAATTTGTTATTACATCTCAGTTATTCACTCCCTATGAAATTTGTATAATTTTGGTGTTTACAGGCTCTATATTTTCAATATGGCATCAAACTAAACAATGTTTTTGATACTCAGGTAAACATAATTATTGTGATTTTTTTAATGTCCTTTTCCTTTTCAAAGAAAGTGTTTGAGCACCATCCCATCTTTATTAGAAATATGTTAGTCTGCTTAGTTCATGGCTTTGTGCCTTTTGTTAGTTAACAAGGATAATGACATAAATGTGTGTATGAATTGTTAGCATATAGATTTGATTCCATTTTCTTATTAATTATTGCTCTACTCAACAGTCTTACGCCATCAGTTTAAATTGTCATCATGAAGAAAATTATATTACTCAATTGCACAGAATATAAGCTGATTCAACAGTTTCTTTTTGAATCTGCAAAAGGAAAATATGAACATCTTACTAGAATGGAAGAGCTCTTGAGACGATGACATTCTCAGTGCTATTGCCATGTAGATTGCATATTCTTTGATAGAGGAGCATGAAGGAAGGAAGCAATCACCTAATGACTATATATCTTTTGTTGGGCTTCTTGCAGATCCTTGCTATTGTGGTACTTTTCCCCAACCATCATTTGTTTTTCCATTATAGATTCAACTTGCAATCTATTTTTGTAGTATATTCATCAGCGTATATGGCAAAGCGAAGATTCATATAGAAGATTTGATCTAGTTTATTATTTACAATTTAGTTCATCTTCTATGGATTATATGGAAATAGTGTTTTTCTGATGGATAATTGAGTAATGATGTTTGGTATTGTTTGTAATTTGTATCTTGTATTTTGTCTGATGCTATTCAGCTTTCCCATGCAGGAGTTTCCTATCTTGAAAAGGAAGAAGTGCGGGGTCGATTGAGACAGGTTTGCTTTTAATTTAATATCGTTCAAATGGGTAAATAAACATTAGAAAATATAATAGTATGTACTTCTATCATTTGGAGTTGGCCACGTGATTTTTTTTCCTATTATTGATATCTATGTAGAATTTATGTATTTTCCAAGATCACTTATATTTCCTATTATCCAGTATGTACTTCACATCTGTTCTCAAGTAACTCTAATTAATATCCATTAAATTTCCTTTGAGAGGTGAAGCACTAAATTAGTGTCCACCTACTTTTCAGGATCCTGAGTTTTGGACATACCGACCAATGTCTGAAATAATGATTCGAGCAGCTGCTGATGATGTCCGTTTCCTCCTTCATATCTACAACAAAATGATGTTGAAACTGAACAATAAATCCTTATGGCACCTTGCACTTCGTGGCTCACTCTATTGCAGATGTTTTTGCACCAATGATAATGAGTATGCAGATTGGCCATCTCTTCCTGCTCTTCCAGGTCTTCATTATTACATTGAAACTTAAAACTTATTCTTAGTTATAAAATCAATCGCAAGTAGCCAAAGATGCTTTTGGCTGTTTATCATATTTGTACAGTTTAGAGATCTTTTTCTGGTTTAGTTTTCCTGATTTATCTTGTCTGATATTAGTTATGGGTTCAGTTTGTAGCTAATCTGTGATATGGAAGTAGCATTTGAATTAGAAGCTTATGTCGCCTTTCAATGTTTCATCGTTAGAGTTGTGTTTTTTGTACTTTAGTGTGACTAACTGGCCATTCAACCTTAATAAGTATGCTGATGACACATCTATGATCTGAAACAATAAATCAAATCAAATTTAAAAATTCAGTTTATTAGTTTGATTTTTTATGAGTTAGATAACCTTATTGATTTGGTCGAATTTTAGTTTGAACCTATACAAACCATTAAAACTAACCAAAATCAAACCCATAACATTATAACCCTAATTTTGCTTGTGTGTGTGAGGGCGTGCATGGATAGATGACTATGTGCCTTAGTATTGCTGTATTATATTCCTTATTAAGCATAAATCTTAAACTATAGTGATTTTTATTGTTTTCTAAACAAAAAGCTTGTTTAGAAAGTAGTTTTTTTGGTCTTGACCACAAGATGTATTCCCTATTTGAGGTAGGCAGGCGGCAAGTAGACCTGACTATGGTTCAGAATCAACAGTTCTACAATTTGGAATTGACAGTTTGACGATTTCTGAAAGGTCGACCCTTAACCTTAATCGTCCAAGGCATTTACGATTCATAGTTTGGTTCACGATTTGACATGGTTCAAAATTATTATTATTATTTTTAAAAAATTATATAGATAAAATTTTAATTTATCTTGAACATATAAATTTAAGATATGACATATGCAGCGAATATGAAAAATATACTACAATAGCAGGTTGACAAATAAATTTAAGTTCATCAATATTCGTAGTATTAGAACTAACATTATCAAATGTAATTGAAAATATTTTATTAGTTAATCCATATTCTTCTAAAATTAAAAATAATAACTGAGAAATATTGTGAGCAGTGTATGGTTCATCAAAAATTCTATACGCTAATAAATATTTTTGAATTGTTTAGGAGTTTTTGATCCAATAATAGATCACATCTTTATATGAATGAGTTTGCGAATGACAATTTCAAATATTACAACATAAAGATACTTTATTATTTAATTTATAAAATTCTTCAATTAAATCTTTTTTTTTCATGTCTTGCTAATTTTTTATTTGTGCGAGTAAGTGTACTTCATGGAACACGTTTAATAGATGAGTTAAAAAGATTTTTGACAAAAATATTAAAAAATGCATTTAGACCCAAAACTAAATAAAAAATGCTATACAGAAACAAATTTAGCTAATGATTCTCTTAATTTTTATTAGAATATTTAAATAAACTTGTATTGATACCTTAAGTGGACAATGTAAATATGAAGAGTTACATTTGAGAACGTTCAATTTTAAATTCCGTCGAATGCTTTATTTTAACGTGTCGCTTCAATGATCCATAATTGTCGCCTGATTGTAATTTATAGGAGGTATTGCAACGCTTACATTTTATCCATATTTGACAATAGAATGACTTTCGCAAAATGTTTGGTAGAAATAGACGATTTTAAAGGTTGAGTTTCTCGAACCTTGAAAATTTCAATACTTCCCTGTATGTTGGCTGTCGAAAATTGCTTTGGTTTATTATCAATAAATTGAATGTCTTCAGGATTGATATTCGGAATGATTATTTTTTTTGTTTTTCTCAAAACGAGATGAACTTTCTTCCATTAGAATCAGAGAATCGAAATCAAAAGCGATTGAGATTTCGGAATTTCAAGAGAAGAATAGAGAAAATGGTATGAAAATGATGAAATAAGTATCCTATATATAGAGTTTGAAAAAGAACAGTCAATAAATCATAGTCATTAATAAAAAAATAGTCAAATAGTCTCCATCGTTGAAAAAAACAAAAACTATATTGATTTTTGACCGCTGGAACCGTTGGTTCCAATGGTAAAAAAAATCAATAAATTTACTGTTGAACTGACTTATTGAATTGTTGGCTCAATAGGTTTTGGCCTATTGAACCATAATTTGCTCGTCAAGTGATGGGTAAATTACGGTGTGGGTCCGTTTAATCGATCAATAGGTAATCGACCCGTTGACTCAATTACAGTTCTGGGCCAGGTCCAAGTTGGACCCAGCCAAGGGTTGGGTCTAGCGGCGAGGTTAAAGTCCTAATAGTCATTATACGGTGAACTTTAACCTTTGCTAGAAGCCTGAGTCTATCTTGCTTACGAATAGATTAACAAGTGTTGGTTTCAACAACAACAACTAAACCTTATCCCACTAGATGGAGTCGACTATATGGATCCTCCTACGCCATTGGCTCAATCCCCTACTATATCATCGTCTATATTTAAATAAATTTTATCTTGTTTTATCGTTGCTAAGTTTTCTTTAGTTTTTCTTTTTCTCGTTTGATTTGTATATTTGTAATTTATAGGAGACATTGCAATACTTATATTTTATCTACATTTCTCCAGACGAAAGAATGACTTTCGCAAAATGTTTGGTAAAAATAGATGATTTTAAAGGTTGAGTTTCTCGAACCTTGGAAATTTCAATACTTCCCTATATGTTGCCTGTCGGAAATTGCTTTGCTATATTATCAGTAAATTGAACATCTTCGGGATCGACATTCGGAATGATTATTTCTTTGTCTTTCCGAAAACGAGATGAACTTTCTTCCATTAGAATCGAAGAATCGAAGTCAAAAGCGATTGAGATTTCAGACTTTAGAGAGAAGAATGGAGAAAATGATAAAATAAGTATCTTATATATAGAGTTTAAAAAATAACGATCACTAAATCATAATCATTGATAAAAAAAAATAGTCAAATAATCTCTATAGTTGAAAAAACAAAAAAAACATTGATTTTTGATGGTTGGAACCATTGGTTTCTATGACCAAAAAATTAATAAATTTACTGTTGAACCGACTTATTGAATTGTTGGTTCAATGGATTTGGTCCATTGAATCATAATCGACCCATCAAGTGATGGGCAAATTACGATTCTAGCCCGTTTAACTGGGTCAACAAGTAATTGGCTCGTTGATTTGTCTTCCTCTTTCTCATTGCTAATTAAGTCTTCTTTGATCTTCATTTTTTTCGTTTGATTTGTATATTTGTAATAGTTTCATATTGCCTAATTTGAGCATTTATCGATCGTCTAAGTAATGTTCGTATCATCTTAAACGTGTCTTTCGAAGTTTTTCCTCCATAGGTAAAACTCCAACTTTTGCTCTAATATTCTTATTTCTTATTTTATCCATTCTTGTATAGCCACACATCCATTTTAACATTCTTATCTCTGCAACTCTCATCTTCTATTCTTGTGCTCGAGTCATAGTTTAACATTCAGCTCCATATAACATAGCAGCTCTAACTGTTATTTTTTTTTTTTTAAATTTTAAAGGTACCTTACGATCACAAAGAATACTTGATGTTTTTCTCCGTTTCGACTATCTTCTTTGTATTCTATGTAAGACATCTCTCTCAATCCATCCATCCTTTTGCAAAATCGATCTTAAATATTAAAATCTTTCAGTTACAGATAACTCATTATCTCCTAACATAACAATTGTTTCATTGTATCTAACATTGCTAAATTTAAATTCCATATGTTTTGCTTTTACTCTACTAAGTGTAAGACCATTTATTTCTAGCATTTCTTTTCAAGATTCACGTTTAACATTTACTCCTTCACGTGTCTCATTTACCAAATAATATCATCTGCAAATAACAAGCACTATGGTACTATGTCTTAGATATATTTAATGAGTTCATTTATGATTAATGTAAACAGATAGAGACTTAAAGCTGATTCTTAATGTAATTCTTTATGGAAAATGCTTTGGTTAATCCTCCTAGCGTTTTCATTCTTGTTATGGTCTCCTTATACATATTCTTAATTATTTCAATATATATTACATTAACTTTTTTCTTTTCTAGAATTCTCTATATAATTTCTCTTAGAATTCTATCATAAGCTTTTCCAAGATCAATAAATACCATGTGTAAGTCTTGTTTTCGTCGTCGCTACTTTTCAATTAGTTGTCTGAGAAGATGTATAACTTCTATTGTCGATCTTCCTAGCATAAATCCAAATTGATTTTGGTCACCATGGTTTCCTTAATCTTTTTTCTATTACTTTACACAATTTTATATATCTTCTTCCTTTTTATATAAAGGAATTGGAGAACTTATCCTCTATCAGATATTTTTTTCGTTTTCAATATTACGTTGAATAACTCTGTAAGTCATTTAATACCTTATGCACTTTCATACCTCTATCGGAATATCATCTAGTCTAATTATTTTTCTATTTTGCATCTCATTTAAAGTCTACTCTATTTCTGAAGGTTGAATTCTATGATAAAAATTTAAATTTCTATATTCATTTGACCTACTTAAATTTTCTCAGTTAATTTGATCGCCTAAACTTTCATTGAAAAATTGATGAAAATTATTTCTTCCATCGCAGTTTTATTTCTTCATTGTTTACTAGTATCCTGTTGCATTCATCTTTAATGCTTCTTATTTGGGCAAAATCTCTAGTCTTTTTTCTCAAGCTTTAATTATTCTATAAATATCTTTTTCCTCTTCATTTTTATCTAGTTATTGATATAAGTCTTCAAAAGTTTCATTTTTAGCCCCACTTACTACTTTTTTGACCTCCTTCTTGGCCATTGTATATATTTTTTATATTTTTCTCATTTTTACAAGTGTATAATATCTTATAAGGTTTTCGTTTTTCTTTCACTTTCTCTTGTACTTTCTCATTTCCCTACCAAAATTCTTTACTTGGTGGTTCACATTCTTTTGACTCACCTAATAAACTTTTGGCTATCATTTTTAAATTTAATGTTATCTTATCCCATGTTGTATTTGAGTCATTATATATTTCTTTTAATACTTGTACTTCTATCATCTCTTTAAATATGTTTTATTTTTTATCTTTTAACTTCCACAATTTATTCCTAGGAGTCATACATGTTTTTTTTTATAAATACTATGCTACACTACCAACCTATGTTATAGTTAAGTTTTTTCTAGGAATAACTTTACAATTTTTACAATTCTTTTTATCCTTACCCCTCACCCTAAACCAAGTGTTGGTTTCACCCAAGCCGAAATCATTTTGTTCACTTTGTTGTGGTTTCTAACCACAATGGTTTGGATTGGGTTTTGGTTTTATTTTTTATTTTTGAAACCAACATATTTTGGTTTGGTTTCTATTTTTTAGTGAGCTGACAAATTGAACCATGCCCGCCCTTTGATGACAGATGAAACAGTAAATCTGTGAAGAAACAAAGATAACTTCTTAATATCCAAGATACATAGATTTATTTTCTGACAAACGAGTACACTAACATGACAGTTGTTTTCTGTGTGCTATGTTATGTAGAGGACCTAATTGCTGAAGGTTATTCTCCTGAACAAGAAATATTATCAATCTTAAATGTTCCTCCTGGGAAGATGGGGCGAGTGATTGGTAAAAGGGGAGCCTCTATCCAGGCTGTGAAAGAATGTTGTGGGTATGTTTTTTGCCTTGATCTTGAACTAAATATTCATTTCCACCGGATACTTTGAATAGAAATAACAATAATGAGTTGTTTTTTTCCTTCTTTCTCTTACAGTGCGGAGATCATTATTGGTGGCGCAAAGGGGCCCCCTGACAAGGTAAAAGTGCATTTACTTCTCACTTTTCACTTGATTTTTGTGAACGCAGCAGAGTGATGGATATAAAAGCCTGCTGTGATGAAACTTTAACAACTCAAATAAAAATCTAGTAGGCCCAATCTGTCCAAGATGTTGTTCCACAGTTTCCATCCTAAAATGATCCTCCTGTGCCAAAATGTTAATCTTCGTGGGATGTTGTAGTTGGTCTTATGTTGTAGGAGTGTCAATATTCAGCATGCTTTTGCACATTCAGAAGCATGTCTTGATCAACTCAATCAAATTTTACTTATACGATCCATTTAACTTGCTTATCTCCTAATATTAACCAATGCAAACTAAGAAGTAATGCAAATTAAAATTTTGGAGCAACAACTTGAAAAAATATGATAAATATCTCAACTAACGATGAGTATATCTTACTAATACTAAAATGATTGTCGTGTACCATTGGCTTTTGTCACCTTCTAATGAGATTAATCCTATTACATTTCACGATCTATATTACATAATGTTCCCTAGAGATCCAATATTAGAGTTGATGTTTCTCCTCTCTGTGATAATTGAACATGATTAAAGGATGTCATGGGAACAGAATTTTACTATTTTGGTCCGTACCACTGAAACTTTGACATTTATCCGTGCCAACCTTGAACTCCAGTATCACATGATCAAACATGTTTAACCTCGTCACTGAATTTTCTCCTGAATTTTAGCCAACTGCAAAGTTATCTGATGTCTGCTAAGTTTTTCTATTCTTTTCTTAAAATGGACTGCACCAGTAACAAACGATTGTATCCTTGATGCAATATTACTACATGCGTTTTCTTTTCCATTCTCGAAATGAACTGCACCAGTAACAAAGTGATTGTGATTCTATGCTATATCACTACATCCGTTTTCTTTTCCTTGTAATTCGATGCAATGCAACTAGGCCTCAGCCTAATGTTGATAATGGTTGTAGGTGTTCATCATTGGGCCCGTGAAGCAAGTGAGGAAAGCCGAAGCACTGCTTCGAGGACAAATGATCGATCTTTAAGCAACCGCCTGCTTTGGTAACTTCTACATCTCTCTGTGGATCCCATTTAGTTTTTTTTTGGGAAAAAAAAAACGTTGTAAGTTGGATGATTTGGCTGACAACTAAAGTTTCATGCAAGTTGGGTTTTCGTTTACTTCAGAATGGTTGGGTTGCATGTTTGGATGATTTGACATGTGGATTTTAAATACAAGATTTGTAAGTGTTGCTTGGCATTCCATCTCCAATTGAAAAAAAATATGCAGTAATTAAAAATTAAAGTCGATATTTTGTGAGAGAATAAACATGCGAATTCCAGATGCGGGTTTTGTTACTTTTTTTAGCTCCTTTTGGAATGTTTTGTCCCCTTTAGTCTTTTCTAATCTTTCAGAAACAATGCAACAAGTTTTTTTTTACTTGTTTTAATATTAATTCGTTTGTGCAATTGATTATCAAAGAATTTTGTGTGCGAGTTGGGTTATCAATTATTCTGTCATTCTTGGGAAGTGTAAACTAAGCTTCATAAATTGGTCGATCGTTTTTCCAAAGAACCAATACTTCTTACTCATGTTGGGGCAAGAGTCCTTTTGGTAGTAATAATTGGACCCAAACGTAATGAGTATATGAAATCAATTTTGACGATGAGTAACGAGGAGAACACTTGTGGATAATGCCCACTGCATATTTTCTAATCATCACTTAAATATGGACAGTAATCCACAACTACCTTTGGTACAGTTGCCTAAAGTATCAATGGCATTTTTCTTAATGATTCACATCCAATTTTTGGGTTTAATTAATTTGCGAGCGATCGGTTTAATTCTATAAAAAAATTTCATCGGTATTAGAATAAATTCGGATAGTTTTTACGGTTTGACGACGAAATCACATTGTCTTTATAAGATTGTTCAATATCAAAGTCAAACTTTATCTATAAAGATAAACTCCTAATCTAGTCCTTTTAATTCAAAGTCAATCGCATTTTTTGCATGTATTGCTTAGTAAAAAAAAACCTCCTTAATTATTAGAATTATCAAAAAAATATCTTTATATTTATAAAGTTAAAAGAGGGTCTCATTATATATTTCGTGACAGATACTCACAAATAGCTGTTATAATATGTTAAAATAGATTATTTTTTAATTCAACTTGATCAAAGATATTACATATAGAATTTTTTTAGCTGTTAAGGGGCTGCTAACGTAGTATAGTAGCTGTTAAGTGGGTGTACAGTGCAGTAAGAGAGACACTCTTATGGATTTAGTAAAATATTATGGAACAAATTGTAAATCTTTCAATTTCGAAGGTGCTTGTCAGAAGGTTGACCTGCATTACAAGCAGCAGTTCTGATCTGTTTTTTTTTTTCCATTTTATTTCAATAGCTGAATGAATGAAAAGGAGGAGCAAATTTCGAAGCGACTTTTTCGTTAAAATTAATAAAATAAAATAAAAAATAGGATCCATTTTATTTTGTGGAAAATATTTTATCAGTTACTATAGACAATTAAAAACTTTTTAAAAAATTCATATGAAAGAAAATGAGAATTTGAAGTGGATATCGGCCCAATTGATAGATCCGAATCAGGTACTGCGCTAGAATCATTAACGGGAAGCCGAATGCGAC
The DNA here is from genome assembly GCA_025175895.1 of Wurfbainia villosa. Taxonomy (NCBI): domain Eukaryota; kingdom Viridiplantae; phylum Streptophyta; class Magnoliopsida; order Zingiberales; family Zingiberaceae; genus Wurfbainia; species Wurfbainia villosa. The sequence goes on along the minus strand of CM045995.1, from coordinate 116,121,745 downwards.
GGGACGGATAAGTCGTAAATTCAATATTTAGCGGATAGAGTGGCCGACCCACCATCTCAGCAGTTGAGAAATTTCCGTCAACCCGGCCGCGATGGTTAGCGAACTCATGGCCATACAAATTTAAAAAATATATTTAAAATTACTAAGGTGTTGAGGGCTTGAGGTAATGATTTGTAAGACAGATAGAGTATCATGATTAAAAAAATAAATATTTGAAGTAACTAAAATCTTATAATTGTGATTCAATTATCGACTTATAAAATTGAGTACCGATGTTTTTGATTCCTTTCCAATGTTCTAAAATATTTAAATCTTGATAATATGTAAATGTAAATTTTTACTCTTTCAAATAGAGATTCAATTGAGATTTTTTAGCTTGGATAATTATTTGATTTTGATATGTTATTATTTCCTATATTGATTAAAATAGTAGTGACAAGATAATAAAAAATAATTAGAGTATAAAAAATATTCTTTTTTTCTTTACTCTTAACTTCTTTTATAATAGAAGAAGATTGTAATGGTGAAAAATTTGTCTTTTGGGATTGATAAAAGTTCGTGTTGGTTGATAAAATGGGTTAACGGGTCCGCCGATGTTATAACCCTTGTACACGAATGCTCTGCTCGATTATCACACGCCCTCGAGCCTTCTCCTCCCAATTCGAACGAATCGAGCGAGCGATCGATCGACGGTGAAGAATCAGGAATCAGCTTTTGAATCGGAGGAGGCGCCTCCTCCGCTGCGCAAGCGACCATGGCCGGTAATTACTACTTCTCTTCTCCCTCTCTCGCTACATGTCAGTTCGCTTTCCCTCTTTCCGTCGCGTCCCTTAGCGCTGCTCTTCGCTTCAGATTATGTTCAGGAACAGGAGATGGAGAACGAGGCGCTGCAGGCCATTCTTATGGACGACATCGAAGGTTTAACGTCAATTTTTATTCAAATATTGGATGCTTGATGTCGCAGGCGCTGATATCTGCTGCTGTGATGTTTGATTGGCATATCGTTCATCTTGTTTTAACTGGATGTGTTAAATTGACAGAGATCGATGCTAGCGACAGTGGCTTAAGCACTCAAAACAGGTGCTTTCGTATTTTGCTAACTCCCCAGGTGATTTATCCTCTATTCCTTAAAATTTTCTTATTTTTAGCTTCTCTATATCTTAAATTTATGTAATTTTTCTGGTTTTTAACATTCCCGTGACATTATCTTAGCAATATGCAATCTTTGCTATGTTCTATCGACGGATTCTTTACTGTTTCATTGGCATGTAAGATGACCAAGTGTGATGCCGCCAATTGCGTTGGATGATCAAACAATTACTAAAAGAAGATAGAATACCTGATATGTTAATAAAGGAGGAATGTGATGAGCAAAATTGAGTTTTCTTTATCAAAGATTCATTAGTTGAGATTTCACACCATGGAGAAAGAAAAGGTACATAACTTGGGGTTGTTAGTCTATATAGGTTGCCCGTGGATGTAGTGCAGATCTGAGACCCAAGGGTTAGTGGTTGCAAAAATATTATTAAGCAGTCAAGAAACTGAACAGGGTCTCATGCCAGACCATCTGGATTGTTAAGCAGTTAAGAAAAATATTCTCTACTATTCCTATTTGGAGGAGAAAATTGGGCATACATTTAATATAGCCATTTATGTTGACAAAGGAAAGACTTTGTCTTGGGATCTTTTAATTTGAACTAGCTTGCAAAACACTTAAACTTTCATCTGGGAGATGTGGCCCAAATCCCTAATTTGAGGGTTGAGGGGGAAGGGTACCACCACATATGATCATCCATCTGCCAACACTTTGTAAGAGTAGCCTATTCTGCAAGAGCATGGCCAATTTGACCACAGAGATTTCATCTTGTAGGATATTCAACAGCCAAATGTTGGCTCAGTTACTACAGCTATAGGCCCTACTAATTGAACTTCCTATTATTTCTAGTGGTCAAGGTTCAAGTTCTTTATTGAATTCATAGAGTGTACTAGCAACCTAGTTCAGTAAAACAGCAACCTAGTTCAGTAAAACGTTAGTCTGCTTGTCCATTTGGTCAAATCATCTTTATCTCTTTGGTTATCATCATGATTATCAAGTCATGTTACTCCTAACTATCTATGCTTAATGTTAGTGGCAAAGCATGAGGAGCTATAGCTAGAACTCCTAACTTCAGTACTGGAAACTATTTCTTCAAGTCTGATCTAAATGATAGCGAAACCAAACATATTTTCTTTTGCAGTTCATTTTTTCTCCACAACATTAAATGGTTGATTCATTGGTGATTGAGTGGTTGCTTAGGTTTTTTCCTTATATTGGTGTAGTATTCTAGCATTTTCACATGTGTACTAGGTGCTGCTTGTATTTTTTTTTTCCTGAATTTGATATGTAAGCTGTTTCTCCGTATCCTTTTATGCCCAGGATAATGATTTTGACAAGCCGAACACTATTCCAGGTATGTCAATTGAACTTTACGTGATTTGAGATTAAGCGACCCTTTTGCAAGAATTTGAATGTATTTATATTAGAAGAAAACCGAAGTTCTGAAAAGTAGTTCTCAAGTTGATATTTAAGTGATTCCAACTGAAATACTGATTTCTTTTGCAGTTAAAATGGCTCTGATATTTTCTCACACGGAAAATTATCCTGACCAACCCCCACTTCTGAATCTTAAAAGGTAGTTCATTTTTAGAGATTCAGAAACATAATCTTGTAGGTCTTCCCAGTTCAGCGTTTAGGATTTCATCTTTTACTTTTGAATTCCTAGGGACTAATTTCGGTTTTCGAAACTATTCATTGTGCTTTGCAGCATAAGAGGAATTCAGCCAGAAGATCTAAACATTTTGAGACAGAAGCTTCTCAATGAGGTAATCTTTGGAATATTTTAAGTGTATACTCTTTCTCTAACAATGAATACTTTATCGCTTTGCTTTAACCGCTAGAAAAGTTTTTATAGCTTCTTGTATTTCCATCATCAGTTATGATTTTGTTAATTTTTATGGCAAGCCTAGCTCTTGTCAAAATTTTGTTCATGCCAACCATGTCAAGCGGTGCGCTCTTCTCATATCAGTGATTGACAACAAAAAGCACTTGGAGTTCAACATGTGGATGTTATTATCTATCTAGTATAGTTTTGTGACTGCCTTTCCAGTCAAATAAAATCTATCATGGGACTTCCTGTCACGAGGCTTACAGAAAAGCTAGCTAATTATCGTCGCTTGTAATGTCTTCTCAATCATTTTTTCCACTTGTTTCCCAGGCATCCGAGAATCTTGGCATGGCAATGATCTACACGCTCGTCACCTCAGCTAAAGAATGGTTAAGCGAAAAGTACGGCAATGATTCTGCAGCTGACGATGATGAAAATGACACAGCTAAAGAAGAGGTATGGTACTGCAGACACAAGCTTCTGAATTTCTTTTCACGTTTTTTGCATATAATAATTTGAAGGCTGAAACCTTTGTCAATATTCTCAATTACATGCTGTTTGGTGTACTGATCTGGCATGGAATTTTTAGTATTGTGGTTGACTTAAGCTCTGCCATAGCAAAGTTACTTCAGCACCATGTTGAATCCACTGTTATATATTTTCATGCTTTCCTTTTGACCTCGTCCTCAAAATTCCAGATAATTGTTCCTCACGGCGAGCCTGTTACTTTGGATTCTTTCGTTGCCTGGAGAGATAGATATGAAGCTGAACTAGCACTTGAGCGTGCCAAGTAAGCCATTCTCACTCTATAGGAAGTATGGTATTATGTTGATGTATATATTATTCAAAGGATCAGATGAATAAAGTAAGTAGAAGCTTAAAACAGTGGCAATGCCATATTACCATCATAATTATTGAAGAACTGCATAGGTTAAGCAAATAGCACTCGTGCTGATGCATCATATTTAGGGATGCTAGAAGGTACCTGCATTCGTGGTCTAAGTAAATTATATGAGTACCCATAGAGATCCCAGCTAAGGCACAATCCACTCTACTGTGTATAACTTATTACGTGAATCAAGGATGCAGCTGCTTTAATCTCTTCTTGTTGAACACTGGAAGTCTATATAATGATTAATGAACACACAGGCTGATGCCCGAATCGGCTTTAACCGCTACGAAGGAGAAGAAGCTTTCTGGAAGACAATGGTTTGAAAGTGGACGACATACTATGGTATCTATTCTGGTCTCATTTCATCACTTCATTTCTACCTTGACTAGTATTCTTCTCATGTTATGATAAAACCATGATCTTTTTTTTTTTGAACAGAAAGGTGCAAATACAGTTACGGAGGAGTCTGAAGAGGAAGAGGAAGATATCGACTTCGATGATGACTTTGAAGGTTATCATTCATCCTGAGTTTTCATTTTTGCAATCAGAATTTAACTATTGTAACATTACTAAACTCTGAAAACAATTTTTTTTTTCGATACGGTGTTGCAGATGATGAGGAAGATATGCTCGAGCATTACTTGGCAGAGAAATCCAAAAAGTGAACCGAGATAACTAACTGTATCTCTCCCTTGGAATTTTGAGTTGCGGTTTTTGAGTTTCGTATCGATCTCGATCGTTACTAAGTGATGGCTTGGAATGTGTTATATTTTTAATATTAAACCCAACAGATGCTATTAAAATTAGGAGGAAGATTAGTTTCATCGTTATCTATATTTAAATTGAGGCTCCCTTCTGTGCTTCTCAAATGTTTGTTGCATGTATAACTAAAATAGGCAGTTCATGCCCCCAAAAGGATAATCGTTTAGTTTTATGACATGACGATTCATTATGAAAGTTTAAAATTATTGTCATTGCTTGAGCTTAGTGTATGGGGAAATGAACTGTAAAAATTTAAAATTCTCGATCTCTAAAGTTTTTAATTTAATTCCTTCCGGAGCAATAATAGGGGTCGGAACGGTATTATATATATATATTTTTAAATTTCTGTCATTTATTATTCTATTAAGATATTTGACAATATTTCAAGTTAAAAGGGTCTATTATTTTAATTATTATTATTTTCAAATGGGTAAATACCGAGAAGAATTAATAATTTCTCAACGGCGTTAATAGTTAAACGAGTCATTAGAACATGTCTCCGAAATCTGTAATGGCCACTGACGGAGACGTTAAATTCCAGACAAATAGGGAGTGGCCTCACAGAGGGAGTGCTGAGTTGAAGCACCAAGATATCATCGTCGGATTATCAGGCGAGCGAGGGAAGCATTTGGACCACCTGCTGTCGCTTCGTCTGTCCCCCAAGCCGAGGACGATGCCTCCATCCTCCGCAAGGTTCGTTAGAAGATAGCGTCGTAGTCCATGCAGAGTCGATGTCCTGGACCTTCCTCTGGAGTTTGCCTCCGCAGTCGGCCACTGTAGTGCATACTCGTTGCCTGGAAGAAGACGCAACACAGACATCGTCGAATTCACAGATCCCGATGCTTCGCCTCCATTTGTATCGAATATCACGGATTCGAGCCAAATCGAAGACGAAAAGGAAATACCAAGTGGATCGATTAGCTAATTAATCCAAGCAGATCAAGACGAGATTGCGATTTCAAACTCTATCGAAAGCGCCGAGGAGATCATACCAAGCAGATCAATTAGGGCTCCGAAGATGAGGAACAGGGCGCAACACGAACATCGAAGATTTCACATATCCCAATGCATCATCGCCACCGGCCATTTGCATCGAGGATTACGGATTGGAAGCAGATCGAAGGCGAGGAGGACATACCGAGAAGATGACGCAACACGACCATCGAAAGATCCAGAGATCCCGTTACTTCTCCTCCACCATTTGCATCGAGATCAAGAATATTGGCAGATCGGAGACAAGGAGAACATATATACCGACTGGATCATTTAGGGTTCCGAAGACGAGCAACAGCGAGACGAAGAGACAAAAACGCCGAAGCATTCAGAACGTCCCGACGCTTCTCCGCAACCATCTGCATCGAGGACGACGAAATCCAATCAAACGAAAGAAGGGTCATGAAGCGGAAGCGAAACGCGTCAATCCGGGACGAGGAGCGACGAGCGGGAGCTAAGGCGGTTCAATTTATACTTGGCGAAGCGAGTCGGGAATAAATGGGCCAGTAGGGCCCAAGAGGATGGTAGGAAGTTGGGTCGAAGGCTAACGGCGAAGTAACCGTGAATGTTTCGTGGAAACGGAATCTACTGGAGAAATATTCGTCATTTCTTTCATCCTGATGCTTCTTTTCATCCTTGAACAGTCTCTTTGCCCCTCTCTGTATCCAAGTATGCTTGATAATCAATTTGAAGGCACATCGTGTGTACGTTGTCAAACAACGTCTTGGATCATAGGTGAGTTTTTATTTGTAATTATTTTTCAGACAGTGAGTAAACAATTAAAAAAACGTCATTCTTACGGTCCATCTTGTGCATAGATTATGACGAATCGTTGTAAATTTCATATTTATAATTTTATTTATTGTCATTTAAATTTATGCTATAGCAATAATTCCAACACGGTTTTCTTTCTTTAGTATGTTTTTATCCGTTAATGTGTGTTTTTTTTTAATTAAAGATGCGATTCTCTGAGTTGTGATTCCTAATCGTTGATCACTTCTCTTGCTTGTTGGAATCAGTCCCTTGAGACGTTTAACGAGGAATCAATTAGGATACAAATAGATTTGTGGTTTAGTCGAATTGATCGAGAAGTATTATTATAAGTAATTCTCACATGCAATTACATTTGATTTTGATCAAATCATGCGCCACGATTTAATTTTTACTAAATCATATTTCTGTCATAAATTTTATTTTGCTTTAAATTTTTATACATCTTTATCAAAATTTCCCTATAAACTTGTTTGATGTCACCATTCTTTCTTCGTGTAACTTAATTTTAAAATCAAATTGTAGGGTGGAAATTCCATCCCTACAAAATTAGGGCGCGAAGATTTCTTAATGATCATCTTAATTTTTAAGATACTCAAAATATGTAATGGTTGTTCACTCTACAGGATCTTGTAAATTAGGTATAATCTAGGGAGAATTGTATGTTTGAGGTGCAAACCGATTGCATAGTATAAATAAATATACATTTAAATTCATATTTACTAATGAAATTATTAGTACTTAATTATTGATTATTAACTGTTAGAATAATTAAGTACAGCAAGATGGGTAGCTATCCTTTTCCAAACTGAACTAGTTTGGCCAGGTCAACCGGCAAATTCCACCGGTTAACTAAGGAATCGAGAGCCAAATCGATTCATTTGAATAGTATGAACAATCTGGTTTAACCGAACTTAGACGTGTCCTTTCTGAAAAAATGTAGGTATTGTTGGATGTGGATTTATATGTAATTATCGTAACCGTCTAATTGTGTCGTATTGATTCGAATTCGATTAAGTGATCTATTTATTGATTTACGAGTTTCAATTATTTAATGTGAGATTAATGCATAGAATATATTAGATCGTAGATCCTTTATTGATGATGGACTAATAACGGATATGATCCGCTCTTTATATATTGGGCATGATCCCTATAGGAGCTGATATTCTAACAGATCCTTATAATCCTATCGGCTAAGGTTTACGACGCCGCCATTCCAGAACTCTACGAAAGACCTGTTCCTTGTTTCTTCGTAGAAACGACGACGTAGATCTTAAGGAAGAGAAACGATGGCCGCTCCGCTGCACTCAGGTTCCTTTAATTTGTTTATGTTATTGTTCGTTTTATTTACACTTTCATTGCTATAGAAATTGATAAAACTAAATCGTATTGTATATATCCGATTTTTTATATACATATTTAGATTTGTGAATTCCATCAGGTATGTCTTTGAAACCTGAAAAAGTGTCCAACAGAATGCATCAGCAACCAGATGAGCTGACTGTTCAAATACACATTTCGTTTTATTCTTAATATATCCACACAAATATGCAACTCGACCATGTTTATCCAACAAGCGAGAAAACAAAAGAAAAGAATGGCAATATTCTCTTTTTGCAATACAGTTGAGCCGCTGCCGCAGATGGGGGCACAATGATCGTATGGTGTTAGCACTTAGAATGCTATTTGATGGACGTATGGTATCCAGTTCTCCTCGAAACTGAATCTTCTCAGCTTCGGTGCTCTGGAATTGCTTGAGAGGACAAATAGAAAGTATGAGTCTTGGATGCTAAATTACTCGAGTAAGCAGGCTAGACTAAATGATGTTTTTACCTTATGAGTCGGAGGTTGCAACCCTGACTGGTTTTCTGATTTTGAGAATGCTCCTCAGGTGTTCGTAGGCCATCATGAAGATGCCAAGGAAATAAAGAAAACTTAGTTGTATCTTTCCTAGTAAGTTGTACACTGTTAACATGTTACTAGTCACCCAGTTGTTATTGCTCGTCGATGATTGTGTTTCTATTGGAGATGATCCTGCTAAGCCCATACACCAGAAAAATAATCGATTATCCTGTAATGAGGAGTGATCGTGTTTAGGAATACAATCTGTGGTGCTTTGTGCTTACCATCACCAGTCTTGGGCGAGCAGGACCACTCTTCAGGCTTAAGCTTGAATATCGATGCAGTTATTAGTTCCCGCAGAGCTTGATTTACCTGCACAGAAATGACAGTGGCTCTGAATTATTTCTTAACTTATCAAATTTCAAAAATAGAAAATATATTTTCATTAACCAAAGTCAAATCGACAAGAAGTTTATCCTTGGATAAAGTCTTTGATACTCAGGCTCTGTTTGCTCTGGAGTTGAATCACTAAAGGGGCGAATTGAACAGGAATTTAGGTGCTCTTATTCTTTTTCATTTACTAGACGCAAAATTAGCAGAAGATTGATTTTTGCTATATTTTTTATCCACAAAAATCGGATGAAATGAACATTTCCTTGCTCTTGACTCCCAAACCATTGTCTCCTGATCCTCGTTGTTGTGAACCTAACACTGAGTTCAAGACGGGTGCCTGGTTACAAGCTTGAAGCCTCCTCACAAGTTTGCGACAGCCACCTGATCGCAAGCTCACGGCCTGCTTGTGAGCTGGCCGCTAACCGCGACTTTGCCAACCATCACAAGTGTCATGAGTCAAATAGTCTCTCCATTCATTCTGCACAGGTAAACTAGTTAATTATTCTTCCCCCTCTTTTCTTTTCTTTTCTCTTTTGTTTCGCCAATGATGATCTATCCCTCTATTATCCATCCTCCGGAGTTAACTGGGCACTAGACTCTTTGCCCACTTCATACATTGTCAATTCACGACATTCCAAGTGGATGTTCCAAATTTCTATTGATCATGAGTCAAAAATTGTAAAATTAGTTATATTAGACATTTAGATACGCAGCTGTGTGGTCCGATACATGTAATTGAGTCCAAGTAACATAACATTTTTTGCATCGTGGTGCTGAAGTAGAATTAATTCTATAAGCAGTTGATATTAGCATTTCATCGGGTGAGCAGAAACTTTGAGCTTCAACAATGTCCGTGTATAAGATACTCGCATTGTCTTATAGCTTGACAAGCCCTTTTTACTAACTATTGACTTCTAACTGCTCAAAATCCACTTTTTAAGGAAATACATTATTCACTACTGTTATTTTGTTGTCAGTTCATGCAATTCCTAAATGTTTTTTTTTTCTTCTTTGTTTTGCCATTTTACTAAACATTAGAAGAAACTTGAGTCCGAACAATATCTATGCATGGGACACTTGTATTATATTGTTATTTTGACAATCCCTTTTTTTTTCATTTCTGTCTTCCAACATATGGACTGTATGACAAAAATGAGCATTCTACAAAAAAATAACCAAGCCCTGAAGTGTACCTCATCTGGCCTTTCATGGCTCACTAGATGTGCACCATGAAGTTCAACCATTCTGGCAACAGGTCGAAGCTTCTCCGCAAGGTTCCTTGCATGGTCTACTTGAGCAATGATATCATGCCTAACAAAATTTAATTATTAATGACTCAAATGTTGATATGCAAACAAAAAGTCAGCACATTAAAATTGGGTGGAGAAGGTGAGTATCAACAACCTTCCATGGATAATTGAAATCAGAAATCCAGATGATTGAATTCTCTCCAGCTCTTTTGATGTCATCTTATGATTCCAACAAGCATTAACTTGGCCTTCAAAGCCAATGCTCGATTGCATTCCGGTTGATGATATATTCTTCACATATTCCTGATGTGTAAAAAAAAATTTCAGTGCAGGCTTTAGAAGCAATGAAGCCGAAAGTTCTAAAAAATCGTAGAAAGAGCCATGAAGCTTATGCAGTTAATTATGATAATAGCGATTGCTTTCCGCCTGTAATTCTGTCTTGCAAGCTCCTAACAGTTGAATTCTTAAAATAGAATTACTAATTGTTCATTTCAGATACTAACTCAAAATGGAAAGACCAAAAGGACTTGGGAGATATTGCACTGTATGGTTAAATTATTTGACACAAAAGAGACATCGCTGACCTGATAAAGTATATCCCTTCTTCTACATGATCCAACATGCTCATCAAGATATTCCTATATTTAACATACATGAAACAAATCAATGATATAAATGTAAGCGGATATAATTATATAAAGACAATCACACACAAGACGAGAACAAAAATGAGCTGTGATGTTTCTGACTAACCTTTGTGTAATGAGTTTCCAAGTCGACAACAGCTCTTTGCTCTGGAATTCTTGCTCTTAGGAAACGAAATGCAAGGGATAGCATTTGACGATCAATCTGCAAAAAGAATCAATATCACCATATAATTATCTCGAAAGAAATTTGATTTTAGATGTAGGATTCAGTGAAACAACTCTGATAGAAGATAATGATTAAGATCACTGCAAGCATTAGTATCCTCGAGCTTGTGCCTGTCCCAACTTCACCTTTGAAAATGTGTGATTAAACATGGATGTTGAAAGGGCTACCATTACTCCATTTAGATAAAAAATCTCAGAGGTTTCGTCGAATATATATTGAAGTTTATGAAAAATTAGGAAGTAAGTTATCGATTTGCTGTCATGAGCAGAGAAACTTTACTACTGGGGATGGAGATGCAAAACATCAATGTAGAAATTACATTTTAAAATAGGTACATATTGGTGAGTTAGAAGATTTGAGGCCCTAGGTGCGGCATTAGGTGACTGTGTCCTAGCACCAAGATGACCCTTGTGTCTGACCAACCACAACACATGGCGGAGATATTGTGGCTCAATTCAATTTTTATTAATTTTTAATGTTAAATTTTGTATATTTATCATTTTAAATAGCTTTAAAGAATTAAAAACTTACTGTATTACCTTGTATTTTTCAAAAAAAAAAAAGAAGCTATATAGCTCTTTTGAGTAGCTATTATATTGTTACTATATAATTTTTAGTCTGTTGAAGTGGCTTGGAGGCCAAGACAACCCACTACCAACAGACTCCTTCCCTTCTCGCAAAGCATAGCTGCATATAATACCAAAATTAAATGACGTCTTGACAAAAATTATAACACACACCTCCCATCAAACACAACCATTGAAGACGAAGGAGAAAAGAAGAAAGAAAACGGCAACAAAATTGCAAAATTTAAAAGCTAAAGTGATGGTCATTGAATTGCCTGGACAAGTTTGAACACTAATAAAAATTTGAAGAAGATTAATGGAGATAATTCTTTTGAGTTTACAGTATTTTGAAACTACCTTTGGGAAGCACTCAAATCCACCACCTGTTACATTGAGCAAGGCTAAGGAGCTTATCCTATCTGGCGCAATGGTTGCCAGTTTGCAAGCGATCATTCCTCCTGGTTGCAATCAGCCCAAATTCCAATCAAATGAGAGATTAGGCAAGCATATGCAAGAGTTCATATCAGCAACCTCACGAATCCCTTCCCATTATAAAGATGAATGCCCGAGCATATCTAAGGTAAATGCCGTTGGTTTTTGCAAAATAGAAGAGACAAAGATGACTCACCCATGGAATGACCAAAGACATGAGCTTTTTTCCAGCCCATATGATCCAACAGAGCAAGAGCATCCTTTGCCATGAGAGTGGTTCTGCAAATACAATTTTAACATAATATTCAAAAATTAATTTCTCCAATTTGATACACTATTCACAGATTTAATCGCCTCGATTAGAAGTTATTAGAAATCGTTACTATTTGATAGAGATGGCTAGCAATGATGCTGAATTCGATTCAAACTATACCAAACTCTTCAAAAAACAGAAAAGAAAAAAAAAATCATTAAGCATGAAGTTGGATAAGAAAAAAGTGTTAAGGATTTCACCGATGAACTTCCATTTTGTTTAACGATCAATTTGTGTTTTTTTTTATGTGAGGGAAAAATAATAAATTATATCAGTAATCCTTTTCGCTGGTCAACATAGCCAATTCCCAATTGGGTCCTAAATAGCTTAGTAGATGAAATTGCAGGATGTGATCTTCCTACACTACCGAAAAGGAACGATAAATCATCCCAAAAATTTGGAGAAAAAAAGAATAAAAGTAAGACGAAGAAGAGACCTACGTGTAATCAGATTTGTGGGAGGGCACAGAGCTACGCCCCATCCCGCGGTTATCGAAGCAGCAAACCTCGATCCCATCCTGCGCTTCCTCATCGGCTTCGCCACCATTGCTTCCATTGCCGGACGGCGTCCTTACCGCCGCGGTCGCTGCCTCGTCGTCGTTGGCCTCCGCCGTTCCCGTCAACCCCTTAATCTGAGGTCCCCACGATTCGTGCGTCCCTGCCAATCCTACATCCAATCCAAAAAGGTAAAAGCTCAAATCAAATTTCCAATCCCTGAATCAAACTTCTCAAATTCTGAACGAGAAATTCAAAAGTACCAACCGATGATTAGGAGGACCTTGGTGCTGCCATGGCCATACCTCCTGTAAAAAATCCGCACACCCTTCTCGCAATCGCAGTAGGGCATCTTCTCGCCTCGATTCAAGGATACAAATACTCCTCTAAAAATCGGAATATTTATCAATCTCTCGAATCACGAACAAAAAAAAAAAAGTTGGAAAAAAAAACGCAAAAAGGGAATCGAGAAGGAACTCGGATCGCGAGAAAGTTGGCAGGTGACGGGAGTGGTTCTGAATCCGCGGAGAGAGATTAATTGTTTATTTCAAGAGAAATTGCAATTAAAGGAGCTTGAAATGGGGACGAAACGAGGACACGTGGGTGGTACCGGTGGACCGTATACACGTCAGCAAGGCCGTTCATAGGCGGGAAGATGGGAGTCAAAGCCTGGTGCTGTTGGAATCTAGGATGGATCACTCGCGTCCTGCGCCGTCAGATCGATGGAGTTACGTCAGAACCGTCCATTCATTTATCTATTGGGTGGTTTTGTTTTGTAAAAAATATAACACAACATTTAGAATTTTTTTCTTTAATTTACTATAATATTTAAATTTTTATGTTAAAAGTATTTTGATTTAGACACTTTATCAGCTTAATGAAACCAATAGATTTTGTGCCTGAAAATTGTGGAATAGAAATCATACAATTATGATTTGATGTTTTTCTTGGATTTTACTCTTCGAAATTTTGAACGTGAACTTTTAGGGATAGAGTCTGAGCCATCAATCCCGTGATTTAGACACTTTTACGGATTTTAATTGATTCTGATGAATAATAGAATAATTAATGGATTGAAGATTTGAATTATAAATAATAATAATAATAATAATAATAAAGTATTAGATTTTTTGCTTCAAATTTGTTCAGAATTCACTTAAAAAAAATCAACAAAATAGCGATGAAATATTAACGATGAATTAATAATTCATCGCTGACAGTAATAATTACTAACGAATTTTATAATTGTCGTAAATAAATGTATTAAAAACATTAATTGTCAAAATAATATCATGTTTGCGACGAAATATTATTATTTCGTCTCTAACTTAAAAATATTAGAGACGAATTAAAAATATTCGTCGTTAGTCTTTATTCCAAATGAGTATTAGCGACTAAACTAATATTTCGTTGCTAATATATATACGTTTAGCGACAATATTCCTATGTTTCGTCATTAATAAAGACAGTCGACTGACCAGATGACTAAAAAACATTCTATGACCGATCAAATTATGGGCAATCGACTGATGACGTCTATTATTTGCGACAATATGTATTGTTCATCGCTAATAATAATAATATTAGTCATGAAAATGTAAAGTTCGTCGCTAAGGTAATAACTATTAGCGACGAAATAAATATTTTCGTCACTAATATACGAGAGAAAAAACCCTCGAGTCGTCGTATTCCTCCAAATTTTCGCATGACTCTTCCTCTCTTCCGGCGATTCTTCCGCTCCGACTCCTGCTCCGGCAATTCCTTCGTCTCCTACTCTGGCTATCCAGATCCGTCTCCTACTCCGCCGACTCCGTCAAGTGCTCAACCCGACGCCCTTCACTCAATTTCCCCATGAGTTGTCTCTCTTTCGCTTCTCGTCCACCAACTCCGGCTTTCGACTCCGACTCCGACGTTCTCCCATCTATCTGACTCCTTCGCCAGCTCCTATGATGTACACCAAGGAGGAGTTCGTCAAGACAGGGTTAAAATCGCGAAAGAAAATTTACCACTTCCTAAGGGGCCAATTACCATACTTCAAGCAAAGTATTTCAAGGAAGCACTAAACGGGTTAATCCAAGAACAATGGGCTGACTATGAGAAATGAGAAACCAAGTTAAACCCGAGTACAGATTAAGGCTTAACCTATGTGATCGGTCTTATCCAGACATGACACAACTTTGCATGACGTTTGAAAAGGGTGTAAAGAGGTATGAAAACTTGGGATTTTGATTTCAAAGTTATTTAATTGCACGCATGCAAAGTGTGGAGACTTGGAGTTTTTTTTTGTTTCTAAGTGTTTAATTGCTTGCATGCAACATTAATACTCTTACTTGTTTGCATGCATGCATGTAGGTCTTTTACTTGCTTGCTCCCATTATATAAGGGAGAGAATTCCGAATTTGTGATCACTTGGTTTTGAATAAACATCCTTGTGAGGATTTTGTGTTCTTGAAGGAACTTATAAACTTATCGAGTCTATCTCGTGGCGTTCAACAATCGAAACTTATCACTTTCTTGGTGTGGCATTTTCTTCTTTCGTAGTCTTTGTTCATGCCAGTCTTGGTTGTGGGTAAAGGTTCAAACTCTTGTCATCTTGTTCCTGGGGTTCTATACATCTTTGTCTCGGGTTCCATCACAATTATTGGTGGAGTTCGTATCATTTGGTATCAGAGTTTCGTTTCAAAAGACAAGTGCTCAATCTATCTTTTTTTGCTTTTTGCTATATTGAAAAAAAAACAAAAGAAGAAGAAAGATTTGTTTAAAGAAAAAAAATTCGTGGAAAAAAAATCAAAAAAAAAAAAAGAGGAAGAAAGATTTGTTAAAAAAAAAGAAAAAAATTAGTGAAAGAAAAAGAAAAGTATTCAAAAGAGGAAGAAGAAGTTGATTGTGCAAGTTGAGTTTCTTTGAACCTTTAAAGTAGTTTTATATTTCATTTCTTTGTACCTGTCATCTTCTTTCTGTATACTCATCATCTTCTACTCTTTCATTTTTCTCTTAAAGTTTTTGCCATAATGAGTTTCGGTTGGATTACCTTATTTTAATTGTCACATGATATTCTGA
The DNA here is from genome assembly GCA_025175895.1 of Wurfbainia villosa. Taxonomy (NCBI): domain Eukaryota; kingdom Viridiplantae; phylum Streptophyta; class Magnoliopsida; order Zingiberales; family Zingiberaceae; genus Wurfbainia; species Wurfbainia villosa. Next base: position 116,106,177 of record CM045995.1, on the reverse strand, counting down.
TTTGTTCTTGAAGTTTGATTAAGAACTAAAGAGACACAATCAAGTGAAAAAAAAGAGAGAAGAGAGTGTGTGAGACTACTACTAGTGTGAGTTTCCGAATCTTGAGGGAAAATACAAGAGGGAGTGTTTATGAGGTTTCTTCTATCTTGCAGAGATGTCTAACCTGCCCGAGGATGGTGTACCTGAGGACGCTAGACAACTTTCAAATCTTTAATTGCAAGCGTTGATGGGAGAAATGTGGCATATGATGAGGGTGGAGTTAGAGTCTATACATAAGAGGTTGGATCGAGTGGAAGCGGAAACACCAAGGAGACATCAACAAGGGTATTCTAATGTGCCACAACAAAGACGTGCTCCGAGGGTTGAAATGGAAGAAGAAGAGGAGGTGGAAGGATTTGATGAACAACACTACAATCAGGGCTAGATTGGTAATAGGGAAGAAAGGATTGGCTATAGAGGAGATCAGAATGGGCATAGGGAGGATTGGATCGGTGGAAATGGAAGAGTTAATGACCTAGGAAGCGTAAAGTTGAAGATTTCATCCTTCCAAGGTAAAAATGATCTAGAAGTTTATTTGGAATGGGAAACCCAGATAGAGATGATGTTTGACTGTCATGAATTTTCAGAGCATAAGAAGGTTAAGTTAGCTACCATTGAATTCACTGATTATGCTATTGTGTAGTGGGATCAAGTGGTGATGAATCGACGATGAAATGGAGAGCGACCTGTGTCCACATGGGAGGAAATGAAGATGCTCATGAGAAGGAGATTTGTACCCAGTCATTACTATAAGAGTTTATATCAAAAGCTGCAAAGGTTGTCTCTGGGCACAAAAGTGTGGATGAGTATTTCAAGGAGATGGAGGTGTCCATGATACGAGCTAATGTGGATGAAGATCGAGAAGTCACCATGGTTAGGTTCTTGCATGGTTTAAATCTAGAAATTATTGATATTGTTGAATTGCAACATTATGTTGAGTTGTCTGACATGGTACACCAAACAATAAAAGTGGAGGAACAACTCAAGAGAAAGGGGTCGACTAAAAGGGGACAATCAGTGACTAGTAATCATCCATGGAGGGCAACCCCAAAAAGAGAGGAACCACTACAAAGCAAGCCAAAATTTAAACCCTTGAAATAGCCCAAACCAGCATCCTCCACAACCCCAGATATTAGCGAGTCCACTACCTTCAAAACTCATGATATCAAGTGTTTCAAATGTCAGGGGCATGGTCACATTACTAGACAATGTGTGAACAAAAGGGTGATGGTGATAAATGCCCAAGGGGAGCCTGAGTCAGAAGATAAGGATGAAGTCGCTGAAGAAGTACCATAAGAAGACAGTGATAATGAGCAACATGCTGTTGTTGGAGATTTATTGGTGACTAGATGAGTTCTCAACTTGCAAGCTAAGGAGGAAGAAGGTAACCAAAGGGAAAATTTATTTCATACTCGTTGCTTTGTGAATAATAAGGTTTGCAACATTATTATTGATGAAGAAAGTTGCACCAATGTGGCAAGCGCGGAGTTGGTGGGAAAATTATCTTTACTGACCCTAAAACATCCATGTTCTTATCGGCTTTAGTGGCTGAACGATTGTGAAAAAAATAAGGTGACAAAGCAAGTCTTGGTAGCAATTGCTATTGGAAAATATGAAGATCAGTTGTTGTGTGATGTGGTCCCCATGCATGCATGTCATCTTTTGTTGGGAAAACCTTGGCAGTTTGATCGGAAGATAACTCATGATGGGTTCACAAATAGGTATTCTTTTACTCAGAAAGGACAACCTATTATGCTTATACACTTGACGCCACAATAAGTTATGAAGGATCAACTGAAATTACAAAAGGCAAACGGAAAGAAGAGAGAGATAGAAAATGGAAAAAAGAGAAAAATAGAAAATGGTAAAAAGAGAGAAAAAGAAAATGAGGAGAAAAAAGTGAGAGGAAAGAATCAAAAGAAGTTGAGAAAGATATGAAAAAGAAAGAGAGAAAAGAAAATAGCTTTTATGCAAAACCAAGTGGGATAAAAAAAACTTTATTTTCAAATCAGCTACCTCTTATACTTTTGTATAAGAAGGCACTTTTCAGCACTGACGATCTTAACAATTCTTTACCAAGTGTTGTTGTTTCTCTTTTACAGAAATTCACGGATGTTTTCCCCGAAGAGGTTCCACCTGGGTTGCCTTCGATTCGAGGAATTGAACATCAAATTGACTTCATTCCCTGTGCATCCATCCCAAATCATTCTGCATATAGAAGCAACCTGAAGGAACCAAAGGAGCTCCAAAGGCAAATTGGTGAACTATTAGAGAAAGGGCATGTTCGAGAGAGCCTAAGCCCTTGTTCTGTCTTGGTGTTACTAGTTCCTAAGAAGGACGACACATGGAGGATATGTGTTGATTGCCAAGCCATCAACAACATAACGGTAAAATATCGTCACCCAATTCCTAGACTTGATGATATGCTTAATGAATTGCATGGTTCTTGTGTGTTTACTGTTGGTGCAATCGACCCAGGTCACGATTGACCAGACTCAAGTTTGACTCGAGTAGTATTTTGATGTTTAACATTGATGTCTGACAATGCTTTGGGGAGATTATTGGTGCAATCAACCTAGGTCATGATTGATCGGACTCGAGTTTGACTCGAGTGAGATTTTGATGTTTGATGATGGTTTGACCATTATCATGGGAGAAGTCCAAGTCTTGTGTACTTGGTATGGAAAGTTCAACATGGGTTGACAAGGAAAGTCCAAGCATGGGTCTTGGCAAGGGAAAGTCTAAGCTTGAGTCTTAGCATGAAAAGCCCAACATAGGTTGACAAGGAAAGTCCAAGCATGGGTCTTGGCAAGGGAAAGTCCAAGCTTGAGTCTTGGCAATTGAAAAGTCCAAGGGGAATATTGGCGGCGTAAAGTCCAAGGGTAGAGTCTTGGCAGCATAAGTTCAATGGTTGACGGCGTAAAGTCCAAGCAGAGACTTGGCAGCGTAAGCCCAATGTGCTTTGGCGGTGTAGACCACATTAACATAACAATAGCTGATGGAAGCACCTGAAGGCTAGCATATAGATGAACAAGTCATGGATGACTTGGAGGGATCCGATAGGCGTGAGGCTGATGGAGGTGGCTAGAAGGCTTAGGTCTAGGCTAAGGGTGGTCTAGCAAGTATGGGGGCACTATACTTGGAGTTAAAACCTCATGGATGAGGTTATCAGTCGACTGATATTATGGGCATTCTGTTAGTAATATATGAGAGATGTCCTAAGGCAATCGCCTTATGTTTAAATCATTTATGTGATAAATGAAGATGCACTATTTGAGTATACATATTTTCATGTATTTGATTAGATCTTAAACTCATTTGTTGAATTTCCACGATACCATTCACAACATGTGAGAATTTGTGATTGGATCACAACTAGTGAGTATCTCTACATGTGTAATTGTGATGTATTGGAATTATCCCTAGTCGATAAATTGATGGATTTGGACACCATCAATTCTATCGAGACTAGCACGAGGTATACTCTTAAGTGTATCCAAGCAGCTGATTCTCACTGGATGGAGACATTGTAATATCCGAAGTTAATCGTGGATGTTAGTTATGACAAATAGTTCATTGGAGTGACCAGCTGTAAGACTTCATATGGTTCTCTGCATATATGGATATGTCAATAAAGTTCTTACTGCAGCTTAAGTGCGATGTTCCTTTGACTTGCGGTAGTCAAGTCATCTTGGTCATAGAGACTTATACTTTGACATCTTAAACAAGCATCTCCAAAGAGATGTGGATCCGAGATGATTGGGTATAAGACGAAATGCCCAAAGGTATTTGAATAGCCTATAAAGGATTCACCACTCCTTGCGAGGAGATGTATACCCATGGCCTCTTGTCAGATTGTTACTAAAGTCTTTGGCCAAAGCATTACATGTTTAGAGTAAGGTACTCTTGGATATATGTGCAGTAACTAGAATCTGTAGGATGAGAAAATGATACTTGAGCTAGGTGTGACGTAGTCAATCTAGTGGGGACTGACACTATATACCATGTCCTAAACCAAGTGGGTATAAGATGCGCGAAGGAAACGGGGCACTATTCATTGTAGCCGCTGAAGGGTTTTAGAAATGATTCTGGATCAACCGTTAATTTTTCAGTTAATTGGGGATCACAATGTACTACTAGGTGCCACTCATGATCGTTCTATAATTAATGGTTAATTATAGACGACCAACATAAACCAAGAACCTATTTGATCACACGCACAACGAGCATAATCCGAAGGATTTAAAATGAGCTTGAGAATGAGATTCTCAGATCGAGAGAAACTAGGTTTGGTTGGACCAAACAAGGAGCGAGAATGAAATTGTTTCAGTCGCAATGGAAGCATGGATGGGTCGAGTCTTATGAAGACATGATGGATGAACCAAATTGGTTTGGTTCTAATCCAATGGTGGAGAATAAATCAAAGGGGTTTGGTTTGTTTTAAACGAATGAACCAAAGTTGGTTCAGTTTGTTTTAACTTAAAATAGACCAACTCGGTTCGGTTTATTTTAACTTAAGCTATTGGAGCGGGTTAATGGGTTTTGGTTATGAACCAATAAAGGAGAAGTTTTCTTAATGGTTAAGAAACACGCGCTCTATAAAAATGCGGTTAGAGTTTTGGAGAGCCCTAAGTTTATTTTGGAAATACTCTCCCTCTCCTCTCCCTCTCTTTGTCGTCGCCCAAGACTTGCTTGCCGCTGCCTCTTGCAGCTGCTTCCGTCGATGCCACAAGCTGTCGCCGGCCACCTGCTGCTGTCGGCGACCCTCCGGTGACATCCCTTGGCTCCGATGACCAAGGTGCAGCCGACCTTCCTCCTTTGGGTCGACGTAAATCCTCCACCAAACTGTCTAGTTTTCTAGATAGGTTGTTTCCTTTCGTGTTGGAGCGTCATTTGGATGACGTTTGGAGCTCCGACAGCGGCTACTTTGTCGGGGATTCGATCTCTAGTAATCCTTATAGGTGGAGGACCAAGGATTCGTTAATCGGTTGACTAATACCTCTCCGGAGAAGCGAGTTTTGGGGACTCATTTTCAAATTCGAATATTGATTCGGATTATGATCTTCTCTAGATCACATCGTCTTCGACACGAGGCTAGTGACTCCTACAAAGATGAGGCTTGTAGCTTGGCGAAGCTATCCTGACGGTACTCGGCGTGGATACGGATAGAGGCAATTCTAGCGAGAGTTGCTCTGGTTGATGCCATTCCCGCTGCACGTGATACGTCAGGTATAACTAGCGTAATTTCCTTTTATTGCAAAATGTGAAATTGCGATTATGTCTACATATTTTGTACTTTGCATGCATGTGGTGTGTGTGTTCTAATAAATTAGATTTATTGCTTTTAATTCTTCTACTGTGCACATGTTTACGAAATATATTCGAATACATACTCGCCGTGGTGTTGGAAACCCAACATAGTCGACTGATGTGAGTCGATTGATGTTCGATTGCAGGAATTGACCTAGAAATCGACTACCAACATTGGGAAGTCAACTGCTGGCCTAAGCAATCGACTGATCTGGAGATCAGTCGACTGTTGGTCGGGTATTTGGGGACAGAAAGTTCCCGAGTCGACTATTAGGGTTCAACAGTTGAGTGATGAGTTGATTAGTCAAATGATGGGCATGATCAGTCGACTGATGGTCTATCCGTTGAAACTTATCCAATGTGGCTCATGCCATTGTGAGACAATGGCTATAGAAGCAGTCGACTGATGGTCCCGATCAGTCGACTACTAGGTGAAAATCAGCCCAAGTTGCAGATTTAAAAGGAGCACGAAGGGAAGGTTTTGTCCAAGATTTTCTTGGGAAATTTAGAGCGATTTACTGGTGCAAATCAGGGTCTTCAAGGCTAGTCCAAGACAATCAATAAGCAAGCTTCCAAAATATCTTTTATAAAGTGTCCTTTATGTTCTTTTGTTGTATTTACTTGTATACGCTTGTTGTTTATTTGTATTACTATTGTAATCTCTTGTATGAGATTTTTCCGCCTCCAACTTATTATCGAGAAGGAGTATTTTGATTAGTGATGTTGGTTGCATCACTAAAGCTCATTTGAGCTCACCCCGTGGAGTAAGAACCATACGATTCCGAACCACGTTATATCCTCATGTTATGATTGTGTTTGTGCATTTGGTTTTTGTTATTATTATTATTCCGTTACGCGCTAACACGATTTATAGAAATGAATGATCAATTTCCATAAAGAACGACGAAACGCTATTCACCCCATTCTAGCGGGCACACATGTCTAAACATTTACAAAGATAGATCTTAGAAGTAGATATTATCAGATTAGGATGAAGGAAGGTGATGAATGAAAGACCACTTTTAAGACCAAGCATGACCTATATGAATGGTTAGTAATGTCTTTTGGTTTAACAAATGCTCCTAGCACTTTTATGCGTCTAATGAACCATGTTTTATGTGCTTTCTTAGGAAGATTTGTAGTTATGTATTTCGATGATATTTTGATTTATATTAAAAATTTAGAAGAGCATGTTACACATTTAACATCTATTTTGAGTGTACTAAAGGAAGAGAAGCTCTTTGTGTAAAATACAGAAAAAAAAAAAATTGGGCTGGAAATTAACTCGTTAATTAATTAGGATTAATTAGGAGATTAATTGGGCTTAAATAGTGGAGCGAAATTGAAATTTGGAAATGAAATTTGTGTAATGAGATGGGCTAAAACCTAATGGGCTAAATCTAGTTGAAATTTGAGTCCATTGGGTGACTTAGTTGAAATTTGAAAGATGGGCTAATTTGAACCCAATCAGTTGAGTTTGGGTTGGTGGGTTAATCGAATCGGTCGAGCAGCGTTATAATAATGCCGAATCGCGATCCTGTTTCCATTTCTTCTCCGCGACATTTCCTCTGCTCGCTCCAGCGATCGCGTCATGACCTCAGCTCGTCGGCGTCCGGTCTGACGGCTCGGCAGCGCCCTCACCGCGGCGGTGCGCTAGTGGGCTGATCTCCGGTCGAGGAACAAGGGGTTCGTGCTTAAGGGATCTCGGAGATTTCCGTCGGCGGACCGGCGATGTTATCACCGCGACAGCAGTCTGTCGATTCAGGTACTATAGCTAGGGTTAGGTTTCAATCGCTGTTTCCTCTGGATGTAGCTGCGTATTCATCGGTTGAGCTCCAATCTATGGTATGGCAGTGATCAGAGCTCCGATCTTCGCCGGTAAATAGGGACGAGGAAGGAGGATTTCCGGTGGAGTGCTGAGCTTGTGATTGGATCTGGGATTGCCATCGGTGAACCATTCCGAGCCGCCTCAGCACCTCCGTAGCTTGGATCGGTTTTGGGCAGTGTTTTGGAGCTCGGATTTTCTTGGGTGAGCAGGCTCGAGGAGGATCTACCGTGTTGGTAAGTCGATCCGTTTTTACATCCTTTGTACTATATTGAAATTGCTAGGTAGTTGTAGTGAGTTCTATGTGTTTGTGATGTTGGTAATCGACGGTGAATAGGGGAGGTGGTTGTCGGTGAAGATTTGGCCGGTAAGTGTGTTTATCCTTTTTGTTTCATTTGTAGAGTGCTGTGAATTCTGTGGTGTGCCAATGTTATTGAGATCCGATGAGTGCTATGAATGGAGCATCGTGTGGGGCGGTTTGGAGTGGGATCCAATTGATGTAGGTGTTGATCGATGGTTGATTGTTGTTCAATAATCTTGGAGTTGCTATTTCGTTGCAGTTGGTGATTTGCTCAGATCAGTGAAGTTGTTTGTGCCGATTGAGTGGAGAATTGTTTAATTCGATTTTCTTTTAATTGATTGTGTGGATGATTTGGTTATGCTCATGGTTGAGTGTTACTGTAAATGATGGAGCTGTCATGGCGGTGAACGATGGTGTGTGTGTGAATTTAGTGATCTATTGTGAGTGTTGTTTAGATCTATATAGTGATCTTGTTGATTTGGGAGCGAGTTTGGTTTTGGTGTATCAAATTGGGTTAATTGGAGTTTCTACCTCGTAGACGAGGAAAGGATGTGAGTATAGGAACGATGTAGTGTTAGTTCCTATGTTTGTTGGATACTTGTACTTAACCATGATTGTTGTTATTGTGCAGGTGTGTGATACGTAGCAGGTCCGTGGCCGTGAGCATTATTCGAGCTTCGTATCAGGTGGGTAATATCTACCTGGTCCGGTAGTTTGATCAATTCCAGTGCATGATCTTGGATATATATGTTTATACCTGTTTACCTTAAATCCACTCTTATTTAATCACATGCTTGTACTGCCTTGACCTTTGAGATATATACTCTGTTACTCATTGATTATCTAGCACGAATAGGAACTATAAACCCTATTACGTATTAGCTGATGGATGTTCAGTAAATACAAGTGGTTAGGTTTATCTTTATGACTTCAGATTGGGTTACTGTCCTACATCACTAGGGTTAGGTGATGGTTTGAATTATGGAATTGATTGTTATATCATATCCGTATTAGTGGTGCATTTATAATGGATCTAGTTATGCAATGCGCATAGATAATTGTATGATTGTCGTATGTGACCATGGACTAGAGGTCCTAAGCGTGATGGTATAGCCATTATGGATTGTGTGCCTGTGTATGGTTATATGGACGGTCGATTGTATATCGCTACTGACTAGAGGTCTTAGCGTGGTGGACTGTCAGATAAGTATGACTCTTCGTGCGATAGAGAGAGTCTTGTGATTGTAGTCCTTGCATAGTTGACTTTTGGTTGACCAGGACTCCCCATGGGATAGGGAGTGAGGCGAGGATACATGTATGGAGCTATGCATCATTACATTTGCATGCATCTTGTTGGAGTCTCCCTTGTGGTTGAGAGGCGAGTAAAGTCGGTCATCCTGCCTCCCGACCACTCGGGGTAGTGGTACTTGAGGTTGAGGCGAGCATTGGATGTGTGCGCTCTCGGCCACTATGGATAGTGGTAGGTGGAGATGCTTTGTAGCCCTTTGTGCGAGTGGTGTTGCGCACTCGCCCACTATAGGCGGTGGTTGTGTGATGCGATTGTCTGTGTGGTGCGGTGTTTGTCTACTCATGGGTAGGGACAGCGTGGCTTGCGGAGGCCCCTAGGAGTAGTTAGCTTTTTACGCTTACATGCTACTCAGTCATACTACCCAACTCGGCCACTCGAGAGTGGTGGCAGCTGGAGTCGGGCTAGTTGTCATGTGTCGTGCCACCCTGGCCACTCTGGGGTCATGGTTGGACGGGTCCGCAGACAGTAACCATGCATATGCATTGCTGATATATATGTATGCATGTATTTGATATATGTTTTACATATGCCTGTGAGATGCTGCATTTGATTGAGCTATGATTGTTGCACATGCTTGTACATCATGATACATGCCATTTGCATTGTATTTACTGCTCTGTGTTGAGCATGATACATCGTTGATTGATCGTTATATGCGATTGATTAGCATCATGTCATTGTGTGACGGCCGGGTTATTATACAAGTGATCATATATCTTTCATACGTATAGTATTGGTCGGGTATGGGATTGACTGGTACATTATATGGGTTATGTTATTGTATATCTCGAGGATGATATAGCTTATGGTGTTGCGAATTACTTTATGTTGATTGATCAGTTTAGTATATACATTGCGTATGACTTTCTTAGTTACTTGTTATTAGAGTTGGATAGAATGTATGTCTATTGGACTCATCTTTGTATACTGTAGATCTTCCCATGTATACTTGTAGATCTATCCTTATATGTTGTTCATGCACTTTCTATATATTACCCCTGAGTTTATACTCACCACCCCGGGACCCTGGGCTTCCTGTCGCCCAGATAACAGGTAGAAGATTCCTTGGACGTTCGGAGCTCCGCCAGCTGATCCCATCTCACACCAGACGAATGGACATGTTTTCCGTATTGTTGTATTTCTACGGATTGTCGTTTCGTGGTTTTAACCTGTATTATTTCCGTATCTGTGATATACGGACGTGTTGTATGTATTTGGCTTTCGATGTGACTTCTATTATGTTTCTTGTTGTGTCAAGTCACTCCGAAGTGCACAGTTGGGTCATTGTATATTGTTTTATCCGTGTATGTTTCATTGCATTTTTATATGTTGATATCTGTATATCATATTGTTGTTATGGCCTACGGGCCTTGTATTAACGATATGTTGCCACGTATAGGAGATGCCGTCCGCTTTACTTTTCGCACTGCATACTCTCGGGCGTGACAATTTTATCGCATCGAGCCCTAGGTTCAAGTCCATTTTCGGATTTTATTTCGTCGCATCGAGTTTTGCTTTACTCGGTTTTGGTTTTGTGAGATCTGGGATCCTCTGATGACATCTCGAGCTACAAGGATTAAGGTATGTTAGCTGTTATTACATATCATACATTGGCTATGCATTTAGTTGCTTATAACGATGCATGACTTGTAGGATATTGGTTATTATAAGTAACTGTGGTTTTAGTTTGAACACGTGAATGATATGTTGAGGTTATTAGACATGTACCTGCTATCGAAAAGGTAATTACCTTTGAGAGCCGACTGATACTGAGTCGGAAAGCAGGAGTTTGGTAGTCACATCTCTTGTGGAGATCAAGGATTACGGTCCTAAGATTTTCACTAATTATGTTAGTCAGATCATTACCTATGGGGTAATGAACTACGCGAGTATACTATTGCGGATGCAGATAGTAGAAAATTAGTGGATGATATTCATGGGGATTTTGATCCTCGGACTGATCGTTCTAGGTCGTATAACATTGGGAGTACTTTTGGAGTACTTGACTCGGGTTATACGAAGATAGTAGTGTTAGTGGAATACCATTATCCGGATCTAGCTGGTAGTTGGTAGAAGAAATGGGAAGTAACCTACGGGAAATAATGTATCACTTGGTCACAGTTCAGTGATGTTGTGAGATAGTATTTCCCCACGTCATTTTCTTTGACTCATTGTCAAGAAATTCTTGGGCTTTAGGTCGAGTGATCGTTTGGTAATGGAAGTACCATGCAGAGTCGTTAGACTTGCGAAAGTTACACCCATTTAATAGCCCAAGAATGTGATTGGGTTGGTTTTGGCCACCCACGGGTTATCGGTTGACATCTTGATCAGGATGTTTGGATCTTCTACCAGATCCTATCGGAAGTCCTTGGACTGAGTCATGTATATAGAAATGACTCCGTAGCAAGTGTTTTAAGAGTTGGAGATTTGATAAGCAGATATTGCAAGTCAAATTATTGGAATTGGAAGTCTCCGAATGTTTGACAAAAGGAGCAAGATTAAAGTCATGAGTCACGAGCGACTATTGGAGAGTTTTCCGATCATAGAAGACCGATTGCAGATTGTCAGCAGCTTCTCATGTTTATCAGTGAACTCAGAGGAAAGACTCCGAAGGGAGATTATGTGTGTGCAGTGCGGGTTACGACGAGACGCAGAGTTAGATTATCCGATGGACCATTGTATCTGTTTCTACTATAAGCAGCCGGTATCTACGAGGAGAGTACGTATTTTGAAGACTCAGTTGAAGACTATGGATGATGCTTTCGAGCGGACGATCCACAACCTCGGAAGTCGAGATTATTACAGAAGATTAGGTTATCACATCAGCAGCGATCTACTACCCCAGATATAGTTGGAGTTCTTTGATACTTTCATCCGGAAGAAGTAAGTTACTCAGCAGTATCAGCCGAAGACATCTCAGAAGATTCAGACATTCAGACAACAACTGTTACCTTCCCAGACGACAACAACTGTTACTTTTCCAGACATAGTTATGCTTTATACAGAGGAGAGATTTTACGACGATAGTCGTATCTATGCGGTATTCTCCAGTGGCAGCTATACCTTTCACAGAGATGGAGCGTGCTTTGATGTTGACAGTTCTTCAGTATTTTTCAGCCGGATGTGTACCCTTTGCTAGTACAACAGTGTTTACCATCTCCATTGCGGTTGTTTCAGTTTGTATCTCAGTTCAGCAGTTGACTTCAGTTCTCCATAATAGTCTTTGCATCTACATGAGCTCAGCCGTCCAGAACAGATGTCGGACAAGTTTACATGATTACTCGAGAAGAAGTATAGAAGACCGAAGGATCGGTCCTTAGGGGTATTACTTTAGGTTATCCTATTTGCGGATATATCGAGAGATAGTGGGAGTTTACAGGTATCTTTATCTAGAACCTACTTAGATAGGATTAGAAGGGTTCCTATCGACTTGGGGGTTGGTGATTTTTCTCTACCGTCAGGTGAGATGTTGATCGACAACCAAGAAGTCAAGGGATACCCTTAGTCGTTGCTAGACATACCTCCACTATAGACATATCCTTACGGATAGTTGGATTGTTGGAGCGTTGGTATACTAGGACTCTCGGATGTACGTATAATCTGAGAGTATTCGGATATAGTTTCGGATGAACTCCCGGGCTTGCCAAGTAGGAATATGCGATTGGAGGGTGATTTCGGAAATAGTTCCGATATTGAGACCTCATACCGGGAGATGATTTTATAGGTATAAGTGTTGCTAAACACTATTGGAGATTTATCTGCTAAGTGTTTCTTCTTGAAAAGACCTGTAACTCTTTGTTAGAAGAGAGTCAGATCTTGAGTTATGCATCGATTATCGATGATGGAATGCAGTAGTTGTTGTGAATGAATATCCTTCGTTGTGGATAGATGATCTGTTTAGATCAGCTAAATGACACCTGTGTATATCCTAGGATTGATCTACGACTGGAGGTTTGATATTGTAGTGACTTAGTGTCATACAATTATCATTGTCGGTGTGATGATTGAGCTATCATTAGCGTAGAGTAAAAGGATTCAGGTGTATAGAGCTGATTGATAATGTTGTTAGACTTATCGACGATTTAGTCGTTCATGGATCTGAGGAATCAAGTACTCATGGAGTATTTGAGATCGATTGTCGTCATATCTGTAGAGGATATATGATTGGGGATATATTCACAATCTTAAGGAAGTTGTGGTCCTTAGATTGTTTTGGTATTTACCATAGATGAGAATAGAATGTTCTAGCGATACTATATCGCCGACTTGTTGACTATGAAGGTGATGGAAATCACCTGGTTGGAAGTTTGGGAAGCTAGGTTTCAAGGCCTAGAAGGTGGCTGACTTTTGTGTCAGTGTTAGTTAATCCGTCCGATATGGATGGAAGGGTATTGTACACAGATGCATCATTTCAGGGATTAGGAGCGATCCCAATGCAGTTAAATGAGACGTATATTATGTGTACAGGTACTTTCAGTCCTGTGTGACAGAGTGAATTTTGGACAATAGATTAATTTCTCTCGTGAGAATAAATCTTCGTCTCTGGGAATGATAGTGGTTCCCAGAGTTGCTTTCGATTTAGGAAGAGTTGTGTTAGGAGACTCTTCATTTGAGAGTGATGATTTATTCGGAGTGTATCCGAAAATAGTAAGTATTGAGACGTTCATGTTGATGGAACGATATGTGGAACACGGTTGATTTCATAGTTTGATGTTGGGTATGCCAACAAGAAAAAGTGGAATATTAGTGATCGATAGGGTTACGTACCGTGATGAAGTGGAGCTTAGTACGTTAGACTGTGTTGGGAGATTATCTAGAATTCGGAAAGGACTTGATAGGATTTGAGTAATCGGTGATCGATTAGCTAGGTTCACTCATTTTCTTCTGAGCCGTATGATGGACTCCATTGGATCGCTTGATGGAATTATATCCATGGGGCATCCTTGGGTATCATTTCTGATAGTGATTCATGATTCACCTTACGATCCTGGTAAAGTCTCCCATCGGTTACGAGTATAGAGCTCCACTCTGGTACAGTTATGTATCTTTGATAGATGGTCGATATGTTGAGAGAGTATATAAGAGCTGGAAATATAATATTCGAGCTCAGTACCCCACTTAGTCACTTGAAGTGTGACTTTGCTCCGGATACTTGAGATGATTATTGTGACATCTCGCTTGTACATGAGTCGGAAATTTGGGGACCAAATTTTTATAAGTGGGGGAGAATGTAAAATACGAAAAAAAAAAAATTGGGCTGGAAATTAACTCGTTAATTAATTAGGATTAATTAGGGGATTAATTGGGCTTAAATAGTGGGCCAAAATTGGGCTGGAAATGGGTTGTAATGGACTGGGCCGAAATTGGGCTGGAAATGGGCTAAAACCTAATGGGCTAAATCTAGTTGGGCTGAGTCCATTGGGCTGACTTAGTTGGGCTGAAAGATGGGCCTAGGCTGAACCCAATCAGATTGAGTTTGGGTTGAGCTGGGTTAATCGAATCAGTCGAACGACGTTTATAAGCTGCCGAACGAATTGATTTCGTCAGATCGCGATCCCGTTTCCATTTCTTCTCCGCGACATTTCCTCTGCTCCGCGCGATCGCGTCGCCGACCTCCGCTCGTCGGCGTCGTAGCGACGGCTTCGGACGCCCTCACCGCGGCCATTGCGCTAGTGGGCTGATCTCCGGTCGAGGAACAAGGGGTTCGTGCTTAAGGGATCTCGGAGATTTCCGTCGTGAACGGCGATGTTATCGCTTGCGTGATCTGCCGGTCCATTACTATAGCTAGGGTTAGGTTTCAATCATTGTTTCCTGGATGTAGCCGTATTCATCGGTTGAGCTCCAATCTATGGTATGGCGGTGATCGAGCTCCGATCTTCGCGGTAAATAGGGACGAGGAAGGAGGATTTCCGGTGGAGTGCTGAGCTTGTGATTGGAGCTGGGATTGCCATCGGTGAACCATTCCGAGCCGCCTCAGCACCTCCGTAGCTTGGATCGGTTTTGGGCAGTGTTTTGGAGCTCGAATTTTGCCGGTGAACAGAGCTACTGAGGGAGGATCTACCGTGTTGGTAAGTCGATCCATTTTTTCTGTCCACTGTACTATATTGAAATTGCTAGGTAGTTGTAGTGAGTTCTATGTGTTTGTGATGTTGGTAATCGACGGTGAACAGGGGAGGTGGTTGTCGGTGAAGATTTGGCCGGTAAGTGTGTTTATCCTTTTTGTTTCATTTGTAGAGTGCTGTGAATTCTGTGGTGTGCCAATGTTATTGAGATCCGATGAGTGCTGTGAATGGAGCATCGTGTGGGGCGGTTTGGAGTGGGATCCAATTGATGTAGGTGTTGTTCAGTGGTTCAATTGTTGTTCAGTAATCTTGGAGTTGCTATTTCGTTGCAGTTGGTGATTTGCTCAGATCAGTGAAGTTGTTTGTGCCGATTGAGTGGAGAATTGTTTAATTCGATTTTCTTTTAATTGATTGTGTGGATGATCTGGTTATGCTCATGGTTGAGTGTTACTGTAAATGATGGAGCTGTCATGGCGGTGAACGATGGTGTGTGTGTGAATTTAGTGATCTATTGTGAGTGTTGTTTAGATCTATATAGTGATCTTGTTGATTTGGGAGCGAGTTTGGTTTTGGTGTATCAAATTGGGTTAATTGGAGTTTCTACCTCGTAGACGAGGAAAGGATGCGAGTATAGGAACGATGTAGTGTTAGTTCCTATGTTTGTTGGATACTTGTACTTAACCATGATTGTTGTTATTGTGCAGGTGTGTGATACGTAGCAGGTCCGTGGCCGTGAGCATTATTCGAGCTTCATATCATGTGGGTAATATCTACCTGGTCCGGTAGTTTGATCAATTCCAGTGCATGATCTTGGATATATATGTTTATACCTGTTTACCTTAAATCCACTCTTATTTAATCACATGCTTGTACTGCCTTGACCTTTGAGATATATACTCTGTTACTCATTGATTATCTAGCACGAATAGGAACTATAAACCCTATTACGTATTAGCTGATGGATGTTCAGTAAATACAAGTGGTTAGGTTTATCTTTATGACTTCAGATTGGGTTACTGTCCTACATCACTAGGGTTAGGTGATGGTTTGAATTATGGAATTGATTGTTATATCATATCCGTATTAGTGGTGCATTTATAATGGATCTAGTTGTCTGTGCATAGATAATTGTATGATTGTCAGTATGTGACCAGGGACTAGAGGTCCTAGCGTGATGGTATAGCCATTATGGATTGTGTGCCTGTGTATGGTTATATGGACGGTCGATTGTATATCGCTACTGACTAGAGGTCTTAGCGTGGTGGACTGTCAGATAAGTATGACTCTTCGTGCGATAGAGAGAGTCTTGTGATTGTAGTCCTTGCATAGTTGACTTTTGGTTGACCAGGACTCCCCATGGGATAGGGAGTGAGGCGAGGATACATGTATGGAGCTATGCATCATTACATTTCATGCATCGATGGTGAGTCGCCTTGTGGTTGAGACGAAGTCGTCGGTCATCCCTGCCTCCCGGCCACTCGGGGTAGTGGTAGCAGGTGAGGGCGAGATTGGATGTGCGCGCTCGCCACTATGGATGGTGGTAGGCGGAGATGCGACCGCGCAGAGTGGTGTTAGACTACGCCCACTATAGGCAGTGGTTGTGTGAGGTGCAATTGTCTGTGTCGCGCGTTTGTCTACTCATGGGTAGGGGACGTGTGGCTGCAGCGAGGCCCCTAGGAGTAGTTAGCTTTACGCTTACATGCTACTCGGTCATACTACCCAACTCGACCACTCGAGTGGTGGCGGTAGTCGGGCTAGTTGTCATGTCGTACACCAGCCACTCTGGGTCGTGGTTGGACGTGTCCACAGACAGTGACCATGCATATGCATTGCTGATATATATGTATGCATGTATTTGATATATGTTTTACATATGCCTGTGAGATGTTGCATTTGATTGAGCTATGATTGTTGCACATGCTTGTACATTATGATACATGCCATTTGCATTTTATTTACTGCTATGTGTTGAGCATGATACATGCGTTGATTCAGACTGTTATATGCAATTGATTAGCATCATGTCATTGTGTGGTACGGACCGGGTTATTATACAAGTGATCATATCTTTGTTCATATAAAATTATTGTCGTATGGATTGACGTACATTATATGGGTTATGTTATTGTATATCCATCGAGGATGATATAGCTTATGGTGTTATGAGTCGAATGCGTTGGTACATTACTTTATGTTCAGTTGATCAGTTTAGTATATACATTGCGTATGACTTTACTGTAGTTACTTGTTATTAGAGTTGGATAGGACTGTATGTCTATTGGACTCATGCTGTATACCTGTAGATCTTCACATGTATACTTGTAGATCTATCCTTATATGTTGTTCATGCACTTTCTATATATTACCCCTGAGTTTATACTCACCACCCCGGGACCCTGGGCTTCCTGTCGCCCAGATAACAGGTAGAAGATTCCTTGGACGTTCGGAGCTCCGCCAGCTGATCCCATCTCACACCAGACGAATGGACATGTTTTCCGTATTGTTGTATTTCTACGGATTATCGTTTCGTGGTTTTAACCTGTATTATTTCCGTATCTGTGATATACGGACGTGTTGTATGTATTTGGCTTTCGATGTGACTTCTATTATGTTTCTTGTTGTGTCAAGTCACTCCGGAGTGCACAGTTGGGTCATTGTATATTGTTTTATCTGTTGTATGTTTCCGCTGCATTTTTATATGTTGATATCTGTGTATATCATATTGTTGTTGTGGGCCTACGGGCCTTGTATTAACCCGATATGTTGCCACGTACAGGGGAGATGCCGTCCGTTTACTTTTCGGCACGGCATACTCTCGGGGCGTGACACTTTGCCAACCTCAAGAAGTGCACCTTTTGTACAGAGAGGGTTGTGTTTCTTGGATTTGTTATTGTTGGGGATCGTTGACCGCTAGAGGGGGGTGAATAGCGCGTGCTAGTACCGATGATGAAATTCGATCGTGATTACGTCTACAATTTTCGTTAGCGCAGCGGAAACAAAGATAATAAAGCAATAACGAAAACACAAGCACACAAACACACGGATATAACGTTGTTTGAAACCGAACAGTTCCTACTCCATGGATCGAGCTCTAAAGAGCTCTAGCGATGCCAATGCAATTACTAATCACAAATACTCCTTCTCGACACAAGTCGGAGGCGGAGAAACCTCGTATAAACGTTCTTACAACAATAAGAAATGAATACAAGCAAAATATAAGAGAGAACTACAATGTAAGTAAAGAAAACTACTTTACAAGAGCTTTTGATTTGCTTGCTTTTGGTTGCCTTGAACTAGCCTTGAAGGACTGGAAAAGCACCAATTATTTCCCTTCAAATCGCCCAAGAAAAATCTTGTTTTGAGCCTTCCACAAACAACTGCTTTTATCCTCCATCGGCCGATTTGGATTTCACTTTCGCCATAAGGCCCCGATCATTCGCTAACATCAGATCTGTGAGACAACGACTCAATCCACATTGGAAAAGTTCCAACGGGACTCTCACCGGCCGATCGCTAACATTCATTGCGATCACCCGTAGTCCGCCTAATCGGCTACGGAGCATTCGTGCTCGCGACTCAATCGGGTAGCGATCGCCGTAATCGCTCAATTAGCGATCGCTGCGCGGCCAATCGCTAATTAGTATCGACGCTCACAAGCAATCGCTATAATGAGCAGTTGGCTGCCAAAGCAATTTCAGCCCTAAATGGCAGTCGAGTTCTAGTCAACTCACGGCAGTCGAATCGGCCATAATACCAGTCGACTGTCAATCTCAAAGATGAGGTTTTAACCCAAGTATGATGTCCCCATACTTGCTAGACCATCCTTAGCCTAGACCTAAGCCTTCTAGCCACCTCCATCAGCCTCACGCCTCTCGGATCCCTCCAAGTCATCCATGACTTGTTCATCCATCGCGCTAGCCTTCAGGTGCTTCCATCGGCTATGTCATGCTAACGGTGTCTACACCGCCAAGGCACATTGGACTTACGCCGCCAAGACTCCGCTTGGACTTTACGCCGCCAACCATTGGACTTATGCTGCCAAGACTCCACCCTTGGACTTTACGCCGCCAATATCAAACCCCTTGGACTTCTCAAATGCCAAGACTCAAGCTTGGACTTTCCCTTGCCAACCCATGTTGGACTTTCCATGCCAAGACCCATGCTTGGACTTCCCTTATGTCAAATACTCAAGACTTGGACTTTTCCAAATGCCAAGTGTCCCACTTGGACTTTCCATGCCAAGTACCCATGACTTGGACTATACCTTGCCAAGACCCATGCTTGGACTTTCCCATAATCACATGGTCAACCCTAGTTAACCATCAAAGTCTCCCTCGAGTCTGGTCAATTATAACCTGGGTCGATTGTATAAACAATCTCCCAAAATATATTAACCGACATCAATGTCAAACATCAATGGCAAACATACTATGTCAAACATCAAAACATCACTCGAGTCAAACTCGAGTCTAGTCAATCATGACCTGGGTTGATTGCACCAACAATCTCCCCATTTTTGATGCTTGACAAAACAAACCTTGAGTTAGGCCCCTAACTCAAATTCCCTTACTAATTTTCCAAATTGGTAATTTAACCTTCTCCCCCTTTTTAACATACATAAAAAAAGGTTATCTCTCCAAGGAGGTCAATGTCTCATGTCCCAATGAGATCTTACAATCTTCCCCTTGATCCAAAAATACCTAGGATGCTATCAATCTTCCTAGTGATAAGTCCCATATCACTCAAGAGAGGTAATCCTATACACTCTCTCAATTTCCAAATTGAGTTTCTTAAAATCCCATTGTCCCTCTCATGAGGAAAAATACCATTCATCATCCCATAATGAATTCCTCCCCCTAAAGGCTTGCTCCCCCTTGACCATTGCACCAACAATGTCCTTGGAAAGTCCCTAAGCCAATAAGAACTCTAAACCATAAAAAATAAGGTTCAAAGTTAAAACATGAACTTTCCACACCTTAAATTTGATACAAACCCTAAACCACTCTTCTAATCCATATCCAATGGATTTTCACCTTTTATAATGCTTCCCAAAGCATATCCTAGGGTTAGAAGTGGTTAGATAACTTTACCATGGCTGAAAACAGGCTAAACAATCTTTTTTTTCCCGAAATCAGCTTAGCGACTCTACAGAATTAGTCGAATCGGCACTTATCGATCAATCGCCACTAAGAGTAATGATCGAT
This sequence comes from Wurfbainia villosa, assembly GCA_025175895.1. Lineage (NCBI taxonomy): Eukaryota > Viridiplantae > Streptophyta > Magnoliopsida > Zingiberales > Zingiberaceae > Wurfbainia > Wurfbainia villosa. The sequence continues at coordinate 116,086,127 of CM045995.1, read as the reverse complement.
AATCAAAATCTCGATTTTCAGTTATCAGAAATGAGATTTGGAAAAACATAAATAATTATACGTAATTTGAAAAATCATGAAATTTGATACGTATAATACCTATGACCAATACAATGGGTGAAAAATATTTTACCCATAAAATATTGAAATTGATACAAAATTCAAAAGTGAAGAAAAACTTCAATGTTTTAGCTCACTTTGTATCAACTTCATCATTGGTGATTGCTATCAAAAGATAGGCTTCACCAAGGTTTTCTAAATTGATTTCAAAATGTTTTTAAAAAATCTATTTTGGATCATATTCCTTGGGCTCTATGTACATGACTTGTACACAAACTTTTCCAATGATCCACATATGATTTTAGATGAGTTTTAGTTCATCTAGATGCAAAAACTATGCACCTTGAACTTAACTCATATCCTAGCATCTCACATATATCTAAGGTGTATAAATATACATACATGTCAAGTTAGATGTGAGATGTGGGTTTTGGTTTATTTAATCTAGGGTTTCATGCATTTTCTAAGAAAACCCTACTTGATTCCCTTATAAATGGGACTTCAAGTCATGTCATTGTCCTTAACTCAATTTTAATCAATTTAGATGCATGAAATGATCATGGCATAATGATAGCAAAATAAATCATGGCCAATGATCATGATGTCATGACATATGATATAAAACTAAAGCACATGACATTTAATCCTAATTTCTAAACATGATCATGACATATAAGTGATGAAAATAAACATGATGTCATGTCATGACATATGACAAACAAATCATGGCAAATAAAAAGTATAAGTATAAGAATACCTAAATTTTAATATTAATTGCCATTTGATATAATTAAATATATTTTGCTATATATTCACTTTTCTCCCTAGTGTGCCAAAAATTCAAAATGGCACACTATGACCTCTAAACCTAAATTGTGCCAATTTGATCATTTTATTAAACTTCTCAAATAATATTGGCACATCCTAAAATCTTTTAGGATCATAATTCAAAACTATTTCCAAGGCATCCACAACCTTGAAAATTACCTAAGGTGCCACCTTTACCATGGTTAGGTTAACTATCCTTCCATTTAAAGTTGGCACACCCTAAACCCATTTAGCGTGAATCGATCACGCTCTTAGGAACTCAAAATCTATTTGAGCTCCTAGGGTTTACTAGGTATTCCTTAGGGATAATCTCCCTAGATACCTTCCTAATGACCCTCCTAGGCTTGTTAGCCTTGGTCATTGTGATCTTACCTAGGTTGATTCTAGGGGTAACTCCCCTTGCAACCTTCTTAGTGGCCACCCTAGGTTTCCTAGAAACCCTAGCCACTAGGCACAAACCTTGGTCAACCTTAGGGATGACTTCCCTATTGACCTTGATCTTCCTAGACCTAATTTGTGTCCCATAATCGAATGGAACACTATTATAAGTCACCTTAGGCTTAGGTTTGTGACCCAAACCATTCTTGCCCTTGGTTGACTTTTGTTTCTTGGGTCCTAGATGTTGACTTTGAGGTTTTGACCCTTGACTTTGACCATTAGACCCTTGCATTTGATTTTGCATAATTTTGAGGGTCTTTTCTAATTTCTCAAGCCTTGATCTCAAGGCTTAGTTCTCTAATTCTAATTGCCCAATTTTAGAATTTTGATTTGGTCTTTGGGCATGGGACTTCCTAGGCATGTGTCTAGTCCATTTAGGATTAAGGTATAAGTATTCTCCTATTTTCCTAATAGACTCCCTAGGAAGAACGTTTCTAGGGACATTAGTCCCAAATTTCTCCTTCTTTGAAAGGTAGACATTTTTGGCTCCTAAATAAAATTCTCTATTTCTAGCATGCTCTTTATGATAAATAGCAAGACTATTAAAATTATTCCTAGCATGCTTTTGACTAAAATTTAAAGAACAAGCATTGTTTAAATATACCTTAGGGTTAGCTATAGAAGCTCCCCCTACTTGTAATGCTCCTTCTTGCCCCTTCTTCTTCCCCCTAGGGCATTGACTCCGGTAATGCCCCTTTGAGTTGCACTTGAAGCATATGATATGCTCCTTGCTCTTTTGACTTGGGGCACCGACATCCTTGACTTTTGGAGCCGGTTGAGCCTTCTTGATCCTTTTTGGACACTTATTCTTGTAGTGTCCGGATTCCCTACACTCAAAGCATATTATATGAATTTTATTATTAATTGACATGCTTGAGTTACCTAGGGTGGTTGTAGGTGCCGGAATCGGATTTTGAGCTTCTTCATCTTGACCGGATGTCGAAGCTTCTTCTTGATGTTCCGGTGTGGAAGTTCTCTCCTCTCCCTCAATCCTTGAGGTGGATGCTTCTTCCGCTTCCTCCACCGATCCGGAAGTTGACTCCCTATCAACTTTCGACTCCTCAAGCTCTTTAGATGGCGATGTGTTTGCTTGAGCTTGAGAGGGTGAGCACTCCTCTTCTTCTTCTTCTTGGACCGATGATAAATTTTCATGGAGCTTTTCCACTTGGCTCCATAGCTTCTTGGCATCTACATAATTACCTAACATACACAAGATATTATTAGGCATTAAATCAATTAAAATTTTTATCACCTTATCATTTTTCTCGGATGCTTGGACTTGCTCTTCGGTCCATCTCTTCTTTTTGAGGAATCCACCTCTTGGTCCTCTTGGATATTCAAATCCATCCATCAAAATGGACCATTTCTCAAAATCTCTCATCATAATAAAATCTTCAATTCTTCTCTTCCAAGAAATGAAGCCTTCTCGTCCGTATAGGGTGTAGGGCACCGGTGTGTTGATGTCCCAACCTAATTGTTCTTGGACTTCCATCTTCACCCTCTAGCGTGCTCCCTTAGTTGTTAAACTTCAAGAGCGTCCTCGCTCTGATACCACTTATTGGGGATCAGTTGACCGCTAGAGGGGGGTGAATAGAGGGTGCTAGTACCGATGATGGAATTCGATCGTGATTGCGTCTACAATTTTCGTTAGCGCAACGGAAACAAAGATAATAAAGCAATAACGAAAACACAAGCACACGAACACATGGATATAACGTGGTTCAGAACTGAACGGTTCCTACTTCACGGATCGAGCTCTAGCGATAGCAATGCAATCACTAATCACAAATACTCCTTCTCGACACAAGTCGGAGGCGGAGAAACCTCGTACAAATGTTCTTACAACAATAAGAAATGAATACAAGCAAAATACAAGAGAGAAATACAATGTAAGTAAAGAAAACTACTTTACAAGAGCTTTTGATTTGCTTGCTTTTGGTTGCCTTGAACTAGCCTTGAAGGACTGGAAAAACACCAACTATTCCCCTTCAAATCGCCCAAGAAAAACCTTGTTTTGAGCCTTCCACGAACAACTGCTTTTATCCTCCATCGGGCTAGATTTTCTCCTGACAGTCGACTGCCAACACTGTAGCTGTGAGACAACGACTCAATCCACATTGGAAAAGTTCCAACGGGACTCTCACCACGATCGCTAACATTGGCGCGATCACACTCGTAGTCGATCGCCTATCGGCTACGGAGCATTCTGTGCTCACGACTAATCGGCGATCGCCGATCACTTCTCCAATTAGTCGATCGCGCTCAATCGCTTCCAATGAGCAGTTAACTGCCAAGGCAATTTTAGCCCTAAATGACAGTCGAGTTCTAGTCAACTCACGGCAGTCGAACCGACCATAATGCCAGTCGACTGCCAACCTCAAAGATGAGGTTTTAACCCAAGTATGGTGTCCACATACTTGCTAGACCACCCTTAGCCTAGACCTAAACCTTCTAGCCACCTCCATCAGCCTCACGCCTCTCGGATCCCTCCAAGTCATCCATGACTTGTTCATCCATCGCGCTAGCCTTCAGGTGCTTCCATCAGCTATGTCATGCTAACGGTGTCTACACCGCTAAGGCACATTGGACTTACGCCGCCAAAACTCCGCTTGGACTTTACGCTGCCAGCCATTGGACTTATGCTGCCAAGACTCCACCCTTGGACTTTACGCCGCCAATATCAAATCCCTTGGACTTCTCAAATGCCAAGACTCAAGCTTGGACTTTTCCTTGCTAACCCATGTTGGACTTTCCATGCCAAGACCCATGCTTGGACTTCCCTTGTGCCAAGTACTCAAGACTTGGACTTTCCCAAATGCCAAGTGTCCCACTTGGACTTTCCATACCAAGTACCCATGACTTGGACTTTACCTTGCCAAGACCCATGCTTGGACTTTCCCATAATCACATGGTCAACCCTAGTCAACCATCAAAATCTTCCTCGAGTCAAACTCGAGTCTGGTCAATTATAACCTGGGTCGATTGTATAAACAATCTCCCAAAACATATTAACCGACATCAATGTCAAACATACTATGCCAAACATCAAAACATCACTCGAGTCAAACTCGAGTCTGGTCAATCGTGACCTGGGCTGATTGCACCAACAGTTATTAGTGCTAAAGGGGTTGAGATGGATGAAGAAAAGGTGAAAGCCATCCAAGTATGGCCAACACCTACAACAATCAGTCAAGTGAGGAGCTTCCATGGATTAGCCAACTTCTATCGACGATTTGTGCCAGATTTTAGTAACATTGCAGTTCCTCTTACTAATGTCATCAAGAAAAATGAGTCATTCAAGTGGGGAGAGGAACAAGAGAAAGCATTTAACACCTTGAAAGAAAAGCTAAATTCAACTCCTTTATTGATCCTACCTGACTTCTCTAAAACATTTGAAATCGAATGTGATGCTTCTGGTATTGATATAGGTGTTGTGCTTATGCAAGAAAGGAGACCCATAGCTTACTTCAGCGAAAAGTTGAGCGGAGCAACTCTCAACTAACCCACATATGACAGAGTTGTATGCATTGGTAAGGGCATTGGAAATGTGGCAACATTACCTATGGCCAAAGGAATTCGTGATTAACACGGATCATCAATCTCTACGACATTTGAAGGGGCAACACAAGTTGAATCGACACCATGCAAAATGGGTAGAGTTCATTGAGACATTTCCTTATGTGATCAAATACAAGCAAGGCAAAGAGAATGTGGTAATTGATGCTCTATCTCGAAGGTATGCTTTACTTTCCACTTTAGATGCGAAATTACTTGGATTTGAATATATCAAGGACTTATATGCCAATGATACTAATTTTTCTGATGTGTTCAAAGTATGTGAGCAAGTTGCATTTGGAAAAGTCTATAGGCTTGATGGATTTTTATTTCGGGAAAATAAATTGTGTGTACCCTTATTTTCATTACGTGAATTGTTTATTAGGGAAGCCCATAGTGGTGGTTTGATGGGGCATTTTGGTGTCACTAAGACTTTTAGGATTTTGCAAGATCATTTTTTTTGGCCTCATATAAAACGTGATGTAGAGAAAATTTGTGAGAAGTGTATCACTTGCAATCAAGCTAAATCTAAGTTGAAATCTCATGGCTTGTATACACCTTTGCCTATACCCCATGAACCGTGGACTCATATTTCAATGGACTTTGTGTTGGGATTACCTCAGACTAAGAGGGGAAGGGTTTTGATTTTTGTTGTGGCAGATAGGTTTTCTAAGATGAATCATTTCATTCCATGTCATAAAACCAATGATGCATCCCATATAGCTGATTTGTTCTTTAAAGAGGTTGTTAGGTTGCATGATATGCCTAGGACCATTGTCTCTGATCGAGATGCAAAATTTTTGAGTTACTTTTGGAAGACTCTGTGGAGGAAATTGGGAACTAAATTGTTATTCTCTACCACTTGTCATCCCCAGACCGATGGGCAAACTGAAGTTGTTAATCGAACTTTATCCTTCTTACTTCGTGCCATTATCAAAAAGAATTTGAAAACATGGGAGGATTGTCTACCACATGTCAAGTTTTCATACAATAGAAGCATATATTATGCAACTCAATTTTCTCCATTTGAAATTGTTTATGGATTCAATCCTTTGTCACCAATAGATTTGATTCCTTTGTCTTTAAGTGAACATATCAACTTAGATGGTAAGAAGAAGGCTAATTTTGTAAAGCAAATTCATGAACAAGCATGCCTGAATATTGAGAGAAGAACCAAGCAATATATCCAACAAGCTAACAAAGGATGACAAAAAGTTGTGTTTGAACCAAGAGAGTGGGTTTGGTTGGACTTACGAAAGGAGCGATTTCCAGAAAAACATCATTCTAAGCTCCTACCTCGAGGCGATTTCAAGTGATAGAACACATCAACGATAATGCCTACAAACTTGAATTGCCAGGTGAGTATGGTGTGCATACTACTTTTAATATTTCTGATTTGTCCCCATTTGATTTAGGTGATGATTTGAGGACAAATCATTTTCAAGAGGGGGAGAATGATGTACACCAAGGAGGGGTTCATCAAGACAGGATTAAAATCGCGAAAGAACATTTATCACTTCCCCAGGGGCCAATTACAAGACTTTAAGAAAAACATTTCAAGGAAGCACTAAACGGGCTAATCTAAGAACAATGGGCTGACTATGAGAAAGGAGAAACCAAGTTAAATCCGAGTAGAGATCAAGGCTTAACCCATGTGATCGGTCTTATCCAGCCATGATGCAGCTTTGCATGATGTTTGAAAAGGGTGTAAAGAAGCATGAAAACTTGGGATTTTGGTTTTCAAAGTTATTTAATTGCACACATGCAAAGTGTGAAGACTTGGAGTCTTTTTTGGGTTTCTAAGTGTGTAATTGCTTGCATGCAACATTGGTACTCTTGTTTGCATGCATGCATGTAGGTCTTTTACTTGCTTGCTCCCATTATATAAGAGAGATAATTCCGAATTTGTGATAAATTGGTTTTGAGTAAATATCCTTGTGAAGATTTTGTGTTCTCTTGGTTCTTGAAGGAACTTCTGAACTTATCGAGTCTATCTCATGACGTTCAACAATCGAAACTTATCACCTTCTTGGTGTGACGTTTCCTTCTTCTGTAGTCTTTGTTCGTGCCAGTCTTGGTTGTGGGTGTTGGTGCAGTAGACACCTAAAGTTGAACCTGAGTTTTGATTATAGCAAATGATACAAAGTTAAGCTCATGTTGTTATCTCACGAGTTGAATCGAGTGTGCAGAAAATTGCTATAGCTGGAGCTGAAGGTTAGCGACACCCGGAGGAAGCCGTGGTGGTCAGGCGACACTTGAGTGACTTCGGAGGGAGCCGAAGGAATCGAGTGGAAGGTCGGAAGCGAAAGCGACACAGTAAGTATCGAGGTAAGCTCGTATGTGCGAGTGTAAGTGAGGTCATATCCTCTTTACGGGGCAAGACTTAAGTGTAGATCCGACCCAAGACATCCCATCGGTGGTCTAGGTCGAGATCGGACGGTCGGAGGTCGTCGAAATAATGTTATTTTTTAGCTAACTTGTCATTTCAATAGTATCGATCGATACTTGAGGACTCGACCGCTGGCCCATCACGATCGCCTATGGTCAACATTCGACCGATGTCGCCATCACGATCGGATGATGACCATCACCGATTGATGGTCAATGATCGCTTATCACCCCATTTCAAGGAGATTGGTGCTCAATTGTGATTGGCTAAAGTTCCTCTCGGAAAGGGGCTCAAAGGCTATAAAAGGAGGGCCTATCCTAGGGTTTCTTCATCAATTCTAAGCTTCCAAAAGCCTCTGCCAAGCTACAACTTTCCGACAACGAAGTGCTTCTTCTTCGACGTCTAGGTTTTAATTGTTTTCATTTTATTACGTCGGTTTAAGTTTTTATTTCAGTTCATTACTATCAATTCTCGGAGCTTTTATCGTAACGAGGAGAGGGGGAGTGTCCCTCTACCTCAAGCTTTGTGCTTCATTTGTATCGATTAACTCCTACCTCTAACGAGGAGGAGTTCTTTAGTGTTTTTGCCCTCCGTACGTGGTCAAGGATCACTAAGGCCTTGGAGTTGTAGCCGAAGGCTACGAACCAAGTAAAATTCCCTTGTCTCTTTTACTTTACATTTACATTTCCGCTGTGTATAAGTGTTTTGAAACGATTTCGAAAAGAAAAAAAGGTTTATCGCTATTCACCCCCCCTCTAGTGATCCGCTTCGATCCAACAATTGGTATCAGAGCCGAGGGTTGCTAAGATTTGGTGAAACCACCGATCTAGCTTTTTACAACTTTCTTTTCTTTTTTAATTCTGTTTATTTCAGATTTATTTCATTTGGTTAGTTTTTCTCCTGCACTACTAATCCAAGACGCGAGTCTTGGTACATTTTCGTGTGTTTTTGTCATTGCTAGGTTTTTCGTCTTCATCTCCTTGTTTCTTTTGTTTTAATGGCCCATCTCGAGGGTTTTAGCACCGTCCGACCTCCGTTTTACAACGGAGATGACTTCCGTTATTGGAAGGGTCGGATGGAATGCTTTCTCAAAACCCAAATCGAGATGTGGATCATAATCCAAACGGGATTCACACTTCCGACTAACGAAGTGGGTGAATCCTTGGATTATGACCAATGGACCATTGTGACAAAATGACAAGTCGAAGCCGACACCAAGGCAACTCAAATCCTTCAATGCAGTTTGTCCAAGGAGGAACTAAATCGCGTCGGCCCCTTCATCAGTGCAAAGGATTTTTGGACAAAGCTAGTGAAGCTACACGAAGGGACCGATGAAGCCAAGGTATGTAAGCGAGATCTTTTATTTAATAAACACTACAACAAAAAATCGAATAGACAACGGTGAAAAACCGTTGTCTATTAGCAAAAAAATCCGTGGTAAATCGACCCATTGTGAAAAGTGGATCGGGCAAAGACAACAGTGAAAAATCGTTGTCGTTTCAAGGATAAGACAACGGTTTTTAACCGTTGTCTTTGACCGAACCACTTTTCACAACGGGTCGATTTACTACGGATTATTTTGCTCATAGACAATGGTTTTTCACCGTTGTCTTTTCCTTAAATCTACAACGGTCTTTCACCGTTGTCTTTGATCGACCCCCGATTTACCATGAATTTTTTTGCTCATAGACAACGGTTTTTCACCGTTGTCATTTCTCAACGGTTACTCTAGAACATAATAAACCGTTGTAGATTTATAGTATTGCGTTTTTAATATAAATCATACAACATCAAAAAGAATTATAGAAAACACATATACACTCGCACTTGTAGCAATGTAAAGTACAAGGTCATATCACATTTTAAATGATTACTCTTAGAAACATATATGTTAAAAAGTACTGTGGCAAAACAACTACACATCATATGCATCAAAAGTATTATGCATAATAAGCAAAACACTTATAGATTACCACATGTAACCAAAAGAGGTATGTACACTTAAATCTCTCCTAATCATCAGATATGCGATCTTGTATGCATTCAACCCACTCCGAACATACTTCATCAATTTCTTTTGTAGCTATCACAGATTTTGTGAACTGCATGTGAATAAATGAATGAAAATGTAATTAAACACTATGATATCAATAAGAAAATTTGAAAATATATCTAATATATTACTATTGGTCGTAGGGAAGACTTGTCAATGGATGCGGCGCCTTCAATTATATCTCTCATATATCGCAAAATAAAATAACCGCATTGAGCTCCATCCGATTGAAGGGGAACCTGTGATGGAAAAAATTATAGTAGTTATTCGGATAGTAAAATTTGATACATAAATTACACAAAAAAAAGTCACTAACAAAAAATGTATATGAATAACATCTACTCTAACAAGAAAGTATATGATTCACATCTACTTTAACAAAAATATCACTAAATAATTACTCAAATTATATAAGCTCCCCACAATGTAAAACATACATTGATTATTTCCCACAAATGTTGTTTCTTCCCGTGCTTATCAATCTCTGTGTTGAACAATTTCAAGGCCCTTCATAAAATCATAAAAGATTATAAACTTTTAAAGCATCAAGTCTTACCCTTTTCAAGGTTTGTACCTCCTCGTTTGCTTTGATTTTTTGTCATAGAGTTGACAACCTATTAATCACAAAATCTGCAATCTGCAAATATAAGGTAAATATCATAATTTAGTGCAATTGCAATCAAAGGAACATTGAATTCTTACAAGTACATAATAGCTTTTCAAGAGAAAAATACTAAGGTAAATTACACATACATAATAGCTTTTCAAGAGAAAAATGCTATAAGGTAAATTACACGTACATAATTTAGTGCAATTGCTCAAAGGTAAATATCATGATTTATAACCAAACTGGGCGTACAAGGTAAAATTCAAAGAAATGACAACAAATATATAACCAAATCCATAGTTTTATTAGAACACTCTCCAAAATAATGCTGAAGCACTAGGACACAGTTCTAGCAAAATTAAGGTTTCCAAACACTCTCCAAATTGAGCTTACTTGTGTTGGAGATAACAACAAATATTAAACGTGCAACTTCCTGCAGTAGAATAAAATGTCAGCAAAGAGATGTATCTTTGGGAGACTTCCTCAAGCAGTCTCCATGACGGTCCGTGGAAGGCACTGTCACATAGCAACACAACAAAAATTTGTAAAATTAAATTGACAGCAAAATGTGACAACCATTAAACCAAAATCAATAACAAAAAGTGACATTGAAAGACCAAACCAGATTTGATATAGACCGATCAATTAATATTACTGAGAGACACATAAAGACTGTGCCTATGCATGGCAACAGTAACAACTATAGTTAGGAGTTGTTTCCCTTTCTGTTCCACACCTGCATGCATCAAATAATCATGGAAGATGTCAAACCGGGCAATCGCAATAAGTTTTTCAATTTATTCTCGCTTGTATTTGTTCTTCATGATTGATGACATATGCAAGTATGAGATCTAGATGCAGATCTGCGCTGTCTCATGCAAGATTTGTTATTGTTCTCCTCGCAAAATGCTAACTTCTTTCATATGCTGTTGTGTCCGGGAGATGGTTTCCCAATTAACACCAGGATTCATATTGAATTTAGCTAGTGACACCAACTCCCAGAAATAAACTCCAACTTAATACTCTCTCTAAATACACTTCTACACTACTATGCAACCTCAAACATTAATTTGGATACGTTGGCCTTCAGATGACATTTAACATTTTGCAGCAAAGTTGGAATACAGAACAAAGGATGGCCAATCCTAGCTTTCTAAGTTTCCTTCTTGGTAGAAAATATACTTGCATGTGGATTATAGACTTTTCGAGGCCTTCAAAGATGACCTCCGGCTGTGAAATCTAAGCCTCCTTGTCCCCGAGCTTTCATTTGCCTGCAAATGATGGCCGTTTTACTTGCATTGTGGATTCTGTGTGGTCTCTAGTTTTGCAGGTGATAGTAGATGAGAGATAGAGAGATCAAATGATGCAGAACAATTAGTAAAAAATATCTATGGCTTCATCACCAGATTTATTACCAAATTTTACTGTAAGAAGAAATAATAACATGAAAATATAAATGCTGGACGAATGGAGGAAGTCAACTGGTCTCCAAACCAGCTACACATTTTTTCATCAGTGGTTAACTTCCTAAACTCAGATTTTATTGGCTTGTACTGATTAAATGCAACAGGAAGTAGCGATACCCTGATCGTAGGATCCGTGGAATCATCCATAACTTGGATTACTATCCGATCGGACGGCCAGGAAAGAGCACAGGTGGCCCCAATGGAGAGCTTGTATACCTGCAAGTGCAACCAAGTTGGTTGCCAAATACCATCCATTTTTGTTAGATAATAAAAGAATAAATCAAAATTAAGTGTACGTAAATCAGTGATAAATATCGTTTTACTACCTCTCTCTCGTTGTACATCGGAATATGAATGAGCACCATGGGAAAAGCCAGATTCCCGGACTCGGTCGGCCGAGTTGATCGGTTAGCGGTAGCGTGACTCGACGGTGGCGTAGGATCTTAACCGCGAGGCTCACGACGGCCATGGAGACCACCTCGACCAGCAGCATCACCGACATTGCCAAGAAAACAACGGTCGCAACTCGCAGCACTGGCGCGACTACCCGTGAATGCACCTCCCCCCAGGCATACCCGATCGAGCCCCATAGCGCATCGGCCTGGCTCCAAGATATTTCAACGCCGTCTAGGGAAGGAAGGAGTGTCCTATAGTCATCAGTTTGGAGTAGGACCGCTGGAACGGAAGGAGATTGCTAATTGTGTCTTGACCTACCTGACTGTAGTAAGATGGTGAATTTGAGATGGGAGACGACACCGATAGGGGAGGGAGGAGCGGCAGGGCCAACAGATAAGGGTTTCATTGCTCTCTTTCTCTCTGCGCCTCCCTCAAGCCCTAGCTCAAGCTCCGGACGACGCAAAGGTAAAGGAAGGAGGGGAGCCGAACGGAGGTCGAGCAATGTCCGACGAAAAGGAAAGAGAAAGCGAAGAAGGCGAGCAGTGAGAAGCGGCCGCGGAGAAGGCCAGCGTCACGAGCATGAGAATGGCGGAGGTTTTGGAAAGTAGGAACGACAGAAAAGTTTAGGGAAGAAATTATTTAACCTAACCTAATTTTTAATATATATAAACTTTTAAAAAATTTATTCGTTATAATATATTGTTTAAAAAATATATATAAACTTTTAAATATATTGTTTAAAAAATATAAATAAACTTAAATATATTGTTGTAATCTTATATATTTATAACTTTTAAAAAAAAACTTATTTCCAATCTTTTTTAAAAAATAGTATTAATAATTAAAAAAATAATCTTTATTTGTTTTAAAATATTTTGAAATTAATAATTATTATTAATGAATTATGTTGTATTTTTGTAATTCAATTGCACTATTAAAATTTCATTGACAACGGTTTACAACCGTTGTATTATTATCACAATGACACTAATTTTTGACCGTTGTGCCAAACGTAACGAAAACATTCTCATCGACAACGGTTGATTGCACCGTTGTCCCAATTGTTGTTAAGATAAAAAAAAACTTAAAGACAACAGTTCTGAAAAACCGTTGTAAAATACGTTGTTGATTAAAAAAAATATATGATCAACGATAACGGATAGTGTAAAACCATTGTCTTTTATATTATATGGACGCTCAAAGACAATGGTTTTGTTAAAAACCGTTGTCTTTTATCAAAATAACAACGGTTTCTCCTAAAACCGTTGTCTTTGTGGTGTTGTCTTTTATCATTTTTGTTGTAGTGAAACTATATAATCTAAAAATGCAGGAACATGAGTCCGCGATGCAACTTCACGCCCGCGTTCAAGACATAGTCAACAATCTACACGCAATCGGGCAAAAGGTCAAAAATCACGACCTTATAAGGTATGTTCTTAACTCCTTTCCAAGGACTACCTTGTGGGCATCCATGGTCGATGCCTACAAGGTCTCCAAGGATCTTTCAAAACTTAGGTTAGATGAATTATTTTTTGATTTTGAACTTCATGAGCAGTCTAACTCGGAGCCCGAGAAGGGTATAACACTTTTTGCAGGTTCAAGGAAGAAAACTGCAAGCAAGGCACCTCCGAAGGAAACAGAGGATGAGTCCGATTCGGAGGTCGACTCGGAAATGAAGGTCGAACTAGTCAACCTAGTTCAGAGGATAGTCAAGGGCCGAAAACGAATCGTCACTCGACCCAACGAAGGTAAGACTAAAAGTTCAAATATTAGATGCTATGAATGCAACAGGTTTGGACATATCAAGTCCGAATGCCCAAAACTCAAGAGCAAAGCACCAAAATACAAAAAGGCACTCAACGCTACTTGGGAAGAAGCATCCAAGGAAGAAGGTAATGATCATGTTCTCATGGCTAAACCGGTGGAATCGGAGACGGAGTCGGAACCGAAGACGAGTCGGACTGCGAAACACTATTCAAGACAAGCCACGGATACGCATCCGATTCAAAAGATACACTCAAGGTAAGTCGATCCCTCATTAGTACACTTTATAGTGCAATTAAGTTTTTAACTAAAAAATTAGCTAAGTCCGAGTCCAAGGTCGAGACCCTGGTTGAGGAAGTTAAACTCCTCAAACACGAGGTCTCCCTAACCTCTTCGACTAGTCGAGTTCAAGAGGAGGACTCAACTCGGGTTGAAAAACTCGAAGTTGAGAACTCACTCTTGAAGAGTCAAGTCGAAGATCTTAGGAACACGTTGGAAAGGTTTACTTTGGGATCCAAAGGACTTGACCTCCTACTTGGATCGCAAAGGGTCGTGTACAACAAGGTCGGACTAGGGTTTAGCTCAAATACGCCAACAAGTCGTATATGTCGATTGTAAGTCGACATAAAAAATGTGTCCAAGCATGGGTCCCTAAGACCACCTTGATTTCAAACTTAGGATCGAACTAGTACTGGGTTCCCAAGGACCAAATCCACTATGTGGAGAGACCGAATCGATTCAATGGTCCAGGGGGAGCTAGTACGAAACTTGTTTGTGTTTTAACTTAGAAATTGCATGCTTAGGTTTTTATTTAGTTTGATTTTCCTTTATAGAATGGTTAGATAGGACTATAACTCGTCAATACTTGATAACATAGTACCAGGACGCGGCGAGATGATAGTACGCTAGGAAAGCGGAGTCTTGTGTATTCGGGCTAGATAAGGCATATCTAGTTCGGTGCACTTGACCGAGCGGAACTAGCTGAAGCTACCTCGCCGTATCCTAGACTAGTTAGACCAGGAAGTGGTCTTAGGTAAGTCAAGTCTCTATTTTCTTGAAAATGACTTTGTCTAAGGAAGTGGTTGTTGTTCCGATCAAAGAAGACCTCTGTGCCTCACCACAACCTGGAAGCCATGATCTTGAAAAGGTGACTTGATGAGCCTAAGGTTAAATTCGAATCTAACGCAAGGTTGACAAGTGTTCAAGTCATTAAATTTAAATCAAGTAAAATTGGAAGTCATCTCACAAGAACATATATGGTTAACATGTTTGATCATGTAGACATGGGTGAGATGATTTAGGTTAATAATCTTCAACCAATCTTTAATAAATCCAATATCCGATCCAACTACCTTGCGTGTAGGATCAATGGATGTTGGACAGTGGTTGCTCCTGACACATGACTAGGGATCAACTCAAGTTTTCGAAGCTTTGATTCAAACGACAAGGATCGGTAGCATTCGAAAATAACGGCAAGCTCAAAATCATTGGATCAGATGATATTGAGCTCAACTCAAATTTTGTTATTCAAAATGTTTTATTAGTAGAAAATTTTCAATATAATTTACTTAGTGTAAGCTAATTGTGTGATAATAACTATAAGGTCATATTTCTAGAAAATAAATGCATAATTAATACAAATGAAACTTCTAAAATAATTCTTAAGGGAACTAGAAATAACAATATTTACACTATTAACTTAACTAACTTCTCAACTAAGCATCTTATGACACGGCAAGAGGAATCATGGTTGTGGCACCGACGACTCGGTCACTCACACCCAAGACTCATCCACAAGATGAGTCAGAGTGACTTAGTCAGAGGTTTGCCTAAGCTCAATAACTTGGATAATAAAATATGTAATGCTTGTCAACAAGGTAAACAATCTAGTACACAACATCAACTAACTAATCAAGAACGAACCAAAAGTGTGTTTGACCTCCTACACATGGATCTATTTGATTCACACGGAGCTAAGTCACTTAATGGAAGTAAATTCTGCTTAGTCATAATTGATGACTATTCTAGATTTACTTGAGTTAGGTTCATCAAACACAAAAGTGATACCCTAGATCAATTAATCAACCTATTTAAATTAATAGAAAATCAACAAAGCATTAAAATCAAAAGACTTAGGACTGATCATGGTGGTGAATTCGAGAACTATAGGTTTACAGAATTCTGTAACCTAAATGGATACCACCATGAGTTCTCTTGCCCTAGAACTCCACAACAAAATGACTTAGTAGAACGCAAAAATAGAACCCTACAAGAAGCCGCTAGGACAATGTTAAACGAGTATAACCTACCCGATAGATTTTGGGCGGAAGCCGTGAGTACGATATGCTATGTCCAAAATAGGATCCTTATGGTAAAGAGGTACCTTACGACCTCATACGAGATTTATCACGATAAAATACCTAATATCAAGTACTTTAGGGTATTTGGGTGTAAGGTACATATCCTAAACACTAAGGATTACCTAGGGAAATTTACATCCAAAACCATGACCGGAATCTTTCTAGGATACTCGACTACAAGTAGAGCTTATAGAGTATATAACCATGACACCCTTAAAGTCAAGGAGACTATCAATATAGTATTTGACGAAGGACATGAACCTACAAAACCCCCGGCAACCCCAATTAGCGAGCCGATTCATACTAGACCTAACTCTGATCCGGAGATCAGGTCTAGTGCTAATCCTAATCTAAGTCAATCAAGTCACTCTATCGACCAAGTGATAGATGACTCTAACCAAACTAGAACTCAAACGAGTCATCCTATTGATCAAGTTGTAGACTCAAACCCAAATCCAACTAGGACTCAAACAAATCATCCTATCGACCAAGTGATAGGTGATCCAAGTCTAGGAGTTCGAACTAGAGCCTCATACAGAAACCTTAGTCAAATCTCTTTGATTTCTAAAATTGAACCCAAAACTATTGACCAAGCTCTTCTTGATCCCGATTGGATTATTGCAATGCAAGAAGAGCTGGCTCAATTCACTAGAAACGAAGTATGAGAATTAGTACCACCACCTAAAGATAAAACAATCGTTGGAACAAGGTGGGTGTTTAGAAATAAACTTGATGATAAAGGTGAAGTAGTTAGAAATAAAGCTAGACTAGTCGTTAAAGGGTTTAGTCAAGTTGAAGGTTTAGATTACGACGAGACCTATGCCCCAGTAGCTAGATTAGAGTCCATTCGAATGCTATTAGCGTATGCTGCACATCGAGGATTTAAGTTGTTTCAAATGGATGTGAAATCAGCGTTCTTAAATGGGTACATTAAGGAAGAGATTTATGTTAGTCAACCTCCCGGTTTCGAAAGTGTAGATAAACCCGACCATGTCCTTAGGTTAAAGAAAGCCCTCTATGGACTTAAACAAGCTCCTCGAGCTTGGTACGAGAGACTTTCGATTTATCTTAAGTCTAAAGGATTTAACCAAGGTGTAGTTGACCCAACCCTTTTCATAAAAACCTTAGGTAAAGACATATTCATAGCCCAAATCTACGTAGATGATATTATTTTTGGAACCACCAACTCAATCCTACTAAATGAGTTCATTTCACTTATGGAAAGTGAATTTGAAATGAATTTAGTTTGCGAGTTAAGTTTCTTCTTAGGTCTACAAATTAAACAAACTAAAGATGGAATATACCTATATCAATGCAAATATACTAGGGAATTAATTAAACGCTTTGGAATGCAAGACGCTAAAATTATTAATACCCCAATGGCAATTAATGTGAATATAGAAGAAGATGTAATCGGAAACTCAATTGATTTAAAATACTATAGGAGCGTAATAGGGAGTCTCCTTTACTTAACTGCAAGCCGACCTGATATCTTATTTGCAGTAAGTATGTGTGTAAGGTTCCAAACCTGTGCCAAGGAGTCTCACCTAACTCTAGTCAAGCGTATCCTTAGATATCTAAAGGGTACACTTAATGTCGGTATTTGGTACCCTAGATCTACCGAGTTCGAACTAACCGACTACTCCGATTCAGACTATGCCGGTAGTAAGCTCGATAGAAAGAGTACGAGTGGTTGTTGTTAACTTCTCGGCTCGAGTCTAGTAAGTTGGTGCAGTAGGAAGCAACACTGTGTTGCCTTATCTACCACCGAAGTCGAATACATCGCAATGGGTGAGTGTGTCACTCAGCTTCTTTGGATAAAACACACTCTCTGCGACTTTAAGTTAGACTTTACAAATACTAAACTTCACGTAGATAACATTAGTTCAATTAATCTTACTAAGAATCCGATATGTCACTCTAGGACCAAACATATAGAGGTCAAACACCA
Organism: Wurfbainia villosa; assembly: GCA_025175895.1. NCBI lineage: Eukaryota > Viridiplantae > Streptophyta > Magnoliopsida > Zingiberales > Zingiberaceae > Wurfbainia > Wurfbainia villosa. The sequence continues at coordinate 116,068,260 of CM045995.1, read as the reverse complement.
TTTCATTCGAGAACATGTGGCCAACGGAGCCATACAACTCGAATACGTCAAATCGAAGTCTAACTGATGTGTTGTTTTCCACAAGTGCACGGTTGTCGTCAAGTAATAAAAATATCGATCCCACAGGGATTGGGTCAATTACCGAGTGGTCGTGATGCCAAGTTATCTAGTCAATCGAATTGTGGTTTAAGCAAAGAACCTGAGAAGTCAAGAACAACGAATGAGAAGAACGAGCTGAAAGTCAAGAGTTGAGGAGAATCTCAGGATATGGGTTTCACCACATCGACGATTTATAAGGTGATTTAATTCTTTCCTAACCTTATTAGAGTTGTTTTGATGGAACCTATCCTAAGGTAAATCAACAGCCCCTTTCGAGGTCTACGTTAACTGTACCTATCAAACTCAATTTACATCACGGTGTTAGCATAGGGATCATAATCAGCTAAGGGGACCTGTCACGAGACCCCCGCAAACCTCCCTATGTCTTACCTCCGTTACTTGGTAAAAACTGGATTTGATAGATCCATTAAGTTCATGAGAGTTCCTCTAGAGTCAAATTTCCTCTTCACGGTAGGTTTGCTGCAGGACCATAATCACTAAGGAGACACTCACGAGACCCCCGCAAGCCCTCATAGATACACTACCGCTACTAGTAGGAGTTATTCCCTAGTTGGTTCTGGCTTTCTGGAACTCGGGTTCACTGTTAGGTACTTCCCCTTTGCTCCTTAGGTTTATCAATAAGAATCCAAAAGAACCAGATCAAAATAAACAATAGTTCAGGTAGTATAGATTATATCATCCGTCATAAATCGTCAAGGGCTACTCCCCCATCCTAAGATTACAGGATACTACTCCATAGTCTGACAAGAATTACTAGAGAAAGAAATTACGATACTGGGTGCCATATCCTTCTTCTGCCGACTCCTTCTCTTTATCTTCTTCTGTCGTCGATCTCTGACCACCCGCCGTCCTCCTTAGGGTTAGAATCTCTCCTCTTTTATAGCCTTGGCCTCCTCTTCAATTAAGGCAATAGATTTCCCCGTAATTGAGACGAAGATCCTGATTGCTCGCAGAAAAGGAATTCTGGAATCAGGCCAACACACCCGTGCCAAATGAGGGCACTGGCGTGTCGGGCATTTCCCACCGAGCATGTTGCGCTTGAACTGGGGCGTGTTGGAGCTGAACTGGGCGTGTCGGCTGCTGGAACCCCTGACACAGGCGTGTCAATCGGTGAGCCAGGGCATGTTGGAGCTGAACTGGGCATGTCGGCTGCTGGAACCCCTGACACAGGCGTGTCAATCGGTGAACCAGGGCGTGTTGGCTGCTGGCTCTCATGACACGAGCGTGTTGATTTCTAACACGCCTGTGTTGTTTTGATACGCCTGTTTCTTCGCCCTGTTAACACAAAAACACCCAAAAGCAGTCTCTTCGTCCAAAATATGCTAAACTTTAACTGAATCATGATAAAATATATGCCTAGGATATGAAATGTGATAGAATGCATGTATATGGAGTAGTGAAAACATAGCATGATTTACACACATCAAAATCCCCTAGTCCTAAACTTTTGCTTGTCCTCAAGCAAAGAAAACCCAAAAGACAACTTAATTGTGGAAATGCTAGACACTATCCAGAGGTATACAATCTGATCTTAATCTTTTCAAATCATTCCTAGTTGCCAAGTTTGAAAGATCCCTATATAGTGCACGTGAAAAGGTGGACTAAAGTCATTGGACACCAATCTGGACTTGACATCCCTTCTATCGTAGAACATTCTTATTTCCGGCATAGAGGCACTTACCTGCCTTAATGCATGGATCATTCTTACCTATCATCAAAAGGTCTCAAAGGAGCACTTTCTAAGAAGAGAGAAGGAAAGGAATTATAGAGAGCATTTCCCCAGTAACTAGTTAGTCTCAAAGGGGCACCTTTTAGGTGTTTCCCCAGTAACTACTTGGTCTCAAAGGGGTGCTTGAAAACAATTCTAGTAACTTTTTTTTTTTTACACATACTTCTAGTGAAAGTGTTTCTCCAGTAACCAAGTTGCGCAAGTAAGTCTCCAATGGAAAATCGAGTACTCGTCCGATATGGGGGATTTAAATCTTTTCTTTGGATACCTCAGACCTATAGACCGTGTTAGAAGTGAAATAGGGTTCTTATCAAATAGGCAAAAAGGAATATCATGATCCGACCAATGTTCAGTTGTATTACGCTAGATGATATAAAAAATGCACTGTTATGATATATGAAAAGATGCAAACAAAATGGCAGTAACCAAACTAAAAATCTAAGTAGAGATAGAACAAACAATAAAGGATGTGCATCGAAACTCACAAAATAGTTCAAGGTGGTCAATGGTCATCGTCTTCACTACTAGCATCCTCCTCTGCCCACCTTCGTCGCTGCTCCTGGTAAAATTCCCGGGACTCCTGTCGAAATCTATCATCATCTTCCCTCACAGACTCGTGATGAAAAACTCATCGCTCTCTGTCCAAATGTTGTGTCACTATACGATGGTGCTCCTCGTAGCTTGGGCATACCAATCCCACATACCTATGTGTGCGAGGTATGTTCGACCCTGAAAGCTTCGAATGATGATCGGAATCCTGAAAAATCAAAAGAAGAGTACCCTGCAGAAACATTGTCAGTAGGAAACCGTGGGGGTTCAGGAGTCGAATGTGATGGCTCAGGGGTTATGTGAGATGGCTCCCTAGGAGGGGGTGATGGAGCATGGGCAGTGGGGGTAGGAAAGGGTTCCTGGACATCTCTAAAAAGCCAATTGGATGAATTACGTACAGTTATCCGCTCAGGGTTCGGAAGAGGGATTTTAATTCCATTTCTTAACACCAAACGATATCCCTCGTCACATGCCTCAATCATCTTCATATTTATACAAGCATCCAAATCCAATCTAGGGCTAGCAGAACAATATTCAAGGTCATCTAAATCACATCCTAAGGCTACAATCCTAGTGATAATACCTATGACTATGACTCCGGATGGGCTATTACTAACCTTAACTAGATGTCTAACCATATGGGCTCCAGAATCAATATTAACTTCATTTAGCATGACCCATAAAAATTGTAACTCACTCTGCCTAGCCACCCCTGCACTATCATATCTTCCCGAGATTGTATTAGCCATGAATCTAAGGAGATAACGAAAAGTAGGATTAGGGATGTTAAATGATTTGGACCTAGATGCATCATAGGGGCGAGGGTCATCAGAAATTAATCTCCAAAATTGATGATCAATAAAATGTCTATGAATTTGCCTCTCCCCTCCGCTAGGAAAATCAAATATCGTATTAAAATCACTTAAAGAAAGGGTAAACTCATGGTTCATTAATCTAAATTTTATTTTTCCTTCCTCACAATCCTTTCCTTGCAGATTTCAAAGAGACAGGAGCTAAGGAATTCAAGAGTGATGCTCGGGTAAGTAAGATGATGGTGCGTGATAAACTCGGTCCATCCTATCCTATTAGTTAACCAAGTTATGTCATCTCTTAACCCTAGGGTGGTCAACGTGTAGAAGTCTATAGTTCTTGTAGATACTAACTTCCTTTTTTCAAGCTTACTGAATTTAGTCTTCATAACATCATCTCTAAAAACAATTCCATATGGATGGCTAGAGGTCGGAGGAGGTTCGTTACCCAAATCCTGAGCTTTTCTTTTCCCCTTGTCCTTTGCCGAAGAGGAAGAAGCTCCTCCTCTAGTCTTCACTCGCTTGCTCATGGCGTTGGTGATGGAGAGACAGCAGGTTAGCTCCTCGGCTGCTTGAGAGAGAGACCGACGGCGGCTGCTTCAACCTTGGATTGCGAGTGGAAAATTAGGGCGTGCTCGGGTCGGCTTTAGAGGGCTATCCGCAGCATAGGCGTGTCGGGCATCCTCATACGCAAATACCCGACCCGTTTAAGCGCGACATAGGCGTGCTCTGTCGCTTCCCAGGCGTGATCGACCCAGTGTCTGCGATCCGCCCAGCGTGCCAAGGTTGAGAAGAGGTGCGACAGGCGTGCTAGTCGACGCCCTGCTGTTGTCTTGGTGCAACAACACGCTGTGTCGTTCGGCCTGGGTCGTGTCAACTTGGCACTTGATGTACGTATCTGAAAAAACCTGAAAAAAATAAAAATAGAATAAAGAATAAAATAAAATAAAATACAATAACTAAAAAGAAATGAAAATAGTTTGGGTTGCCTCCCAAGAAGCGCTTGTTTAAGGTCGTTAGCTTGACCCCTCGGTTACCCCCTAGTTTTAGGGATATGGCTTGAGGAGTATGCTCTGCCTCTCCTCATCTCCAATTAGCTCAACAGAATTGTTTGCGAAGTATCTCTTAAGTCTTTGACCATTTACTTTGAAAATTCCCGTAGACTCACTAGATATATCAATAGCTCCATGAGGATAAACCTTTTCAACTCGATATGGCCCCGACCATCTGGATTTCAGCTTCCCAAGAAAGAGTTTCAATCTGGAGTTGAATAGTAATACCAAGTCTCCTTGATGGAATTCTCTGCCCATGATGTTCTTGTCATGCCACCTCTTCGTTTTCTCCTTGTAAGACCTTGCATGTTCATAAGCATCAAGGCGTAGTTCTTCAAGTTCATTTAGCTGCAGTTTTCTTTTCTCTCTAGCTTTCTTCAGGTCAAAATTAAGCCATTTAATTGCCCAATATGCCCTGTGCTCTATTTCAACTGGAAGATGACATGGTTTTCCATAAACTAATCGAAACGGAGTCATTCCAATGGGTGTCTTGTAGGCAGTTCGATAGGCCCATAGAGCATCATCAAGTCTTAAAGACCAATCCTTCCTTGATCTTGATACTGCTTTTCTAAGATAGTCTTGATTTCCCTATTCAAACTTCTACTTGCCCTCGTTTGTGGATGATATGGTGAGGCTAGTTTATGGGTTACTCCATACTTCTTGAGAAGACTTTCAAATTGTCTTTCGATAAAGTGTGAGCCTCCATCACTTATTACTGCTCTCGGTATTCCAAATCTTGGAAATATTATACTCTTAAAGAGATTAATGACTGTTTTTGCATCACAAGAGGGGGATGGTAGAGCCTCAACCCATTTAGACACATAGTCCACTGCTACCAGTATATAGGTATTTTTATAGGAAGTAGGGAAGGGTCCCATATAGTCAATTCCCCAGACGTCGAACAATTCGACTTCCAATATCGAATTTTGAGGCATCTCATGTCTCCTTGATATGTTCCCGGTCCTTTGACAGCGGTCACAAGTCGTCACATAATTCCGAGAGTCTCTAAAAATATGAGGCCAATAAAATCCTGCTTGCAAAACCTTTGCCGCACTTATGTCTCGTGGCTCGTGTGACCTCCATATGCAGAAGAATGACAGTGATACAATATATCCTCAATCTCTTCTTCGGATACGCATCTTCGATATATAGCATCCGCCCCTTGCTTGAACAGGAATGGTTTGTCCCACACATAATGCTTTACATCCGAAAGGAACTTCTTCCTCTGATGATAACTCATGTGAGAAGGTATTATTCCGCAAGCTAGGTAGTTGGCAAAATCAGCATACCACGGAGCTTTGATTGTTCTAACTGCTAGTAGCTGCTCATCCGGAAAGAAGTCATTTATAGCAAGATCATCGGCTCTTCTCGCATTTGGTTCTAGATGAAGCCTCGATAGATGGTCTGCAACTACGTTCTCCGTTCCTTGCTTGTCTCGAATTTCTAAGTCAAACTCTTGTAGGAGAAGTATCCAACGGATAAGTCTTGGCTTAGATTCCTTTTTACTCAGCAAATATCTTATGGCTGCATGATCTGTGTAAACTATCACCTTGGTCCCTATGATATAAGATCTGAACTTGTCGAAAGCAAATACTATAGCCAAGAGTTCCTTCTCTGTGGTAGCATAATTCATTTGTGCTTCATCCAATGTTTTACTGGCATAGTAGATTGCATACACCTTGCGATCCTTCCTTTGTCCTAACACTGCTCCCACAGCAAAATTGCTGGCATCACACATAATTTCAAAAGGAGACTCAACTGAGGTTGCATTATTAGGGGCGGTTGTTAATGCTTCCTTTAACCTGGAAAATGCGTCAAGACAAGGATTATCAAAGTGAAACACAGCATCTTTAGCAAGCAAATTAGTTAATGGTTTTGAAATTTTTGAGAAGTCTTTGATGAACTGTCGGTAGAACCCTGCATGTCCTAGGAAACTACGCACTCCCCTGACATCAGTTGGAGGAGGCAACTTCTTGATCACTTCAGTTTTAGCAATGTCCACCTCGATACCACGGTGTGAGACTAGGTGCCCAAGTACTATGCCTTCTCGCACCATGAAGTGGCACTTCTCCCAATTAAGCATTAAATTCATTTCCTCGCATCTCTACAAGACCTTGACCAAATTAGATAAACACATATCAAAATCTGCACCATATACAGAAAAATCATCCATGAACACTTCCATTATATTCTCGATCATGTCAGAAAAAATTGAAGTCATACACCTCTCAAATGTGGCGGTGCATTGCATAGTCCAAAAGGCATTCTTCAAAGCAAAAGTACCATATGGGCGGTGAAAGTTGTTTTCTCTTGGTCATTAGGATAAATAGATTTGATAGAAACCGAGTATCCATCTAAATGTAAATGCGAGTGTTTTGCCAATCGGTCTAGCATTTGGTCAATAAATGGGATGGGAAGTGGTCCTTTCTAGTTTCCTTATTCAATTTCCTATAATCAATACACATTCTCCATCCCATGTGATTCTAGTGGGGATTAACTCATTCGTAGCATTCCTTATCACCGTTATCCCCCTTTCTTTGTACGACATGGATGGACTTACCCATTCGCTATCGGATATTGGATAGATAATTCCTGCATCTAGCAATTTCATGACCTCTTTCTTGACTATCTCTTTCATAGCTGGGTTCAGCCTTCTTTGATGCTCTATAGAGGTTTTAAAATTGTCTTCTAGTAGAATTCATGCATGCAAACCGATGGACTAATTCCCTAATATCATCAATCTTGTATCCAATGACATTCTTATGTGTTTTCAATACCTCAATCAGTTTTTCGGTCTCTGCATTGCTCAGATTAGCATTAATGATCACAGGATAAGTAGAGTTTTCGCCAAGGAATTCATACCTGAGTGTGGATGGAAGAGGCTTAAGTTCTACCTGTGGTGTGAGGTTGGGGTCGCAAATCTCCAGCTCTTTATCCTCAAAATCCCCTCCGAGCTTATTAAGATGAGTTTGTTCTGGTGCTCCTTCTAGTGCTATTTGATCGAAAATCACAATCCTACAACAAACATCAAAAATAGAAGGTTGTTTAACAGCTTTTGAAAGGTCAAATTCAATTTTGTTGTTTCCAAATGCAAGTGAGAGTTTGTGGTTCTTGACATCTATCATTGCTCCTGCAGTAGCCAAGAAAGGTCTCCCCAAAATGAGTGGAATACATGGGTCTTCATCCATGTCTAGTACTACAAAATCTGCAGGAATAATAAAATTTCCCACCTGCACTGGTACATCTTCTAAGATTCCCAAAGGATATCTAATGGAGCGATCAGCTAACTGCAAGGCCATAGTAGTTAGTTTCATTTCTCCTAAATCTAGTTTCTTGCATATGGAAAGAGGTATCAGATTTACACTGGCGCCCAAATCGCAAAAAGCCTTATCAAAATTTGAGTCATTAATTATGCAAGGGATAGAAAAGCTACCTGGATCATTTAGTTTGGGAGGTACCATGTTCTTAATTAAAGCGCTGCACTCCTCAGTAAGAGCCACTGTTACATGCTCCTCGACTTTTCTTTTATTTGTTAAGATGTCCTTCAAGAACTTGGAGTATGTGGGCATTTGTTGAAGAGCTTCTGTAAAAGGTATATTGATATATAGCTTCCTAATTATCTCAAGGAACTTACCAAATTGTTCAACCAATTTTTCCTTAATCAGCCTTTGAGGGAACGGGATAGGGGGCTTATATGTTCTTGGTTCCCTATTCGACACGCCTGTGTCGCTCAAGACAGCCGGGCATGTCTGGAGTTACCCGACACGGGTGTGTCGGCTGACACGCGCTCGTGTGTCTGCTTTCCCTCAGGCGTGTTGAACAACACGCCCTGGGTCAAGGTGTGTTGTCGGCTTCCTTTGCTACTCAACCCAGGCGTGCTGCTGTCTTCTTCCAACTCTGGCACGCTCGTGTCATTTAGCACAGGGGCTGCTTGTTGAGTTCTGTCTCCTTCTAAAATCCTTCCACTTCCCAAACTTATGGAATTACAATGCTCGGCTGGGTTTACTTCTGAATTTCCAGGAAATCTGCCGGGCGTCCTTGATGCTGAGCTGGCAATTTGGGAAATTTGATTTTCCAGCATTCTTGTGTGATTAGTCAAATTATCAACCTTGCTTCCCAATTGCTTGATTGCCTCGGTATTATTTTGATGTTGCCGATTTGATTCTACAATATGCTGTCGAAATTCATCATTTATCTTCCCGTGGTACGTAATAAAATTTTCCATCATCTTTTCTAAGCTCGACTTGGGTCCTGGCTGAAATCCTGAAGGTGCTCCAAAACTGTTCTCGTCAAAGAATTTTGGTTGGCTCTATCTGAAAAGTTGGGATGATTCTCCAACCGATTGTACGTGTTCGAGTAAGGGTTGCCACCATTAGGCTTCGATTAAAATTATTTAGCGATCTACTTGCTCAATCCGGCTCCCGATGATGGTGCGGTAGGATTTTTGGCAATTCATCGCTACATGTCCTGTTACACCACATATCTCGCAAGTGACATTAGATGAGTTTACAGCTGATACATTAAAATGTTCGAGCTTTTGAGTTAACGCATCGACTTTTGCACTGAGTAGATCAATGGTACTTACCTCAAACTTACCTGGCATTTTAGTTTGATATCCTCGCTCAGAGCTCCATTGGTGAGAATTCATTGCCACATTCTCGATGATCTCAAAAGCTTCATCCAATGTTTTGTTCATAAGAGCTCCTCCCGCAGAATCAAGAGAAACTTTAGTAGCATACGAGATTCCATTGTAGAAAGTATGAATAATGAGCCACTTCTCCACCCATGATGAGGGCATTCTTTGTGAGTAATCCCTTAAATCATCCCAGCTTCAAATAATGTTTCTCCATCCTTTTGCAAAAATTCGTGATTTGATGACAAAGACTTGCGCTTTCTTTGGGTGGAAAATACTTGTCTAAGAATCTTTGCTCCAAATGATCCTGTAGTTATACAATCACTGGAAGAGAGTGTAGCCAAGCTCTAGCTTTGTCCCGCAATGAGAAAGGAAACAAGCGCAGTATAATAGCATCAGCTGAGGCTCCATTCAGTTTTAAAGTTTCGCAAAATTCCAAAAATACTTCCAAGTGTAGATTTGGATCTTCAGTGAGTGCTCCTCCGAATTGATGCTGTTGGACCATGGATAGTAGAGCCGGTTTTAATTCAAAATTGTTCGCTTCAATACGGGGTCTTCTAATACTCGATCTCAATCCTTGTACTAGGTCTTTGCATAATCCCTTAGAGGTTTATTCTCATTCTGATCAGCCATGTTGGAGGTCAGATTTTCTTCCTGTCGTTGCTGAAATCGTCTTCTAGCAAGGAACGTTCTCTCTATCTCAGGATCAATATCGACGATTTCCCTATTAAATCTGTGCATGCAACAACAAGGGAGGCTCCCAAAATAAGAATTCAGAATAGACACAAGGAAAAAAAAAACAAAAACAGGAATCTAGATTAACTAAATCACGCTCAATTCAATATTGAGTGCCAATCCCCGGCAACGGCGCCAAAAACTTGATGTGTTGTTTTCCGCAAGTGCACGGTTGTCGTCAAGTAAAAAAAATATCGATCCCACAGGGATTGGGTCACCAATGAGTGGTCGTGATGCCAAGTTATCTAGTCAATCAATTGTGGTTTAAGCAAAGAACCCGAGAAGTCAAGAACAACGAATGAGAAGAATGAGCCGAAAGTCAAGAGTTGAGGAGAATCTCGGATATAGGGTTTCACCACGTCCGACGATTTATAAGGTGATTTAATTCTTTCCTAACCTTATTAGAGTTGTTTTGATGGAACCTATCCTAAGGTAAATCAAGCCCCTTTCGAGGTCTCACGTTAATGTACCTATCAAACTCAATTTACTCACGGTGTTCGAGCATGGGGATCATAATCGCCTAAGGGGACCTGTCACGAGACCCCCGCAAACCTCCCTATGTCTTACCTCCGTTACTTGGTAAAAACTGGATTTGATAGATCCATTAAGTTCATGAGAGTTCCTCTAGAGTCAAATTTCCTCTTCACGGTAGGTTTGCACACGGGACCATAATCAGCTAAGGAGACCTGTCACGAGACCCCCGCAAGCCCTCATAGATACACTACCGCTACTAGTAGGAGTTATTCCCTAGTTGGTTCTGGCTTTCTGGAACTCGGGTTCACTGTTAGGTACTTCCCCTTTTGCTCCTTAGGTTTATCAATAAGAATCCAAAAGAACCAGATCAAAATAAACAATAGTTCAGGTAGTATAGATTATATCATCCGTCATAAATCGTCAAGGGCTACTCCCCCATCCTAAGATTACAGGATACTACTCCATAGTCTGACAAGAATTACTAGAGAAAGAAATTACGATACTGGGTGTCATATCCTTCTTCTGCCGACTCCTTCTCTTTATCTTCTTGTGTCGTCGATCTCTGACCACCCGCCGTCCTCCCCTTAGGGTTAGAATCTCTCCTCTTTTATAGCCTTGGCCTCCTCTTCAATTAAGGCAATAGATTTCCCCGTAATTGAGACGAAGATCCTGATTGCTCGCAGAAAAGGAATTCTGGAATCAGCCAACACACCCGTGCCAAATGAGGGCACTGGCGTGTCGGGCATTTCCCACCGAGCGTGTTGCGCTTGAACTGGGGCGTGTTGGAGCTGAACTGGGCGTGTCGGCTGCTGGAACCCCTGACACAGGCGTGTCAATCGGTGAACCAGGGCGTGTTGGCTGCTGGCTCTCATGACACGAGCGTGTTGATTTCTAACACGCCTGTGTTGTTTTGATACGCCTGTTTCTTCGCCCTGTTAACACAAAAACACCCAAAAGCAGTCTCTTCGTCCAAAATATGCTAAACTTTAACTGAATCATGATAAAATACATGCCTAGGATATGAAATGTGATAGAATGCATGTATATGGAGTAGTGAAAACATAGCATGATTTACACACATCACTAACTTGACAGACCTATTTACTAAACCCCTACCCGAAGCCGAATTTAGTCTATTAAGATGAAAATTGGGCATGTGCGTAGTAGAATAGGACTTTGCAAATTATATTACTACTATTTCTTACTTTTTATTTTTCATGGAACTAGTATAGGACATACCTTAGATATCATGCACCTATAGATTTAAGGAGCCAATACATCTCACAACATATAAGACTAATGTGTTTGTGTACTTAGCTACGTAGATGGGCGTGAGATGTTAGGACCTTACTCCTGGTTCCAGATGTAGAGCTAGTGCATCGCCATGAAACACGGAGTATAATCATACATACTAACCGACTCTGACCAGGATTGGTTGATCTTTCATATCAATCAAGCCAAATATGAGTCTAACATTTTATAGATGAGCTTATTTTCAGTATATTATTTTCAAAATAATGTGGAACATGCTTGTACTTTAAATTTAATACTTATTTTTTGTTGGTTTCCACACACCCTTACACTTTTCGATAGATGGCAAAAGGGGGAGAAAAAGGCCAAAGTTAAGGGGTCAAATTTTTTTTGATAACTTAACTCTTACTTCGTATTTATTTACATGACCAAAAGTTAACTTTAAGTTTTGAAAACTTACTTAACTTTTTTTAACAAAAAGAAGTAAAGGCTAAGTTAAGAGAATTCTTAACTTAAAAACTTATTCTTAACAAAAACGTTAATTTTTTACTTAAGGGGGAGAAAGGGCCAAGTTAAGAAGACCTCTTAACTTAAATGTTTTACTAAGGCCAACTTTAAGTAGTGTTAATTACTTAAAGCAACCCTCAAGGGAGAGGATTAAGGTCTTTCTTCAAGACTCACCCTCGGTCAAGGGGGAGGGTTCCTCAAGGGGGAGCACTTGAAGAAAATCCTTACTACTCCAACTTAATCTTCACTTTTGTTTCTCATACACATTATTATGCTTGCTATTTACTTAACTTTGTATGTGGGTTTGCCATAAATCAAAAAGGGAGAGATTGTTGGTTCAGTGGGCACCTAAAGTTGAACCTGAGTTTTGATTATAGCAAACGATACAAAGTTAAGCTCATGTTGTTATCTCACGAGCTGAATCGAGTGTGCAGAAAATTGCTATAGCTGGAGCTGAAGGTTAGCGACACCCGGAGGAAGCCGCGGTGGTCGGGCGACACTTGAGTGACTTCGGAGGGAGCCGAAGGAATCGAGTGGAAGGCCGAAAGCGAAAGCGACACAGTAAGTATCAAGGTAAGCTCGTGTGTGCGAGTGTAAGTGAGGTCGTATCCTCTTTACGGGGATAGACTTAAGCGTAGATCCTACCCAAGACATCCCATCGGTGGTCTAGGTCGAGATTGGATGGTCGGAGGCCGTCGAAATAATGTTATTTTTTAGCTAACTTGTCATTTTAGCTAGTATCCGCTGACATTACTTGGAGGACTCGATCGTTATCCATCACCGATCGTCATGGCCAAGATTCGATCGATGTCGCCATCACGATCGATGATGGCCATCAGTCGACTGATGGTCAATGATCAGCTTCGAGGAGTCAAGGCTTATCACCCCATTTCAAGGAGATTGGTGCTCAATTGTGATTGGCTAAAGTTCCTCTCGAAAAGGGGCTCAAAGGCTATAAAAGGAGGGCCTATCCTAGGGTTTCTTCATCAATTCTAAGCTTCCAAAAGCCTCCGCCAAGCTACAACTTTCCGACAATGAAGTGCTTCTTCTCCGACGTCTAGGTTTTAATTGTTTTCATTTTATTACGTCGGTTTAAGTTTTTATTTCAGTTCATTACTTTCAATTCTCTGAGCTTTTATCGTAACGAGGAGATGGGGAGTGTCCCTCTACCTCAAGCTTTGTGCTTCATTTGTATCGATTAACTCCTACCTCTAACGAGGAGGAGTTCTTTAGTGTTTTTGTCCTCCGTACGTGGTCAAAGACCACTAGGGCCTTGGAGTAGTAGCCGAAGGCTACGAACCAAGTAAAATTCCCTTGTCTCTTTTACTTTACATTTACATTTCCGCTGTGTATAAGTGTTTTGAAACGATTTCGAAAAGAAAAAAAGGTTTATCGCTATTCACCCCCCCTCTAGCGATCCGCTTCGATCCAACAACGGGTAAAGACTCAAACTCTTGTCAACTTGTTCCTTGGGTTCTATCCATCTTTGTCTCAGGTTCCATCACAATTGTCGGTGGGGTTCGTATCATCCTGCCTCCTACTCGGCCTCCGTCTCCGTCTCCATCTCCGATCTCTGGCTCCAGCATTCTACTTGGCTCCATCTCCAGCTCAACCTCCGACTTAGATTTTTTAGAGCCTTTAAAAAAATAAATTTGTAGCAAGTGTTCCAGGTTTTAAAATAAAATTAATGATATTTTTTTATATTATTGTTATGATTAGATTATAAATTTAGGGATATTTGGATACTTAAACAATGAATTTTAGATTATAAATTTAGGGATATTTGGATACTTAGACGATGAATTTTAGATTATAAATTTAGGGATATTTAGATATTTAGATGATGAATTGAGGTTTTTTTTAATACTTAGATGATAATTATAGAAATTATCTGGTAAACCATGTGTATTAATTTATCTTATAATATATTTATCCATATCTATTCATGCACCTAAGTAAATATGAAATCAATGATCGATAGAAATTATATGTAATACCTATTACTACCTTGCTTTAAGTCCCTATGAAAAGAGATTTACAGTACATCAAGTACTATGACATTTTAGGAACATTTAAATTTTGCTATTTAACATTTTATTGTACTATTTGGCCTGTAAGAATGTTTAATCATCTAACCCCACCCATTGTATATGACCTACTTGATTTGTCTATATGTTTGATAGATATTTTTAGGGTTAAGGTTAAGGTTAAGGTTAAGTAGGAATTATAATTTATTTCACTATAATTTTATTTTTATTTTTATTCTTACGATGAAAGGGTTACTTAGAGTTAATTTGTTGCTTAGATAATAAATTTGGAGATATTTTGATATTTAGATGATCATTTTAGGATTATTTTGAAGTTTATTGGATAATGGTACAATTTTTTGATTCTCATATTATAATTTGTTAGATATATTAATTCTTATGATTATTTTGATGTTTAAATCATAAATTTTATGATTAATTTTGATTTGATCAATTGCTAAAATAATTGTATTAAAAGTTACCATAAAACTTATTTATAAGGCTTATATATTAAATAATTTGACATCTAATATATGTTTCACTAGGTTTTAAAATATAGATAAAAGTTGGATAATGATTCAGAATCGAATTAGTCCTGAATATATAAATGGGTTGAATCCATTTTTAAATGTGGTAGAGAATTACATGATCAATTTGAATTTATCGAAAATTCATTGTCCATGTCATCAGTGTGACAATTTATTTAAATATGAGTTGAATTATGTGCGAGAACATCTTTATAGGTGGGGATTTGATAAATTATATAAAGTATGAAACTTTCATAGAGAAGCTTCTACATCATCCATCAATGATTTTGATGTTGAAGTAGATGATTTTGAAGACATGTTTATTGATTTACGAAATGTAGAAAATATAAACACCAATGAGGCATAATCAGATGATATCAATGAAAACACGAATGCTTATGATTTTAGACGAAGTTATACTTCAATGTTTGAAGAAGCACAAAAAGAATTTTATCACAATTATACTAATTTTTCGATATTCAATTTTGTGGCGAAGCTAATGCATGTGAAGGTGTTAAATGGTTGGAGCAATAAATTTTTTGATATATTACTTCAGTTATTAAAAAAGGTATTTCCCAAATCGAATGTGATTCCAAACTCTCATTATAAAGCAAAAAAATTATTAAAATAATTAGGACTGACATATGAGAAGATACATGTATGTAAGAATGATTGTATATTATTTTAGGATGAACACGAGAATAAAGATACATATCCAGTGTGCAAGAATCCCAGATACAAGTATGACAGGATGAATAAGAACAAGAATCCTTAGAAAATTCTTCGATATTTCCCTCTGAAACTGAGACTTAAGCAGTTGTTTATTTCGAAGCATACATCAAAGGATATGAGATGACATAAAGAAAAGTGAGTTGAAATAGATGATGTATTAAGACACCCAGCTGATAGTGAGTAATGGAAAAAATTTGACAATGCACATGAAATATTTGAAGGTGATCCATGAAATATTCGCTTAGGGTTGACTATGACGGTTTTAATCCCTTTGAAAACATGTTAAATGCTTATAGTATGTGGCAAGTTATACTAGTGAATTATAATTTGCCACCATAGAAAATTAATGATGAAGTCACCATACTTGATTATGTCTCTTTTAATTCCTGAGCCTAAATCACCTGACAAAGAGATAGATGTATATCTACGACCTCTGATAAACAGACTAAAGGAGTTATGGGATGAGGGGGTGGAAGCATATGATACATCAACTGAACAAGTATTTCAATTACATGTTGTTGTTATGTAGATCACTCACGACTTTTCAATATATGGAACAGTTTTTGGATGGAGCAAAAAGGGTTATAAAGCATGTCTAGTATGTCTGAATGAAACCAAATCTCAAGGATTAAAGAGTAAAATATGCTACACATGTCACTGTCGATTCTTGAATGTGCAACACTCATGGCGTAGAAATAAAGATTTCAGTGAAAAGTTTAAAAAAAAGGACCATCACGAATAATTAATGGATATGAGATTTTAGCGCAGTTAGATGTGTTGCCCTAAGTGACATTCAGTAAGCATCCTTCATTCAGTAAAAAATGACAGCGATCTTTGGATGATATAAATTGGGTATAGAAGGTTATATTTTTTGAGTTGTCATATTGGTCAGATTTAAAGTTGAAATACAATTTAGATATGATACATATTGAAAAGAATATCTGTGACACTTTGATTGGCACATTATTGAGGCTAGAAGGAAAATCGAAAGATACGTTTAAAGCAAGATTTGACTTGCAGGACATGGGAATAAGGAGTGAATTACATTTACAGATAATAGGAGACAAATTCAAGAAACATATGCAAGTTACACGTTGACATTGGAAGAAAAGTATAAATTTTACCAATTCTTAAAATCTATGAAGTTTCCAAATGGATATGCTGCTAATATATCTAGAAATGTAAATGTAAGTGAAGAAAAGATATATGGGCTGAAATCACATGATTGTCATGCATTGTTGCAAAGAATACTTCCAGTTGTTATAAGTAAATTTTTTCCGAAAGATATATGTAACACACTAATTGAGTTATGTGATTTCTTCAAAAAGATTACTACAAAATCTCTACACACAACGAACTTATGTAAAATGGATGAGCAAATATCCTTGATACTGTGTAAGATGAAACGAATATTTCCTCTGATATTTTTTGACAGTATGATTTTTGACAGTTCATTTACCTCATGAAGCCATGTTAGGTAGGTCAGTTTCGTCACGATGAATACTATATTTATTGCCGAACTAGAGACGAATATTGTAACGAATTATATATCGTCACTGATTTCCCCTAATTACGTACCCCTGTTCCCCTTTCCTCTTCTCACGCACTTGCTCCTCCTACCCGACCCAATCTCCTCCGGTACGCATTCTCCACCTCTCCTCTTCCACCACCGCCATCGTCGGAGCATCGGTCGGTGTCGCTGCTTACGACAGTTGCTCGCAGCGTCTATTGCAAGCTCATGGCAGCATCTGTCGCAAGCTCGCGACAACTGCTCGCTGCCGTAATCGAACTCGTAGCAGTTATCGTGAGCTTGTGCAGTAGTTGTGTCACGCCCCGAAGGAGACCCCGCCAGATGAAAATCCGACAGCATCTCCCCTGTACGGGTGACAATGTCAATTTACATACAAGGCCTACACGGCCGCTATACATCGGTCAACACGACCAGAATCCAAACTCACACGCAGTTATAAAATTTGGCCTCAGGCCATCAACCAAATTTAATGATAAACAGTCTAAAATAAATAGACTTACCCCTTCTGTCATCTGGGCAGGAATACTCAACAAAATCCAATCAAACTAAAATCCGAATAAGGTCCATAAGGACACCAAAAATCCACGAATACAACATCAATCTCCAATCCTATACATGTCCTCTAATCAAAATCCAAATACCATAAAAACAAATATCCGAATCAAAAATTTACGACGAGTGGGGTCCGGCAGCTGCACTCTCCTGACAGCTTCATCATGAAATAGATATAAATCAACGGGGTAAGTTCAAAGAACTCAGTGGGTATAGTAGATATGCAAAGTAAGGTATAGCTAACAATAAAAATCATGCCAGTACAGTCTCACATAAATAGGGTATGTAAGCAAGAAATACAAAAGGACTGTACTTACCTGAATCTCCTACCCTGATATAGGAGCATGTGCCTGACTAGAAGTAATAAAGTCCTCACCATATATAAACATGTATCCTGTATGCATGACAATCATATGCACATCCAAGGCATCAATAAAAATGCAGTAAACACAATACAAATGCAATCTGTGCAAAGTGCATGTCGTGCCAATGACATGGTCACCCCTGACGCCAGTCAGCCGCCTCACATGCGATGGTGAAGCCGAGTGGGTAGGGCTATGACAACTGTGCACTCTGCCATCACTGCTCCTGAGTGACCGAGTGGACAGGATCCGTCGAGTACACCTATCCTCCCGCCAAACAGAGCGGGGAGCTAAGCTCATCTTCCTGTCATGACTGCAGGAGGAGGGATCCTGCCGCTACCACGGCCATCGCTACCCATGAGTGGACCAGCGGAGCCTGACAGAGCAACTGCACACACCCTCCTGATATACCACTAACCCATGAGTGACAGTGTGTGCAGGCCATGTAACTAGTTGCGGGCTCAACAATAATGGAACCCCGTCCAACCAGCATGCAATCATGCAAAAATGGTGCATGATACTAAAGCATGTAAATCCTACTCAAAATACCTATCCGAATAATATGTACAATCAATATGTACATATCCCTAATCCATATACTATGATCCAAATCAAACAGAGAAATATAATCATATCCTATCACATGCATGTATCTAGTAGGCACCAAAAGCATACTAGGCATATAAACATGAAAAATTATTGTAAGCTATCCTAACTAGCATATCAACAATGACTATATCTAAAAGATAAGTCAAAATACCCGCCTGAATATATATCCGCAAAAATAAAAACGTCACGACTAGGGACCTACCTCGTGACCGAAACCTGCATATAGCATAACTATAGTTAAGCACAAAAAATGCAATTCACCGATAAATCGAATACTTAATCGATTTCCTTCCTAACCCAATTAACCCAAATAAATTTCCAATTCTCCTTAATTTTCCAACCGTCTTATTAATCCTTTTCCTACCACAAATATCCATACAATTAATTTAGCCCACTAAATCAATTGATAAATTTTTTGATTAATTAATGATAAGCTAATTAATCAATTAAACCTGGATTAACTCGCATTTTAACAACCTAAGCAAAATAACTGAAATTTAATGGCTTTTAATTTATCTAATTATTGTACCAATCCATTTACCCAAATAATTTCTAATCACCTAACCTAATTCATCACCTACAAAAATCTTCAAAATCGAACAATATCACCCAAATCCCATATCCTCCGAATACCATACCGATCAACCGAATAACAAGATCCCACCCCAGAATCAAACCTTTCCAAATTAGATCCCCAACTCAATTTACAATGCCAAAGATTGTTCACCGCACGACTACCTCCAACCCTAACCGCACGACAACACACACCCTACCATACCTTCGTTACAACCCCTAATAACCTCCACCGACAAACACAGTGACCAATCAACCAAATCAACCAAATCAAACAACCGGCAGGCAAGGAAGAAACTAGTTCATGTTATACCTGCGATGGAATTTCCCCAAACCGCCATCACGGACCAGGACTGATGCCCTAATAGTTCGCCCGCAACCTCCGAAATCACAAAGAAAGGGGAAAAAGGCACCGTGGCCGCAGCGAATGGGAAAAGGAGGCTCGCGCCTTCTAGGGTAGAGAAGTCCGCCAACACGCCTGCCTAGGCGTAAGAGATCCGCGATCCCGACGCTCGCTAATGGCCGCAAACGCGAGCAAAAGAAAGCTCGGCGCAAGAAGAGGCGGCACGGAAGGCGACGCCGGCCATTCCTTCGCAGGGATCCGTGAGCAATACGCAACCGAACGATGGCTTCGACGCGAGAAGAAACGGGCTGTCTACGGAGAGAAGGTCGTGACGAATCAAGGGAAAGGGAAAGAGAAGTGTGTGGGAAAAGAAAAAAGGTAATTAGAATATAGAAACTTAGGTCTTCCGGTTTAGGTTAATACCCCTTAAATAAAGCCTATCTATTTTATCCCCGTAAAAATCTCGTACGGAGTCCGTTTAAATCCAGAAAAATTCTGGAAAAATTCCTAAAATTCCCTAAAAATCCCGAAAAATTTCTAGGATTATTTCCTTAATTATTTGGCCATTAAATTTACATGTTAAATTTTCCAGTATTTAACATTCTCCCCCACTAATAAAAATTTGGTCCCCAAATTTCCTACTCAGATGCACAACGAGTAAGAAATACCACCAGTACTGAAAATATACCTCACGTACCTTAAGTAAACATTTGGGGGTATTGAGCTCTGATCTTTTCCTCGAGCTCCCATGTAGCCTCCTCGTCGGTGTGGTGACTCCACCCGACCTTGACAAGTCGCACAACCTTGTTCCGCAACTGTCGTTCCTTATAATCCAAAATCCGTACCGGAACCTCTGTGTAAGTAGCATCAGGTTGAATGGAACCTGACACATCCGGAATAGTAAGTGTCCGCACATACTTCCTCAGCATAAACACATGAAACACATCGTGTATACTCGTCAAAGATGGTGGTAGCGCTAGACGATAAGCAACTGCTCTGATCCTCTCCAAAATTTCAAACGGACCAATGTATCTAGGAGCTAGCTTACAACGGAGTCCAAATCTCTTCACCCCTTTCGTGGGTGAGACTCGCAGGAATACATGATCACCAACAGAGAACTCCAAAGGTCTCCGTCTACGATCTGCGTAACTCTTCTGGCGATCCTGTGCCTTTGCCATCCTACGTCTGATAGTACAGATCAACTATGCCTCATGCTGAGCTCTCTGGGGTCCTAGCAACTGGGCCTCCCCAACCTCCTCCCAGAGGGTGGGTGTACGACACTGCCTACCATACAATGCCTCATATGGGGCCATTTGGATAGCCGAATGATAACTATTATTGTAGGCGAATTCCACTAACGACAAATGATCCTCCCAGTTGCCTCCGAAATCTATAACACAGGACCTCAGCAAATCCTCTAGTGTCTGAATGGTCCACTCAGACTGTCCATCTGTCTGCAGATGGAATGCAGTACTAAACCGAAGCTGTGTGCCTAAAGCCTACTGCAGACTCTTCCAGAACCTAGACGTGAAACGGGGATCTCTATCTGATATAATGCTCAAAGGAACACCATGCAATTTGATGATCTCCCGACAATATAGATCTGCCAATCGATCCAGAGAGTCGGTCTTCCGAATCGATAAGAAGTACGCGAATTTGGTCAGTCGGTCTACGACTACCCAAATCGCGTCATGGCCTTGACGTGTCCTAGGCAAACCCATCACAAAATCCATAGTAATATGATCCCACTTCCACTCAGGAATAGGAATCCTCTGAAGTAATCCACCGGTCTCGTGCTCACTTTACTCGATAAATCAGACATCTAGCTACAAAATCCGCGATGTCTTTTTTCATACCGTTCCACCAATACAAACGCTTTAAATCTCGATACATGCGGGTTCCGCCTGGGTGGATCGCAAATCGAGAGCGATGAGCCTCCTGTAGTAACTCCTCCATAACCGGGTGAGGTTGAGGTACACATAATCTACCTCGGAAATATATAATACCCTCATCATCTCGGGTGAACTCAGTCTGCTGTCCAGAAGTGATCTGACTACCAATGAACTGTAAATGCTGATCACTGGCCTGAGCCTCCCGGACTCTTGTCCGGATAGAAGACTGAGCAACCATGGTAACGCATACGCCTGCTTGGTCCCTCGCTCCTCAAGACTCAACTCAGAAAAACCCTGAATCAAATCCGTGACTAAAACTCGGAAGGAAGCTATAGTCCCTCGGGACTTCCGGCTAAGTGCATCGACAACCACATTGGCTTTTCCTGGGTGGTAGCTGATGGTACAGTCATAATCCTTCAGGAACTCCATCCATCTCCTCTGTCGGAGATTGAGTTCCTTCGTGATAAATGTATATTTGAGACTCTTATGATCAGTAAGAATCTCAAACGTAATACCATATAAATGATGCCTCCAAATCTTCAAGGCAAAGATAATAGCGACAAACTCTAAATCATGAACTGGGTAGTTTTTCTCATGGTCCTTCAACTGGCGAGAAGCATAAGAAACTACCTCTTGCCGCATCAATATCGTGCCTAAACCTCAGTAGACGCATCTGTATAAAGAACGAAACCATCGTCCCCTGATGGTAATACCAGAATTGGTGCTGACACCAATCTCCTCTTCAACTCCTGAAAACTAGTCTCGCACGCCTTTGTCCACGTGAACTTCACGCCCTTCCTGGTAAGGCGTGTCAATGGCATAACAATGCTCGAGAAACCCTCAACGAACCATCTGTAATAACTGGCCAAGCCTAGGAAATGAACCTTCGAATCGATTTCACCTCCCCAATCGTGACCTCGATCTTCTACAGTCAATCAAATACCTCTACTCGAAACCACATGTCCCAGAAAACCGACTGAGTGTAACCAAAATGCGCATTTATTGAACTTCGCATATAGCCGCTTCTGTCGGAGCCTATCGAGAACAAGACGAAGATGTTGCGCGTGTTCCTCCTCGGAACGAGAATAGACCAGAATGTCATCGATAAAAACAATGACGAACCGATCTAGGAAATCCATAAATTCACGGTTCATCAAATCCATGAATACCGCTGGAGCATTGGTAAGCTCAAATGACATTACCAAAAACTCATAGTGTTCATATCTAGTACGGAACGCTGTCTTCTGAATGTCAGAATCTCTAACCCTTAATTGATAATATCCAGACCACAGATTAATCTTAGAATAGACTGATGTACCTCTGAGCTGATCAAACAAGTCCTCAATACGTGGCAGGGGATATTTATTCTTGATAGTGACAGCGTTCAACTGCCTGTAGTCGATGCACAGTCTCATCGAACCATCTTTCTTCTTCACGAAGAGAACCGGAGAACCCCAAGGTGATACACTAGGGCGAATAAAACCTTTGTCCAAAAGTTCCTGGAGCTGAACCTTTAACTCATCCAACTCTCTCGGGGCCATACGATAAGGAGCTTTCGGGCGACGGCGCCCAGCCCTGTATTAACTCAATCATGAACTCCACTTGCCTTCTGGGAGGCAGACCCGGTAACTCCTCTGGAAAAACATCTGGATACTCTCGGACAATAGGGATGTCCGCGATCTGAGAGTCACCACTGTCTTCTACATTGATCATAGATAATAGAAAACCCTGGCAACTGTGCAATAAAAGCTTCTGAGCCTGAATCGCAGAAATGGTTGATATGCCATCGTCCCGGATGCCAGTGAAATCCCACGAGGGTTGGTTCGGAGGTCGGAATGTGACCACCCTCGTCTGACAATCTACTGTGGCATGATATGCTGACAGCCAATCCATGCCAAGAATAATATCGAACTCGACCATATCCAGTACCAATAAATCTACAGTAAGGATGATGTTACCGAAATCTAAGGGACAACCTCGGACCTCCTGGGTAACGTCCAATGTATCGCCAGATGGTAGGGAGACGACTAATCTCTGTGATCTACTAGTAGGTAATCTACCAATCTCTCTCATAAAAGTACGAGAAATAAACGAATGCGAACTACCAGTATCAACTAGCATAATAGCTGAACATGCATAAAGTGAAACCGTACCGCGAAATACGGATTCGTTGGCTCGCTGCGCATCCTCTCTGGTAATCGCATGAATCCGCCCAGTCTCCGGTGGAGGTGGAGGTGGTATCACTGCCAGAGGTGGCTGTGCCTGGGCCTGAGACTGATACGAAGGCTGGTACGTAGGCTGATACGAAGACTGGTATGAAGACTGCAGCTGGTACTGTACCGGTAGCTGCGCCTGGTCCTGAACCAGTGGCGGAGGCTGCAGCTGATATCAGACGCTATCGCCGCTGCGGATGATATCTTGCATGGGCATCGATCCGTATCTGCGGTCTGAAATTGAACCTCGTGACACCGTCACGACGGAACCGGTGTACTCCGCCCATGAATACCATAGCGACTCCGCAGGGGAGCTCCTCTGCGGCGCTATGAAGGTCCGACCGTCGCCCTCTCTCGAGTCCTGCATGACGCAACGGTCCTCCCTGGATAGAAACCCCGGAAGCCACATGCTGAGCCTTCAACGAACAATCTCGGCTCAGGTGTCCAGGTAGTTTGCAATAATAGCAAACTGACTGTCCCAAGGTGCAGGCTGAGACGATATGCTCTCTCGATCCGCAACGAGTACAGTGAGTGTCACTAGTGGGCGGCCGGCTCACGAGAAGACCGAGGGCCGAAGAGCGCCCGCGATTTAGGCCTAGATGCCCTGAATGACTCGACCCATCCGATCGCCACTGCCACTCATCCCAGTGGTGTGGGTCGATGGTCCGACTGTAGTTCTTTCACCGCTTCTTCCTCTTCAGATTGACCCTTTGTTGAGCCGACTCGATCAACAAAGCTCTATCCAACGCCTCTCGGTAAGAAGAACTACCAAATCCTGTCATCTTGACCAGTAGATGCCCATCTAGTCCCTGAACAAACTGCATCATCCGTGACCTATCCTCAGCAACTAATTCTGGACAAAATCTGGCTAACCGATTAAATTCTGTATTATACTCCATCACTGAGTGATTATTCTGTCGTAGACTCAGAAAATCCTGACTTCGCATCATCTGATATGCCCGGGGGAAATACTGACTCTCAAAAGCCTCTCTAAATCTCGCCCAGGTAACCTGCTGCTCGCCAATAATCGAGCGCTGCATATCCCACCAGATCTCGACCTCGCCTCGTAAATGGAAGGCCGCCAACTCTGCCTTCTCCCACTCGGAGCAGACCATATAGTAGAAGGTACGCTCCATCGTCTCGATCCAAGACTGAGCCACGATCGGATCAGTCTCTCCACTGAATAAAGTGAACCGGCTTTTCATTGACTTTGCTAATCCGGGAATCCGAGCTCGTGCCGCAGCTACATCAGTAGGATAGGTAGGGGCCGACGCAGGAGCTGGTGAAACTACCGTAGATGGTGCCGCTGCTTGAGCAGGGGTAGATACCGAATGAGGGCCGACCGGCTCCACTGATGGGCCTGTCGGGTCTGTAGTAGCAGGTCCTACTGGCGGGGGTGTCTGATGTGTAGCAGCAGGGTCTCCCGCTGGTACATCGGATACCCCAGCAGTGGGTATCTCAGGAGGAGGATCCGACGAGGACTGAGGATCCACAACTCCCGTAGCACCATGTGGAACCTGACCCTGATCAATAAGCTCGTCCTCAGTAGATCTTCCTGGCAACTCTGTCGCCAAAGATCTCTGGGTCCTCTGGCGTGGTCGTCCCACACCACGTCTCGGCGCAGAAGCACGCCCACCTCGTCTCATATCTGTTAAATGAATATAGATATTACCACAAATAAAAACATATCAAATTAATAATCATACCTATTTCACCGTCAGGAGAGGTCCCGTAGCCGCCAAAACCCCATATTAACCTCATCAAAAATCCTCGAATTTCCGAAACATAAAAATCGTCGGAAATCCATACCAATCCAAAATTTTCCAAATTGCCTTACAAAAACCTGCCAAAACATGGTGAACTCCGAAAAATCCAAAAACCCCTAGGAACTCGAAAACCTAGGCGCTCTAATACCAAATAAATTGTCACACCCCGAAGGAGACCCCACCAGACGAAAATCCGGCAGCATCTCCCCTGTACGAGTGACAATGTCAATTTACATACAAGGCCTACACGGCCGCTATACATCGGTCAACACGACCGGAATCCAAACTCACACGCAGTTATAAAATTTGGCCTCAGGCCATCAACCAAATTTAATGATAAACAGTCTAAAATAAATAGACTTACCCCTTCTACCATCTGGGCAGGAATACTCAACAAAATCCAATCAAACCAAAATCCGAATAAGGTCCATAAGGACACCAAAAATCCACGAATACAACATCAATCTCCAATCCTATACATGTCCTCTAATCAAAATCCAAATACCATAAAAACAAATATCCGAATCAAAAATTTACGACGAGTGGGGTCCGGCAGCTGCACTCTCCTGACAGCTTCATCATGAAATAGATATAAATCAACGGGGTAAGTTCAAAGAACTCAGCGGGTATAGTAGATATGCAAAGTAAGGTATAGCTAACAATAAAAATCATGCCAGTACAGTCTCACATAAATAGGGTATGTAAGCAAGAAATACAAAAGGACTGTACTTACCTGAATCTCCTACCCTGATATAGGAGCATGTGCCTGACTAGAAGTAATAAAGTCCTCACCATATATAAACATGTATCCTGTATGCATGACAATCATATGCACATCCAAGGCATCAATAAAAATGCAGCAAACACAATACAAATGCAATCCGTGCAAAGTGCATGTCGTGCCAATGACATGGTCACCCCTGACGCCAGTCAGCCGCCTCACACGCGATGGTGAAGCCGAGTGGGTAGGGCTATGACAACTGTGCACTCTGCCATCACTGCTCTGGTGGCCAGAGTGGAGAGGATCTTGAGTACACACCTATCCTCATGCCCCAAGCAGTGGGAGCTAAGCTCTCATCTCCCGGTGTCATAGACCAGAGGAGGGATCCCTGCCCGCTACCACGCTGCCTCATCGCTACCCATGAGCGGACCAGCGGAGCCTGACAGAGCAACTGCACACACCCTCCTGATGTACCACTAACCCATGAGTGGCAGTGTATGCAGGCCATGTAACTAGTTGCGGGCTCAACAATAATGGAACCCCGTCCAGCCAGCATGCAATCATGCAAAAATGGTGCATGATACTAAAGCATGTAAATCCTACTCAAAATACCTATCCGAATAATATGTACAATCAATATATACATATCCCTAATCCATATACTATGATCTAAATCAAACAGGGAAATATAATCATATCCTATCACATGCATGTATCTAGTAGGCACCAAAAGCATATTAGGCATATAAACATGAAAAATTATTGTAAGCTATCCTAACTAGCATATCAAAAATGACTATATCTAAAAGATAAGTCAAAATACCCGCCTGAATATATATCCGCAAAAATGAAAATGTCACGACTGGGGACCTACCTCGTGACCGAAACCTGCATATAGCATAACTATAGTTAAGCACAAAAAATGCAATTCATTGATAAATCGAATACTTAATCGATTTCCTTCTTAACCCAATTAACCCAAATAAATTTCCAATTCTCCTTAATTTTCCAACCGTCGTATTAATCCTTTTCCTACCACAAATATCCATACAATTAATTTAGCCCACTAAATCAATTGATAAAAATTTTGATTAATTAATGATTAGCTAATTAATCAATTAAATCTGGATTAACCCGTATTTTAACAACCTAAGCCAAATAACTGAAATTTAATGGCTTTTAATTTATCCAATTATTGTACCAATCCATTTACCCAAATAATTCCTAATCACCTAACCTAATTCATCACCTACAAAAATCTTCAAAATCGAACAATATCACCCAAATCCCATATCCTCCGAATACCATACCGATCAACCGAACAACACCAAAATCAGACTTACCAGCCCCAAGATCCCACCGGTAACCAAACCTTTCCCCAAATTAGATCCCCAACTCAATTTACAGCGGCTCAAAGATTGTTCACAGCCGTTCTTGCACGACTACCTCCAACCCTAACCGCACGACAACACACACCCTACCATACCTTCGTTACAACCCCTAATAACCTCCACCGACAAACACAGTGACCAATCAACCAAATCAAACAACCGGCAGGCAAGGAAGAAACTAGTTCATGTTATACCTGCGATGGAATTTCCCCCAAACCGCTCGGTTCACCGGAACGAGGACCTGCCGATGCCCTAATAGTCTGCTCCGGCAACCTCCGGCCAGAAATCACAGCAAAGGGGGAAAACAGCGGCAGTCCGGTGGCTGCAGGCGTAATGGGGAAAAGGAGGCTCGACGCTCGTCGTCTAGGGTAGAGAAGTCCGGCGAACACGCCGTCTAGGGCAGAAGAGATCCGCGTGATCCCGACGTCGGCTAATGGCTGCAAACGCGATAAAAGAAAGCTCGGGCGCAAGAAGAGGCGAAGCAGCGGCGGAAGGCAGACGCCGCCGATGCTTGCAGAGGGATGGCCAGTCTCGACGTCGGGCAGCAGAGGGAATGGCTTCGACGCGAGAAGAAACGGGCTGTCTGCGGAGAGAAGGTCGTGCGGACGAACTGCCGAAGGGGAAAGGGAAAGAGGGGTCGCGGTGCGGCGGGGAAAAGAAAAAAAAAGTAATTAGAAAATAGAAACTTAGGTCTTCCGGTTTAGGTTAATACCCCTTAAATAAAGCCTATCTATTTTATCCCCGTAAAAATCTCGTACGGACTCCGTTTAAATCCAGAAAAATTCTGGAAAAATTCCTAAAATTCCCTAAAAATCTCGAAAAATTTCCAGGATTATTTCCTTAATTATTTGGCCATTAAATTTACATGTTAAATTTTCCAGTATTTAACATTCTTCCCCATTAATAAAAATTTGGTCCCCAAATTTCCTACTCAGATGCACAACGAGTAAGAAATACCACCAGTACTGAAAATATACCTCACGTACCTTAAGTAAACAAGTGGGGGTATTGAGCTCTGATCTTTTCCTCGAGCTCCCATGTAGCCTCCTCGTCGGTGTGGTGACTCCACCCGACCTTGACAAGTCGCACAACCTTGTTCCGCAACTGTCGTTCCTTATAATCCAAAATCCGTACCGGAACCTCTGCGTAAGTAGCATCAGGTTGAATGGAACCTGACACATCTGACAGAATATGTGTAGAGTCTGGCACATACTTCCTCAGCATAGACACATGGAACACATCGTGTATACTCGTCAAAGATGGTGGTAGCGCTAGACGATAAGCAACTGCTCCGATCCTCTCCAAAATTTCAAACGGACCAATGTATCTAGGAGCTAGCTTACCACGGAGTCCAAATCTCTTCACCCCTTTCGTGGGTGAGACTCGCAGGAATACATGATCACCAACAGAGAACTCCAAAGGTCTCCGTCTACGATCTGCGTAACTCTTCTGGCGATCCTACGCCTCTGCCATCCTACGTCTGATAGTACGAACCAACTCTGCCTCATGCTGAGCTCTCTGGGGTCCTAGCAACTGGGCCTCCCCAACCTCCTCCCAGAGGGTGGGTGTATGACACTGCCTACCATACAATGCCTCATATGGGGCCATTTGAATAGCCGAATGATAACTATTATTGTAGGCGAATTCCACTAACGGCAAATGATCCTCCCAGTTGCCTCCGAAATCTATAACACAGGACCTCAGCAAATCCTCTAGTGTCTGAATGGTCCGCTCAGACTGTCCATCTGTCTGCGGATGGAATGCAGTACTAAACCGAAGCTGTGTGCCTAAAGCCTACTGCAGACTCTGCCAGAACCTAGACGTGAAACGGGGATCTCTATCTGATATAATGCTCAAAGGAACACCATGCAATATGATGATCTCCTGACAATATAGATCTGCCAACCGATCCAGAGAGTCGGTCTTCCGAATCGATAAGAAGTACGCGAATTTGGTCAGTCGATCTACGACTACCCAAATCGCGTCATGACCTTGATGTGTCCTAGGCAAACTCATCACAAAATCCATAGTAATATGATCCCACTTCCACTTAGGAATAAGAATCCTCTGAAGTAATCCAGCTGGTCTCTGGTGCTCAGCCTTTACCTGCTGATAAATCAGACATCTAGCTACAAAATCCGCGATGTCTTTCTTCATACCGTTCCACCAATACAAACGCTTTAAATCTCGATACATACGGGTTCCGCCTGGGTGGATCGCAAATCGAGAGCGATGAGTGTTGGTGCAGTAGGCACCTAAGTCAAACCTAAGTTTTGATTATAGCAAACGATACAAAGTTAAGCATATATTGTTATCTCATGAGCTAAATCAAGTGTGCAGAAAAGTCTCAACGCTGAAGCTGAAGGCTAGCGACACCCGGAGGAAGCCGCGGTGGTCGGGCGACACTTAAGAGACTTCGGAGGGAGCCGAAGGAATTGAGTGGAAGGCCGGAAGCAAAAGCAACACGTAAGTACTGAGGTAAGCTTGTGTGTGCGAGCGTAAGTAAGGTCGTATCCTCTTTACGGGGATGATCTTAAGCGTAGATCCGACCAAAGACTTCTTATAGATGGCCTAGGTCGAGATCAGATGGTCGACGACCATCGAAATTATGTTTTTCTTGAGCTAACCTTGCCTTGCGGTAGCATCGATCATTGCCCGCTGAGGACTCGACTACGTCAACGATCATTCGAGGTCGATCGATGATTGATGCCATCGATCGGTGATGATGGCCATCATCGGCTGGTCAAAGGATCAGCCTCGAGTCAAGAGTTATCACCATTTTTCAAGGGGATTTGTGCCCATTTGTGATTGGCTAAAGACCCATTCGATGAGGGGCTTAAAGGCTATAAAAGGAGGGCCAAACCTAGGGTTTTTCATCAATTCAAAAGCTTCCAAGTGCTTCCGATACGCTCTGACTCTCCGACATCCCTACGACGAAGCGCTGCCGAGACGACGACTAGAGCTTCAACCTCCAATCTTTGAAGTCGTCGGTATAATCTTTAAATTTGTATAAGTTGTTTTTATTTCAAGCTTTAAATCATATCAAGGAGAGGGGGAGTGTCCCTCTACCTTGAGTCTTTCTCGAGTTTTTGTATTCATTTAACTCCTATCTCCATCGAGAGGGAGTTCGTTTAGTATTTGCCCTTCGTGCGTGGTCAAGGACCATTAGGGCCTTGGAATAGTAGTCGAAGGCTACGAACCAAGTAAAACCTATTTGTCTCTATTTACTTTACATTTCTGCTGCAATTAATTTTCTCTCAAGTTTTAACGAAAGAAACGAGAAAAAGTTTTTATCGCTATTCACCCCCCCCTCTAGCGAACCGCATCGATCCAACAATTGGTATCAGAGCCGGGGGTTGCTAAGATTTGGTGAAACCACCAATCTAGCCATTTTTCACAGATTTATTTTTCTTTTATTTCTGTTTATTTCAGATTTATTTCGCTTTGTTAAATTTACTCCCGCACTACTAATCCAAGACGCGAGTCTTGGTACTTTTTGTGTGTTTTTGTCGTTGCTAGTTTTTTTTCCTTCGTCTCCTTGTGTTCTTTGTTCTAATGGCCCATCTCGAAGGGTTTAGCACCGTCCGACCTCCGTTTTACAACGGAGATGACTTCCGTTATTGGAAGGGTCGGATGGAATGCTTTCTTAAAACCCAAATCGAGATGTGGATCATAATCCAAACGGGTTTCACACTTCCGACTAATGAAGTGGGTGACTCCTTGGATTATGACCAATGGACCATTGCGACAAAAAAAACAAGTCGGCCGATGCTAAGGCAACGCAAATCCTTCCAATCGAGGAGCTAAATCGCGTCGGCCCCTTCATAAGCGCAAAAGATCTTTGGACAAAACTAGTGGAGCTACGAAGGACCGATGAAGCCAAGGTATGTAAGCGCGACCTTTTGTTCAATAAATTGTATAATCTAAAAATGCAGGAACACGAGTCCGCGACACAACTTCACGCCCGAGTCCAGGACATAGTCAACAATCTACACGCAATCGGGCAAAAGGTCGAAAACCGCGACCTTATAAGGTATGTCCTAAACTCTTTTCCGAGGACTACCTTATGGGCATCCATGGTCGATGCCTATAAGGTCTCCAAGGACCTTTCTAAAATTAGGTTAGATGAACTCTTTTTGGATTTTGAACTTCATGAGCAGTCCAACTCGGGCAGAGGTATAGCCTTGTTTGCAAGTTCAAAGAAGAAGAAAATCGCAAGCAAGCCACCACCAACCGAGGAGGAAGACGAGTCCGAAGAAGAAGTTGACCCGGAGTTGACTGCCGAACTAATGAACCTAGCTCGAAGGATAGCCAAGGGACGAAAGCGAACCACGACTCGACCCAACCAAGGTAAGCCTAAAAGTTCCAATATTAGGTGTTATGAGTGCAACAGGTTTGGACATATCAAGTCCGAGTGCCCCAAGCTCAACCACCAAGCACCTAAGCACAAGAAGGCCCTCAACGCGACATGGGAAGAAGCGTCATCCGAAGAAGACGAAGACCACGTCTTCATGGCGAAATCAATTGAGTTGGACACGGAGACCGAGCCTGAACTTGAGTCAGAACCTGAGGATGACTCGGACTACGAAGCTACCTTCAAGTCAAGCCACGGATACGCATCCGGTTCAAAAGATACCCTTAAAGTAAGTCGAACTTTATTTAATACTTTACATAATACGGTTAGGTTTTTGTCTAGGAAGTTAGCTAAGTCCGAGTCCAAGGTCGAGACCCTTGTTGAGGAGGTTAAACTCCTCAAACACGAGGTCTCCCTAACCTCTTCGACTAGTCGAGTTCAAGAGAAGGACTCAACTCGAGTTGAAAAGCTCAAAGTTGAGAACTCTCTCTTGAAAAGTCAAGTCGAAGATCTTAGGAACACGTTGGAAAGGTTCACTTCGGGATCCAAAGGACTTGACCTCCTACTTGGATCTCAAAGGGTCATGTACAACAAGGCTGGACTAGGGTTTAACTCAAACACGACTAATAGGTCGTATATGTCGATTGTAAGTCGACATAGGAAGCATGTCCAAGCATGGGTTCCTAAGAACTTTTTGATTTCAACTCTAGGATCCAACCCGTACTGGGTTCCCAAGGACCAAATCCACTATGTGGATAGACCGAACCGATTCAACGGTCTAGGGGGAGCCAGTACAAAACATGTTTGTGCTTTAACTTAGAAATTGCATGTTTTAACTTAGAATGTTTGTGCTTTAACTTAGAAATTGCATGCTTTAACTTAGAAAGTTTGTACTTTAAAACTTGTGAACTCACTTAGAACATGAACATAATCAACTTCGAAAAGATTGAGCCTCGGGGAGCCTCTTTTCAAAAACATAACCAACTAAAATTCTTCGAAAAGATTGAGCCTCGGGGAGCCTCTTTTCAAAAACATAACCAACTAAAATTCTTCGAAAAGATTGAGCCTCGGGGAGCCTCTTTTCAAAAATAACCAGTTAGACTAGGAGATAATCTTAGGTGAGTCAAGTCATCATTTTCTTGAAAATGGCTTTGTCTAAGGAAGTGGTCGATGATCCGATAAAAGAAGGCTCCTGTGCCTCACCACGACCTGGAAGCCATGATCTTGAAAAGGTAAACTTGACAAGCCTAGGTTTAAATCCAAATCTAACATAAAATTACTTGAACCTAAATACACAATCAACTTAATTGGAAGTCATCTCACACAAAACACATAAGTATAACATGATTGATCATATAGACACAGGTGAGATGACCTAGGTTTAACAACTTACAACCAATTTAAAAAAAAATCTAACATCCAATCCAACCACCTTGTGTGTAGGATCACTGGATGTTGGACAGCGGTTACTCCCGACACATGACCGGGGATCAACTCAAATTCACAAAGCTTCGATTCAAACGACAAGGATCGGTAGCCTTTGGGAATAACGACAAGCTCAAAATCATCGGATCAGGTGATATCGAGCTTAACTCGAATTTTGTTATTAAAAATGTATTACTTGTAGAGAATTTTGAATATAACCTGCTTAGCGTAAGCCAATTATGTGACAATAACTATAAGGTCGTATTTTTAGAAAATGAATGTGTAATTAAAACAAATAAAACAACTAAAACAATACTCAAAGGAACTAGGACAAATAACATTTATACAATTAACTTAATCAAATCCTCAGCCAAATGTCTTATGACACAGGAAGAGGAATCATGGTTGTGGCACCGACGACTCAGTCACTCGCACCCAAGACTCGTCCACAAGATGAGTCAGAGTGGCTTAGTCAGAGGCTTACCCAACCTCAACAACTTGGTTAATAAAATCTGTAATGCTTGTCAACAAGGAAAACAACCTAGGACACAACACAAGTTAACTAACCAAGAACGAACCTCAAGTGTACTTGAGCTCCTGCATATGGATCTATTCGATTCACATGGAGCCAAGTCACTCAATAGAAGTCAATATTGCTTAGTCATAATTGACGACTACTCCAGGTTTACCTGGGTTAGGTTCATCAAACATAAAAATGATACCCTAGATCAATTAATCAATCTATTCAAATTAATCGAGAATCAAAAAAACATTAAGGTTAAAAGACTTAGAAGCGATCATGGTGGTGAATTCGAAAATCAAAGGTTCACCGACTTCTGTAACCTAAACGGATACCACCATGAATTCTCTTGCCCTAGGACCCCTCAGCAAAATGGCCTAGTGGAACGGAAAAACCGAACTCTACAAGAAGCCGCTAGGACCATGTTGAACGAATACGACCTACCCGATAGGTTTTGGGCAGAAGCCGTGAGTACGACATGCTATGTCCAAAATAGGATCCTTATGGTAAAAAGGCACCTTAAGACCTCATACGAGATTTATCACGATAAAGTACCCAACATCAAGTACTTTAGGGTATTTGGGTGTAAGGTCGTATCCCTAAACACTAAGGATTACCTAGGAAATTTACATCCAAAACCACGACCGGAATCTTTCTAGGATACTCGACTACAAGTAGAGCTTATAGAGTATATAACCACGACACCCTTAGAGTCGAGGAAACCATTAATGTAGTGTTCGATGAAGGACATGAACCTACAAAACCCCCGGCAACCCCAATTAGCGGTGATTCATACTAGACCTAACTCGATCCGAGATCAGGTCTAGTGTTAATCCTAACCTAAGTCAACCAAGTCACTCTATTGATCAAGTGATAGATGACTCCAACCAAACTAGTGTTCAACCAAGTCACCCCATTGATCAAGCATTAGGTGACACAAACTCAACCCAATCTAGGATTCAAACTAACCACCCTATCAATCAAGTGATAGGAGATCCTAATCTAGGAGTTCGAACTAGAGCATCCTATAGGAACCTTAGTCAAATTTCCTTAATTTCAAAGATAGAACCCAAATCAATTGAACAAGCTCTTCTTGATCTCGATTGGATTATTGCAATGCAAGAAGAGCTAGCCCAATTTACTAGGAATGAAGTGTGGGAGTTAGTACCACCACCTAAAGACAAAATGATAATTGGAACAAGGTGGGTGTTTCGAAATAAACTTGATGATAAAGGTGAAGTAGTTAGAAACAAGGCTAGGTTAGTCGCCAAAGGGTTTAGCCAAGTCGAAGGCTTAGATTACGACGAAACCTATGCCCCAGTAGCTAGACTCGAATCCATTCGAATGTTGCTAGCTTATGCCGCACATCGAGGATTTAAGCTGTTTCAAATGGATGTTAAGTCGGCATTCCTAAATGGATACATTAAAGAAGAAGTTTATGTCAGCCAACCCCCCGGATTCGAAAATCTAGATAAACCCGACCATGTTCTAAAACTTAAGAAAGCTCTCTATGGACTTAAACAAGCTCCTCGAGCTTGGTACGAGAGACTTTCAATCCATCTTAAGTCAAAAGGGTTTAACCAAGGCTTAGTTGACCCAAATCTCTTTGTAAAAACCTTAGGTAAAGAAATATTCATAGCTCAAATTTACGTAGACGATATAATTTTTGGAACCTCTAACTCAGCCTTACTAAACGAGTTCGTTTCGCTCATGGAAAGTGAGTTCAAAATGAACTTGGTAGGCGAGTTAAGTTTCTTTTTAGGTCTACAAATTAAACAAACTAAGGATGGTATATACCTATATCAACAAAAATACACTAAGGAGTTAATTAAAAGATTTAGAATGCAAGACGCTAAGGTAATAAACACCCCAATGGCGATAAATGTTAACATAGGAGAAGACCTAGAAAGTAAGTCCATTGACTTAAAATACTATAGGAGCGTAATAGGGAGTCTCCTATACTTAACTGCGAGTCGACCCGACATCCTATTCGCAGTAAGTATGTGCGCCAGGTTTCAAACCTGTGCTAAGGAGTCTCACCTAACCCTAGTTAAGCGTATCCTTAGATATCTTAAGGGTACACTTAACGTTGGTATTTGATACCCTAGATCTACGGAGTTCGAACTAATCGGCTACTCGATTCGGATTATGCTAGTAAGCTCGATAGAAAGAGCACGAGTGGTTGTTGTCAACTTCTACCGAGTCTAGTGAGTTAGGTGCGAGGGAAACAACAGTGTTGCTTTATCTACCACCGGCCGAATACATCGCGATGGGTGAGTGTGTCACGCAGCTTCTTTGGATGAAGCACACTCTCCGCAACTTTAAGTTAGACTTTACGAATACTAAACTTCACGTAGATAACATTAGTTCAATTAATCTTACAAAGAATCCGATATGTCATTCTAGGACCAAACATATAGAGGTCAAACACCATTTCATTCGAGAACATGTGGCCAACGGAGCCATACACCTCGAATACGTCGAATCAAAGTCTAACTTGGCGAGATCTATTTACTAAACTCCCTACCCGGTCGAATTTAGTCTATTAAGACGAAAATTGGGCATGTGCGTAATAGAATAGGTACATGCAAATTATATGTTCTTACTACTATTTCTTTAATTTCATTTTTATGGAACTAGCATAGGACATACCTTAGATATCATGCACCTATAGATTTAAGGAGCCAGTACATCTCACAACACATAGGACTAATGTGTTTGTGTACTTAGCCGCGTAGATGGGCGTGAGATGTTAGGACCTTACTCAGTTCGGATGTAGAGCTAGTGCATCGCTATGAACCACGGAGTATAATCATACATACTAACCGACTCTGACCAGGACTGGTTGATCTTACATATCAATCAAGCCAAATATGAGTCGAACATTTTATAGATGAGCTTATTTTCAGTATATTTTTTTTATATAAAAAATGGGGAACATGCTTGGACTTTAAATTTAACACTTTTTGTTTTCCACACACCCCTTACTCTTTTCGATATACGGCAAAAGGGGGAGAAAAAGGCCAAAGTTAAGGGGTCAAAATTTTTTGATAACTTAACTCTTACTTCATATTTAAACCAAAAGTTAAAACTTAGTTAACTTTTACCAAAAGGCCAAAGAATTCTTAAACTTATTCGTGTCGTCTAAGTTTTACTTAAACTTATTTTTTAAAACTTTATGTTGTTAATGTTTTACTTAAGGGGGAGAAAGGGCTTAACTAAAACGTTTTACTAAGGCCAACTTTAAGTAATGTTAATTACTTAAAGCAACCCTCAAGGGGGAGGATTAAGGTCTTTCTTCAAGACTCACCCTCGGTCAAGGGGGAGGTTTCCTCAAGGGGGAGTACTTGAAGAAAATCCTTACTACTCCAACTTAATCTTCATATTTTTTATTTCTCATGCACATTATTACTCTTCATGCTTGCTATTTACTTAACTTTGTATGTGGGTTTGCCATAAATCAAAAAGGGGGAGATTGTTGGTGCAGTAGGCACCTAAGTCGAACCTAAGTTTTGATTATAGCAAACAATACAAAGTTAAGCATATATTATTATCTCATGAGCTAAATCAAGTGTGCAGAAAAGTCTCAACGCTGAAGCTAAAGGCTAGCGACACCCGGAGGAAGCCGCGGTGGTCGGGCGACACTCAAGAGACTTCGGAGGGAGCCGAAGGAATTGAGTGGAAGGCCGGAAGCAAAAGCAACACGTAAGTACTGAGGTAAGCTCGTGTGTGCGAGCGTAAGTAAGGTCATATTCTCTTTACAGGGATGATCTTAAGCGTAGATCCGACCAAAGACTTCTTATAGATGGCCTAGGTCGAGATCGGATGGTCGACGACCATCGAAATTATGTTTTTCTTGAGCTAACCTTGCCTTGCAACTAGCATCAGCTTGGAGGACTCAAACAATGACCGTCGGTGGTCAATCGATCGATGTCGCCATCACCGACCGATGATGGCCATCACCGATCAGGTCAAAGGATCAGCCTCGAGTAGTCAAGAGTTATCACCATTTTTTAAGGAGATTTGTGCCCATTTGTGATTGGCTAAAGACCCATTCGATGAGGGGCTTAAAGGCTATAAAAGGAGGGTCAAACCTAGGGTTTTTCATCAATTCAAAAGCTTCCAAGTGCGCCGACACGTCCGACTCTCGACATCCCTACGATTTAAGCCACGAGACGACTAGAGCTTCAACCTTTGAAGTCGTCGGTATAATCTTTAAATTTGTATAAGTTGTTTTTATTTCAAGCTTTAAATCATATCAAGGAGAGGGGGAGTGTCCCTCTACCTTGAGTCTTTCTCGAGTTTTTGTATTCGTTTAACTCCTATCTCCATCGAGAGGGAGTTCGTTTAGTATTTGCCCTCCGTGCGTGGTCAAGGACCATTAGGGCCTTGGAGTAGTAGCCGAAGGCTATGAACCAAGTAAAACCTATTTGTCTCTATTTACTTTACATTTCCGCTGCAATTAATTTTCTCTCGAGTTTTAACGAAAGAAACGAGAAAAAGTTTTTATCGCTATTCACCCCCCCTCTAGCGAACCGCATCGATCCAACAATGAGCCTCCTGTAGTAACTCCTCCATAACCGGGTGAGGTTGAGGTACACATAATCTGCCTCGAAAATATATAATACCCTCATCATCTCGGGTGAACTCACCGCGTCCCAAGTGATCCGACTACCAATGAATCAGAAATGCCGATCATCGCCGAGCCTCCCGGACTCGTCCGGATAGACGATCGAGCAACCATGGTAACCGTAACGCCTCGTCACCCTCGCCTCCTCAAGACTCAACTCAGAAAAACCCTGAATCAAATTCGTGACTAAAACTCGGAAGGAAGCTAAAGTCCCTCGGGACTTCCGGCTAAGTGCATCGGCAACCACATTGGCTTTCCTTGGGTGGTAGCTGATGGTACAGTCATAATCCTTCAGGAACTCCATCCATCTCCTCTGTCAGAGATTGAGTTCCTTCTGCGTAAACAGATAGTTGAGACTCTTATGATCAGTAAGAATCTCAAACGTAATACCATATAAATGATGCCTCCAAATCTTCAAGGCAAACTCTAAATCATGAATCGGGTAGTTTTTCTCATGGTCCTTCAATCGGCGAGAAGCATAAGAAACTACCTGTGCTGCATCAATATCGCGCTAAACCTCAAGAGACGATTCAGATAAAGAACGAAACCATCGTCCCCTGATGGTAATACCAGAATCGGTGCTGACACCAATCTCCTCTTCAACTCCTGAAAACTAGTCTCGCACGCCTTTGTCCACGTGAACTTCATGCCCTTCCTAGTAAGGCGTGTCAATGGCATAGCAATGCTCGAGAAACCCTCAACGAACCGTCTGTAATAACCGGCCAAGCCTAGGAAACTGCGAACCTCGAATCGATTTACCGCTTCCCAATGGTGTGACCTCGATCTTCTGGGGGTCAACTGAAATACCTCTACTCGAAACCACATGTCCCAGAAAACCGACTGAGTGTAACCAAAATGCGCATTTATTGAACTTCACATATAGCCGCTTCTGTCGGAGCCTATCGAGAACAAGACGAAGATGCTGTGCGTGTTCCTCCTCGGAACGAGAATATACCAGAATGTCATCGATAAAAACAATGACGAACCGATCTAGGAAATCCATAAATTCACGGTTCATCAAATCCATGAATACCCCTGGAGCATTGGTAAGCTCAAATGACATTACCAAAAACTCATAGTGTTTATATCTGATATGGAACGCTGTCTTCTGAATGTCAGAATCTCTAATTCTTAATTGATAATATTCGGACCGCAGATTAATCTTAGAATAGACTGATGTACCTCTGAGCTGATCAAACAAGTCCTCAATACGTGGCAGGGGATATTTATTCTTGATAGTGACAGTGTTCAACTGCCTGTAGTCAATGCACATTCTCATCGAACCATCTTTCTTCTTCACAAGAGAACCGGAGAACCCCAAGGTGATACACTAGGGCGAATAAAACCTCTGTCCAAAAGTTCCTGGAGCTGAACCTTTAACTCATCCAACTCTCTCGGGGCCATACGATAAGGAGCTGATGTGGCCGCCCTGTATTAACTCAATCATGAACTCCACTTGCCTTCGGGAGGCCAGACGAACTCCTCCGAAAAACATCTGGATACTCTCGGACAATAGGGATGTCTGCGATCTGAGAGTCACCACTGTCTTCTACATTGATCATAGATAATAGAAAACCCTGGCAACTGTGCAATAAAAGCTTCTGAGCCTGAATCGCAGAAATGGTTGATATGTCATCGTCCCGGATGCCAGTGAAATCCCACGAGGGTTGGTTCGGAGGTCGGAATGTGACCACCCTCATTTGACAATCTACTGTGGCATGATATGCTGACAGCCAATCCATGTCAAGAATAATATCGAACTCGACCATATCCAGTACCAATAAATCTACAGTAAGGATGATGTTACCGAAATCTAAGGGACAACCTCAGACCTCCTGGGTAACGTCCAATGTATCGCCAGATGGTAGGGAGACGACTAATCTCTGTGATCTACTAGTAGGTAATCTACCAATCTCTCTCATAAAAGTACGAGAAATAAACGAATGCGAACTACCGATCAACTAGCATAATAGCCAAAATGCATAAAGTGAAACCGCATCACAAATACGGATTCATTGGCTCGCGCATCCTCTCCGTAATCGCATGAATCCGCCATGGAGGTGGAGGTGGTATCACCGCCAGAGGTGGTGGTCGGGCCTCGACTCGATACGAAGGTACGAGGTCGATAGGAAGATCGATATAACAGCCGCACTGCGATGCATCTGCACGTAGCGGCTCTCTCGAACTAGTGGCGAGGCCGCACCGATATCAGACGCGGGTTGCCGCCGCGATGATATCGCATCGCTGGCCGAGATCAGATCCGTATCGCGGTCTCAAATTGAACTCGTGACACCGTGACGGCAATCGTGTACTCGCCCATGAATACCATAGGCGACTCACAGGGGAGCCGCCCTCCTCAGCGCATGCTAAGGTCCGCCGTCGCCCTCTCTCGAGTCCTGCATCGACGCAACGGTCCTCCTCGGATAGAAACCCGGCCACATGCCGAGCCTTCAACGAACAATCTCTCAGTGTCGTAGTTTGCAATAATAGCAAACCGACCGTCCCAAGGTGCAGCCGAGCCGATATGCTCTTCGATCCACAACGAGTACAGTAGGTGTCACTAGTGGGCGCCCCGGCTCACGAAGACCGCGAGGGCCCAGAAGATCGTCCGATTTGAGGCCACTAGATGCCCTGAGACGACTCGACCATCCGATCGCGACCACTCGCCGCTGTCCGAGTCCGAGGTCGCTGGTCTCGACTGTGGTTCTTTCAGTCTGTTTCCTCTTCCTGTCTGTATTGACCCTCTGTTGAGCCGACTCGATCAACAAAGCTCTATCCAACGCCTCTCGATAAGAAGAACTACCAAATCCTGTCATCTTGACCAGTAGATGCCCATCTAGTCCCTGAACAAACTGCATCATCCATGACCTATCCTCAGCAACTAATTCTAGACAAAATCTGGCTAACCTATTAAATTCTGTATTATACTCCATCACTGAGTGATTATTCTGTCGTAGACTCAGAAAATCCTGACTTCGCATCATCTGATATGCCCGGGGGAAATACTGACTCTCAAAAGCCTCTCTAAATCTCGCCCAGGTAACCTGCTGCTCGCCAATAATCGAGCGTTGCATATCCCACCAGATCTCGACCTCGCCTCGTAAATGGAAGGCCGCCAACTCTGCCTTCTCCCACTGAGTGCACATATAGTAGAAGGTACGCTCCATCGTCTCGATCCAAGATCGAGCCACGACGATGCTCTCCACGAATAAAGTGAACCGCCATTGACTTTGCTAATCCAGGAATCCGAGCTCGGCTGCAGCATCTAGGGATAGGGGCCGACGCAGAGCCGTAGTGAAACTACCAGATGGTGCCGCCGAGCAGGGGTAGATACGAATGAGGGCCGACCGGGCTCCACCGATGGGCTGCCGGGTCTAGAGTAGTGTCCTATCGGGGGGTGTTCGATGTGTAGCAAGCAGCAGGTCTCCCACGGGTACATCGGCTGCCCAAAGAAGGTATCTCGAGGAGGATCCGACGAGGATCGCGAGGATCCACAACTCCGCAGCACGTGGAACTGACCGATCAATAAGCTCACCCTCGAGATCTTCCGCAACTCCAAAGATCTCTGGTCCTGCGTGGTCGCCCCACACCACGCCTCTCGCAAGCACGCCACCTCGTCTCATATCTGTTAAATGAATATAGATATTACCACAAATAAAAACATATCAAATTAATAATCATACCTATTTCACCGTCAGGAGAGGTCCCGTAGCCGCCAAAACCCCATATTAACCTCATCAAAAATCCTCGAATTTCCGAAACATAAAAATCGTCGGAAATCCATACCAATCCAAAATTTTCCAAATTGCCTCGCAAAAACCTGCCAAAACATGGCGAACTCCGAAAAATCCAAAAACCCCTAGGAACTCGAAAACCTAGGCGCTCTGATACCAAATAAATTGTCACGCCCCGAAGGAGACCCCACCAGACAAAAATCCGATAGCATCTCCCCTGTACGGGTGACAATGTCAATTTACATACAAGGCCTACACGACCGCTATACATCGGTCAACACGACCGGAATCCAAACTCACACCCAGTTATAAAATTTGGCCTCAGGCCATCAACTAAATTTAATGATAAATAGTCTAAAATAAATAGACTTACCCCTTCTGCCATCTGGGCAGGAATACTCAACAAAATCCAATCAAACCAAAATCCGAATAAGGTCCATAAGGACACCAAAAATCCACGAATACAACATCAATCTCCAATCCTATACATGTCCTCTAATCAAAATCCAAATACCATAAAAACAAATATCCGAATCAAAAATTTACGACGAGTGGGGTCCGACAGCTGCACTCTCCTGACAGCTTCATCTTGAAATAGATATAAATCAACGGGGTAAGTTTAAAGAACTCAGCGGGTATAGTAGATATGCAAAGTAATGTATAGCTAACAATAAAAATCATGCCAGTACAGTCTCACATAAATAGGGTATGTAAGCAAGAAATACAAAAGGATCAGATTTACTCAATCTCCTACCCTGATATAGGAGCATGTGCCTGACTAGAAGTAATAAAGTCCTCACCATATATAAACATGTATCCTGTATGCATGACAATCATATGCACATCCAAGGCATCAATAAAAATGCAGCAAACACAATACAAATATAATCCGTGCAAAGTGCATGTCGTGCCAATGACATGGTCACCCCTGACGCCAGTCAGCCGCCTCACATGCGATGGTGAAGCCGAGTGGGTAGGGCTATGACAATCGCACTCGCCATCATCGCTTCCCGAGTGACCGAGTGACGAGGATGCCGCCGAGTACACCTATCCTTCTGCCCAACAGAGTGGGGGAGCTAAGCTCTCATCTCCCGGTGTCATAGACCAGAGGAGGGATCCCTGCCCGCTACCACGCTGCCTCATCGCTACCCATGAGCGGACCAGCGGAGCCTGACAGAGCAACTGCACACACCCTTCTGATGTACCACTAACCCATGAGTGGCAGTGTGTGTAGGCCATGTAACTAGCTGCGGGCTCAACAATAATGGAACCCCGTCCAGCCAACATGCAATCATGCAAAAATGGTGCATGATACTAAAGCATGTAAATCCTACTCAAAATACCTATCCGAATAATATGTACAATCAATATGTACATATCCCTAATCCATATACTATGATCCAAATCAAACAGGGAAATATAATCATATCCTATCACATGCATGTATCTAGTAGGCACCAAAAGCATACTAGGCATATAAACATGAAAAATTATTGTAAGCTATCCTAACTAGTATATCAACAATGACTATATCTAAAAGATAAGTCAAAATACCCGCCTGAATATATATCCGCAAAAATGAAAATGTCACGACTGGGGACCTACCTCGTGACCGAAACCTGCATATAGCATAACTATAGTTAAGCACAAAAAATGCAATTCACCGATAAATCGAATACTTAATCGATTTCCTTCCTAACCCAATTAACCCAAATAAATTTCCAATTCTCCTTAATTTTCCAACCGTCTTATTAATCCTTTTCCTACCACAAATATCCATACAATTAATTTAGCCCACTAAATCAATTGATAAAAATTTTGATTAATTAATGATAAGCTAATTAATCAATTAAACCTGGATTAACCTGCATTTTAACAACCTAAGCCAAATAACTGAAATTTAATGGCTTTTAATTTATCCAATTATTGTACCAATCCATTTACCCAAATAATTCCTAATCACCTAACCTAA
This sequence comes from Wurfbainia villosa, assembly GCA_025175895.1. Taxonomy (NCBI): domain Eukaryota; kingdom Viridiplantae; phylum Streptophyta; class Magnoliopsida; order Zingiberales; family Zingiberaceae; genus Wurfbainia; species Wurfbainia villosa. The sequence goes on along the minus strand of CM045995.1, from coordinate 116,024,527 downwards.
TTCATCACCTACAAAAATCTTCAAAATCAAACAATATCACCCAAATCCCATATCCTCCGAATACCATACCGATCAACCGAACAACACCAAAATCAGACTTACCAGCCCCAAGATCCCACCGGTAACCAAACCTTTCCCCAAATTAGATCCCCAACTCAATTTACAGCGGCTCAAAGATTGTTCACAGCCGTTCTTGCACGACTACCTCCAACCCTAACCGCACGACAACACACACCCTACCATACCTTCGTTACAGCCCCTAATAACCTCCACCGACAAACACAGTGACCAATCAACCAAATCAAACAACCGGCAGGCAAGGAAGAAACTAGTTCATGTTATACCTGCGATGGAATTTCCCCCAAACTGTTCGGTTCACTGGAACAAGGACTTGTCGATGCCCTAATAGTCTGCTCCGGCAACCTCCGGCCAGAAATCACAGCAAAGGGGGAAAACAGCGGCGGTCCGGTGGCTGTAGGCGTAATGGGGAAAAGGAGGCTCGACGCTCATCGTCTAGGGTAGAGAAGTCCGGCGAACACGCCGTCTAGGGCAGAAGAGATCCGCGTGATCCCGACATCGGCTAATGGCTGCAAATGCAACAAAAGAAAGCTCGGGCGCAAGAAGAGGCGAAGCAGCGGCGGAAGGCAGACGCCGCCGGTGCTTGCAGAGGGATGGCCGGTCTCGGCGTCGGGCAGCGGAGGGAATGGCTTCGACGCGAGAAGAAACGGGCTGTCGGCGGAGAGAAGGTCGTGCGGACGAACTGCCGAAGGGGAAAGGGAAAGAGGGGTCACGGCGCGGCGGGGAAAAGAAAAAAAAAAGTAATTAGAAAATAGGAACTTAGGTCTTCCGGTTTAGGTTAATACCCCTTAAATAAAGCCTATCTATTTTATCCCCGTAAAAATCTCGTACGAAGTCCGTTTAAATCCAGAAAAATTCTGGAAAAATTCCTAAAAATCTCGAAAAATTTCCAAAATTATTTCCTTAATTATTTGGCCATTAAATTTACATGTTAAATTTTCCAGTATTTAACAAGTTGCCGTGAGCATGCACCATTGCGAGCATCGCTCGTGCGCGTGTGCTCACAGCTGCTGCTGTCACGAGCATGCAGCAGGGGCGCAAGCACGCCGCATGGGAACGACGCGGCAAAGGCATCGCCCCTGCCACGTCATGCATTGTGATCATCCTTCAGGTAATCCGCATGCGTGCATAACAATCATCTTTCAGGTGACCCTAGTCGTTTGCACATCGATGGCTTGTCTGGGTTGTTCGCCCAGCTGGGGCATTGTTCCAGGCTTCACGTGTGGGTGGTTATCGCCACCCTTGGATCGGGCACAACTATTGTGTCGACCCCGACCCTCCGATGAATGTACTCGACCCATAACAAAGTCAACATGTTATTCAAATGTGTTCAATAATGTATAATGTACATACAAAATTAATGTTTTAGTTTTCATATATAGGCTTATCATACTTCGTCCTTCAGGTGATCCGTGTATTCGTAAAGTCTTTTGTTGTGAGCTCATCCGTTGCTTCCATCAGGGCAAGTATATTTGTATATTCAAAAATTTATAGCATTATTATTATATAATATATATAATTAATGTTTGATTTTATGTATTTCTTTTACTGTAAATATGTATTATTTGTTCGATATGTTATAGTTTATAATTCAATATCATACCAAAAATAAGTAAATAGTAGAAGAATTTATTTTGATTATAAATTTATTGTTCAATTAATATGGATGGAATATGAAAAAAATAGAATTAATCCTTAATATAAATTTGGCAATAGGACAAATGAAGAGAGAAAGAAGTTGGATGTATAAAAAGAATTTACCAGAACGTCAAAGTTTAACCGATGAATTTATTATTATGCTGGAATAATTTTTGAATTTTGTTAGTAGTAATGTTGAGTTTATGGATGGAAATAAAGTAAGGTGTTTGTGCAAAAAATGTCATAATGATAAATTTTTTCAGTGTGATAAAGTTTGAGAACATCTTTGTAGATTTGATTTTACCCCAAATTATTATAATTGGACATGTCTTGGTGAACCGTTCATATCCGATAAAGAGATTGGACGAAACATATAAAGGACAGTTAGTAGAGATTAAAGATATTATGATCAATTCAATCCATATCATAGGATGATAGTTGATGCAGTTGGTCATAATTTGAATACCGAATCGAACGCTGCAAGTTCTAATTATACTTAAATATTTGAACACATGTATACCAGTTATTCATCATCGTTGGAGGAGGTAGAAGTAATAGGTGTTCATGAAAATGTATACAATAAACTATATCTCAAATTTCAAGAAGTGTTGAGAGATGCAGATAAACACATATGGTCTGGTTATGACAGTCACACTAAATTATCTCTAACTGCAAGATTGTTGAATGTTAAAGTTGGGCATAATGTGTTCAAAGATTGTTTTAATGATTTCGTTCAAGTTATTGGAGAAGTATTGTCGCATGATCACATAATGCCCAATGATTTTTATAGTATAAAAAAACTTGTGAAAGATTTAGGTCTTCCGGTGTAAAGAATTGATATTTGTAGAGATTGTTGTATGCTATATTGGGGAGATAATACAGATGCAGAGATTTGTAAATTCCGTAATCAATGTAGGTACAAGAGTATCACGAGATTGAATCGTAATAAGCGACGTAAATCATACAGACACATGTTCTATCTGCCTTTAACTCCTAGATTGCAAAGGTTTTATGCATCAAAAGTCACTGCTGAACACATGACTTGGCATGCAAATCATGAAATAGAAGAAGGGCTAATATATCATCAATCAAATGCAGAGGCATAGAAAAATTTTGATAGAACATATCCTGAGTTTATGAATGAGATTTGAAATATCAGGTTGAGTCTATATGCTGATGAATTTGCTTAATTTGGCAAATCAGGAAGAACTTATTCTTACTGGTCATTTATCTTAACTCCGTATAATTGTAATATCCCAAATTTTAATTTCTATATTTTTATTAGAGGAAAATAGAAATAAGAATAGAAATAATAAAAATAGGAATAGAATAATAATAATAATAAGAAGAAATAATTGGTTCGTTAGTCGAGGCTCGAACCATGAACCGTTGATTTGGGGGAATAGGCTTCCCACCACTAAGTTATAAGATTACCAATGAGTAGGATATAACAAAATATATCTATAGATGAAAAAAAAGAGATTGATTGATTTGACTAATTATTTAAAGGGGTAATTAGGTTAAGAAAGATTCTAAGTTATATATATATTTTTTATTTTTCCTCTCTTTAAATTCCAACGCTGATGCCCATCCTCACATCATTCTCTCTCTCTCTCTCTCTCTCTCTCTCTCTCTCTCTCTCTCTCTCTCTCTCTCTCTCTCTCTCTCTCCTCGTGTTCTACTGATCTCCTCTTCTCCCAATCGACACCCCCACCTCTCTCTCTTCCTTTTTTCCACCGAGCAAGGGCTTCACAGAAAAGAATTGCTTCGTCCTCTCATCCCTCTTTCTCTCTCTCGATCTCTCTCTTGTGCTCCAGTCGTCGGAGCAAGGAAGAAGGTTGTCTTTCCTTTGGAGAATTCAAGAGGGGATTTTCAAGAGGGATCTTCGTAAGGACTTGATAGAGTATCACGCTAAAGCAAAGGAACACGTAGGAGGTCTTCTCTTTACGAAATCTAACAATATAAATTGGTGAAAAGCGTAGGAGGTAAGTATTGCTCACCTGCAGCATAAGTAGTTATCGTATATTATTGATATGTTTTTATGCGCATGTTATTTTCAGTTATGCATGATGTTTTCGATTCGTGATTTTACTATATGTTATGGGTAATTCAGCATCATGTTTAGATCCATGATAAGAATGTGATTCATGATCATGCATGTTGTAGATGAGTTGTAGCTTACAATTATATGCATGATATAGAGTAAGATGTAAAAATATTTCCTTTATAAAGAAAATTTAAAGATGCTCCCCATTCAAATTGGGGATTAAGAGCACAACGATCTTCAGTATGCTCCCCATTTCAGTTTTGGGGGTCAAGAGCATAATGATCTTTATGGTGCTCCCCATTCGTGATTTAGGGGATTAAGAGCATTTCCTTCAGTATGTATAAGAATATAAGTATAAATGAAGTATTTTACTTTTTGACAGGCATGGCATTGTTCCACTGCCGAGGCCCTCGCTTCGCCACTCTAGTAGGTTCGGTGGTTGGCCACCCCGGCCTATTAGGAATACGCGCATTGGTACTATGCCGAGCCCATATCCAGGATGATTATTATTTTGAAGTATCAGTATCAGTATAAGTATAAGTAAAAGTTTTCAAAGTTAATCATTCCAGTTCAGATACACTGTTTACAAGTTTTAAAATACTTAAGAGTATGATTTATACAAGAGACAAGTAATCAGAGTTATGATTTCCAGTTATGTTTGCATGTGTATCAATGTATCCAGGGCAAGAGAACTAGTTGCATGATTTCATACATTGCATGTTTTTGTGAGCATAGAAAGTACTTACTAAGCGTTATTGCTTACAGTTTGTATTTCCTTATACTGCAGATAAAGGTAAAGAAAAGTTTCAGTGAGGTGGCATGGCGGACGAAGTGCTTGGTGTGTGTGGCGACGGAACAGTGGAAATAAAAGATCCTAAGTGCAGATGTCTAACCCAGATTTTTAGTTTTTAATTGTTTTCTTTTTATATTGTTGAAGTTCAACTGGATTGCTTATGGTTGAGACCAAAGAATGCTACAATCATGTTGGGTTAGTCTTAATACTTGCATGTCATGTGAAGATCTTGAAATGGTTATTATTTAAGTGATGTCAAGGTCCTTATGATCATGTTAGTTGTTAGCATATTGCGTTAGTATATTGCATGAATTTAAGAATAAGACAGTTAAGTAGTGACATCTCCCTTGGTAGAGAGTGGAAAGACTAGGGGGGTGTTACAAGATGGTATCAGAGCGGGTTCCACCCTTCCGTCACACACACATCGAGCATCAGTCCTACCGCCTCCAAGTAAGAAAGTATTTATCTGCTTTATTTATTTTATGAGTAGTAAGGAATGCTTCTTTTAAGTTAAACATGCTCACCTAGAATGTTCTCTTTGAGTTAAACATGTTTGCATATATATATATATGAAGATGATAGACAATAAGTAATAGAATATATCTAGATATGTATGTGAAGATGATAAAAAGTAGTGATAATAGCCTTATAGTGGTTTCACTTTGTCATCTTATGAAGAGCAAGAAATGCCTCGAGGAAGACCCCATAGAGGACAAGGAATGAATGAAGAAGTAACACCACCTGCCTGGATGCAGATAGTCACTCACCCAACAAAGAAGTGGCGAGTAGAAAGAGTCATCAATACCTTGATGACGAATCAGAAAATCTGTTACTCACCTGGACTCAATGCCATTCCAACTACATCTTCCGCCCCACCAGTCCCACCAACAGCTCCAGTGGGAGGGGTGAGGCAAGAGGCATATCTGATTCAATGGCAAAAGCTGAAGCCAGAGAGTTTTGTCGGTGCCAGTGAACCATGGGATGCTCAAGCATGATTCAAGACAATAGAGAGCATAGTGGAACTGCTGGACTGGCCCGAGAATGAGAAAGTCAAGTGCGCCTCGTTCTGTCTGATCGGAGATGCCAGAATGTGGTGGGAGCAAGTAAAGACTAAGAGGGTGGTGAACCAAATGTCATGGACGGACTTTGAGACAGAGTTCTTTGAGGAGTTCTTTCATATGTGAGTCACCAAAAAGCATTATGATGAGTTCAGAGAGTTCCGACAAGGGGATTTATCAGTAGATGAAGTGGTGAAGAAGTTCAATAGGTTGACTCATCTATGCCCGGAACTGGTCATTACTGAGAAGGAAAGAGTTAGGTTGATGCTAAAGATGTTGAGACTGGAGATAGCTCTGAATGTGGCTGGCGGAATTAATAGACCACAGACTACTGAAGAGCTAATCAGCAGTGCGCTAATCACGGAGCATTACTGAATAGTATCAAGCACCAAAAGCTAGCCTCGGTAGAAAGCAAAAGCCAGGGAAGTTCAGGAGGTCAGAAACCTCAGAGCGGTAATTCAAACTGGAAGCGAAACAACAATGGCAAGAGGAAGCAATGGAATAATGCAAAGGGAGGTTCAGTCAATAAGCAGACTACGTATCCTACATGTTCTAAGTGTGGGAGGAAGCATCGTGAGCGGGTGTTATATATGTGGTGTCGAGGACACTACAAACAAAGGCTCCCACTAAGACCAATCTACCCTTTGCACCCTATTCAGTATGGAGGTAGACCAGCCAGCTACATTAGATGCAGGGAGCACTGGAGGGTCCTTACATCAGCCAAGGAAGATTAGAGGCTCCATCAGTTACACCTAATGGCCGGATCTTCTCCCTCACCAAGGAAGAGGTAGCAAATGCTTCTACGGTGGTTACATGTCAGATACCTATCCTTAGTCAGCATGCTGCCGTACTATTTGATACTGGGGCAACCCATTCTTTCATGTCTATGGCATTTGTTAAGAAGATAGATATAACTCCGGATATCTTAGATATTCAGTTTTTAACGACCCTACCTTCGGGTGAAACAATGACATCTACACAGGTCATGGTCGCGCTTGCTAATTTCGCATGAGAGCTTTATAGTGATTTGATCTTCTTTGGACATGCATGATTATGATGTCATCTTTGGAATAGACTTTCTTAGCAAGTACGGTGCTTCCATTGAGTGTCGTAAGCTTAAGGGTAGTATTCCAACCCGAGACCGAGGCCAAATTTGAGTTTATCGAGAACCAAGGAAGAAGACTAAGAAATTCTTGTCTGCCATGGAAGCTCAGAAGATGCTAGCTAGTGGATGCACTGGGTATTTAGCACATATAGTTGATACTAAGCAAGACAGAAGCCAAAAGATGGAAGAAGTCCCAATTGTATGTGACTACCCTAAGTATTTCGACGAGCTACTGTGACTAGCACCTAGAAGGGAAGTTGAGTTTGAGATTAAACTTATTCCTGGTACCAACCCAATCTCAAAAGCACCCTATCATATGGCTCCAGTTGAATTGAAAGAGCTTCAGGAACAATTACGGGAGTTATTAGACAAGGGATTCATCCACCCTAGTCATTCCCCATGGGGAGCTCCAGTGTTGTTCGTGAAAAAGAAAGATGGATCTATAAGGATGTGCATAGACTACTGAGCCTTAAATCAAGTGACGATCAAGAACAGATATCCTCTGCCAAGGATAGAGGATTTATTTGATCAATTGAGGGGAGCCACAGTTTTCTCCAAGATTGACTTGCGGTTAGGTTATCATCAAGTAAGAGTTAAAGAGGATGATATACCGAAAACAGCCTTCCGAACGAGGTATGGACACTATGAGTTCATGGTCATGTCCTTCGGAGTGACAAATGCACCCGCTATGTTTATGGACTTGATGAATCGAATATTTAAGGGGTACCTTGACAAGTTTGTGGTCGTTTTCATTGACGACATCCTTATCTACTCGAGAACCCAGGAAGAACATGTCGAACACTTGAAAACAGTCTTGCAGACCCTTCAACAAAGACAATTATATGCAAAGTTCTTCAAGTGTGAGTTTTGGCTTGATTGAATATCGTTTCAGGGTCATGTTATTTCAAAAGAGGGAGTTATGGTAGACCCGACAAAGATAGAAGCAGTCAGTACTTGGGGTCAACCAAAGAATGCGAAGTCGGTTTCTGATTAGCGGTGGTACTATCGAAGGTTTGTGGAAAACTTCTCAAGGATAGCTTCACCGTTGACGGTTCTTACCAGAAAGAACAAGAAGTTCGAATGGACCGAAGATTGTGAAAGGAGCTTCCTTGAATTAAAGAGGAGACTCACAAGTGCTCCAGTGCTTACCCTTCCAGAAAGTAATGAGGGATTTGACCTGTATAGCGATGCATCCAAGATGGGACTCGGAGCAGTACTTATGCAAAAGGATAGAGTCATTGCTTATGCATTTAGACAACTCAAGGACTATGAAAAGAATTACCCCACTCATGACCTTGAGTTGGCAGCAGTGGTCTTTGCTCTGAAAGTTTGGAGACATTACTTATATGGAGTCCAATGCAAGATTTACACAGATCACCAGAGTTTGAAGTATTTCTTCACTCAGAAGGATCTGAATATGCGACAGCGCAGATGGCTTGAGCTAGTAAAGGACTATGACTGTGAAATCCACTACCATCCTGGAAAGGCAAACAAAGTAGCAGACGCGCTGAGTAGAAAATCATGCGCCACCTTGATGTCCCTAGCAACACTATCCCAACCACTGGAGAAAGAGATAATGAATTTTGGAGTTGAGATCATTTCTGAATAGCTCTCCGCCTTGACCATAGTACCTACACTATTTGAGGATATATTAGCGAGACAGGACAAAGATCCTAGCATCCAAAGGATCAAGCAAGAGATCCAAGAAGGGAAGGATGAAGGATTCCGTGTCTCTGATAGTGGGGTATTATATTTGGATGAACACCTATGTATCCCCAACGACCTAGACTTAAGAAAGAAGATCCTAGAAGAAGCTCATGGGATCCCATATTCGATGCATCCTGGATCCACCAAGATGTATCAAGATATGAAAGGAAAATTCTGGTGGCTTGGTATGAAGAGGGACGTGGCTAAGTATGTTAGCACTTGCCTGACATGTCAGAGAGTGAAAGCCGAACACCGAGACCGGAGGAGTTCTACAACCTATCCGATTCCGGAATGGAAGTGGGAGGAACTAGCCATGGATTTCATAGTAGGATTGCCCAAAAACCAATGGTTACGATTCTATGGGTAGTTGTCGATAGATTGACAAAGTCCGCTCACTTCATGCCTATCGAATATCATACTCCATGGAGCGATTAGTTGATTATCGTCAAGGAAGTGATTAGACGCATGGAGTACCTAAGACCATTATCTCGGATAGAGATGCTTCACTTCACACTTCGGGAGTGTGTTCGAAATCCTCAGACTAAGTTACGATTCAGCACTGCATTTCATCCTCAGACAGATGGGCAAATAAAAAAAGTGAATCAGATTTTGGAGGACATGCTCAGAGCTTGTGCCTTGGATTTTAAAGGAAGTTGGTGCAAATATTTGTGTTTGGCAAAGTTTGCCTATAATAATAGTTATCAAACCACAATTGGAATGACACCTTATGAAGCCTTGTATGGAAGGAGATGCAGATCGTCTATCTGTTGGTATGAGGGTGGCAAGAAGAAAGAAATGGGACTCAAGACTGATTTTATAGATGACGCCACCAAAGCTATAAAGAACATACGTCAAAGGATAGAGACTGCCCAAAGTCGGCAGAAGAGTTACGTCGATGTCCGACGTAGACCCCTAGAGTTTCAAGTCGGAGATTCAGTGTTCATTAAGGTAGCTCCTATGAAAGGGGTAATGAGATTTGAGAAGAAAGGCAAGTTAAGTCCCAGATATGTTGGCCCCTACCTGATCACCAAGAGAGTTGGTAAGGTAGCTTATGAGCTAGAGCTACCACAGGAAATGTCAGCTATCCACAATGTATTTCATGTTTCAATGCTTAAGAAGCACGTCCCAGACACCAACCAAGTGGTTGAGCCACAGACGGTATAGATTTAGACAGATCTAAGTTATGAAAGTCGACCTATTCAGATAATAGATCGAGCAGTCAGGAAACTAAGAAATAAATAAATATCGTTAGTAAAAATCTTATGGCAAAGTCAAAGGGTTGAAGAAGCAACCTGGGAACGTGAGGATGACATGAAACAAAAGTACCCCGAGTTGTTCTAAGTTTCGAGGACGAAACTTTTATAAGGTATAAGGAATTTGTAATATCCCAAATTTTAATTCCTATATTTTTATTAGAGGAAAATAGAAATAAGAATAGAAATAATAAAAATAGGAATAGAATAATAATAATAAGAAGAAGAAATAATTAGTTCGTTAGCCGAGGCTCGAACCATGAATCGTTGATTTGGGGGAATAGGCTTCCCACCACTAAGTTATAAGATTACCAATGAGTAGGATATAACAAAATATATCTATAGGTGAAAAAAAAAAAGATTGATTGATTTGACTAATTATTTAAAGGGGTAATTAGGTTATGAAAGATTCTAAGTTTTATATATATATTTTTTATTTTTCCTCTCTTTAAATTCCAACGCTGATGCCCATCCTCACATCATTCTCTCTCTCTCTCTCTCTCTCCCTCTCATGTTCCAGCCGCCGCCGCCGATCTCCTCTTCTCCCCAACCGCCGACCATGCCCCCACCTCTCTCTTCCTCTTTTTTTCCAGCCACCGGAGCAAGGGCTTCTGCAGAAAGAATTGCTTCGTCCTCTCATCCCTCTTTCTCTCTCTCGATCTCTCTCTCGTGCTCCAGCCGTCGGAGCAAGGAAGAAGGTTGTCTTTCCTTTGGAGAATTCAAGAGGGGATTTTCAAGAGGGATCTTCGTAAGGACTTGATAGAGTATCACACTAAAGCAAAGGAACACGTAGGAGGTCTTCTCTTTACGAAATCTAACAATATAAATTGGTGAAAAGCGTAGGAGGTAAGTATTGCTCACCTGCAGCATAAGTAGTTATCGTATATTATTGATATGTTTTTATGCGCATGTTATTTTCAGTTATGCATGATGTTTTCAGTTACGTGATTTTACCGTTATGTTATGGGTAATTCAGCATCATGTTTAGATCCATGATAAGAATGTGATTCATGATCATGCATGTTGTAGATGAGTTGTAGCTTACAATTATATGCATGATATAGAGTAAGATGTAAAAATATTTCCTTTATAAAGAAAATTTAAAGATGCTCCCCGTTCGAATTGGGGATTAAGAGCACAACGATCTTCAGTATGCTCCCCATTTCAGTTTTGGGGGTCAAGAGCATAATGATCTTTATGGTGCTCCCCATTCGTGATTTAGGGGATTAAGAGCATTTCCTTCAGTATGTATAAGAATATAAGTATAAATGAAGTATTTTACTTTTTGACAGGGCATGTACCGGGCATCAGTTTACCATGCCGAGGCCCTCGATTTGATTACTAGTAGGTTCGGTGGTTGGCCACCCCGGCCTATTAGGAATGCGCGTATTGGTACTATGCCGGACTCATATCCAGGATGATTATTATTTTGAAGTATCAGTATCAGTATAAGTATAAGTTCAAAGTTAATCATTTCAGTTCAGATACACTGTTTACAAGTTTTAAAATACTTAAGAGTATGATTTATACAAGAGACAAGTAATCAGAGTTATGATTTCCAGTTATGTTTGCATGTGTATCAATGTATCAAGGGCAAGAGAACTAGTTACATGATTTCATACAGTGCATGTTTTTGTGAGCATAGAAAGTACTTACTAAGCGTTATTGCTTACAGTTTGCTTTTCCTTATACTGCAGATAAAGGTAAAGAAAAGTTTCAGTGAGGTGGCATGGCGGACGAAGTGCTTGGTGTGTGTGGCGACGGAACAGTGGAAATAAAAGAACTTAAGTGCAGATGTCTAACCCAGATTTTTAGGTTTTAATTGTTTTCTTTTTATATTATTGAAGTTCAACTGGATTGCTTATGGTTGAGACCAAAGAATGCTACAGTCATGTTGGGTTAGTCTTAATACTTGCATGTCATGTGAAGATCTTGAAATGGTTATTATTTAAGTGATGTCAAGATCCTTATGATCATGTTAGTTGTTAGCATATTGCGTTAGTATATTGCATGAATTTAAGAATAAGACAGTTAAGTAGTGACATCTCCCTTGGTAGAGAGTGGAAAGACTAGGGGGGTATTACAATAATCTTCCACCTAGTATGTGTATGAAAATATCGTATATGCTTTTAAGATTGATTGTTCCTGACCCTCATAATCTCAAGAAGTTAATAGATGTTTACATCCAACCACTAATTGTCGAGCTGAAACAACTATGGGATGAGGGTGTTTCTACATATAATGTTCATACTAATCAGATGTTCGCAATTAGAGTTGTGCTTCTTTGGACCGTAAATGATTTTCCTGCTTATGGTATGTTATCGGGATGGAGTATCGCTGAGATTTTAGTATGTCCAATATGTATGGAGAGATCAAATTCATTCAGATTGAAACATGGAAAGAAATCGAGTTATTTTGATTGTCATAGACAATTTTTACCATCAAATCATAAATTCAGAAGAAATAAAGAAGAGTTCACTAAGAATAGAATTGAAGAACACCTCCACCATTGAGATTAACCGGTCAATTCTTATGGCTTAGAGTGTTTAACTTTCCATTTGTAATTGAAGAACCAAATGTTACAACATATGACTATGGAAGTACACATAAATAGACTAAACGGAGTATATTTTGGGATTTGTCATATTGATAGAGTAATTTGATTCATCACAATCTTGATGTAATGCATATTGAGAAGAATATTTTTGATAATCTGATAAATACGATGATGGATATTACTGGAAAAATAAAAGACAATCTGAATGCAAAAAAAGATATGTGTCTCATCTATAAACAACCCGCCCTTGATGTTGATGAAAATAGTAGGGGATCAAAACTAAAAGCGGTTTATACATTGAATAAGGATCAGAGACGGATTATTTGTGAATGGTTGAAATCATTAAGATTTCCTGATGGTTATGTCTCTAATCTTGACAGATGTGTCGATTTGAAGGAATACAAATTGATTGATTTGAAAAACCATGACTGTCATATATTCATGGAAAAACTAATTCCTATTGCTTTTAAGGAAAAGTTATCAAATTTTGTATGGGGTGTAATTACGAAATTAAGCATTTTCCTTCATGATATTTGCTCGACAGTATTGAGTCATTCACACATGGAGATATTAGAGAGAGACATTCCAATCATTTTTTATAACTTAGAAAGAATATTTCCACCAGCATTTTTTAATTCCATGGAACATCTTTTGGTTCACTTACCATATGAGTCCAAAGTTGGAGGTCCTGTTCAATTTCGATGGATGTATCTGTTTGAAAGGTGAATTTTTTCTTTTTTATATCATTGTTAGTGCATTTGATTAATTTTAGTATAAGTTAATTTCTAATGCATTTTATTTTATTACTATTAGACTCCTCTATCACTTGAAAAAAAGGTAAAAAATAAGGCTCATGTTGAGACTTCCATTGTTAATGCATATATTGTGGGGGAAGTTACAATTTTTGCATCATATTATTTTGAACCTCACATTCAATGCAAAAGTCGGAGAGCAGGAAGAAATGATGAGGGTCATGTTGATCCCAATTTGAAGTTATTCTCAATTTTTAACTACCTTGGTCGACCGAGTAGATTTTGTACATGTAGATACTTAATTGGTTAAGAGTGGCGAGCAACTCACATATATATTTTACTGAACTGTCCAGAAGAAATGTCATATTTCGAGTGAGTTGTATATACATGTTATATTATATATTTCATATATCGTAAATTATTGTTCATGTTATATTTATTTTTATGGTAAGATTTTCCAAACCCTATATTTTGAGCTTCCGAAATATGAGTTTGATCGTTTCTGCAATAAAGAATTTGCACCATGGTTCAAAAAATATGTAAGTAGTCTATGATAATAAATTGATTAAATCTTGACTTTAACACATACTTATTTGACTTTAGGTTCTTGATAATCATGCTCACATTGAGCAAAAATTAGTAAATCATCTGTCATGGGGTCCAAACTCAATGATGAAAACTTTGCCAACATATTTCATAAATAGATATAATTTTTATACTCAAGAATATGGAATGGGCAAAGCTACAATGAATAGTGGGGTTTGTGTTCAGTCATCTAATTATGGAGGTGCAAAGAATGATTTTATGATTTGTTAGATGAAATTTTAGAGGTAGAGTACCTAGGCTCAGATTTGCAAGTTTTTTTATTTGTGTCGTTGGTTTGACCTTATCAAAGACATGAGGGTGCATCCACAGTTTAATTTGGTTGAAATAAATCACAAAAAATTATACAAGAGGTATGAACCATTTGTGTTAGCACAACAAACGATTCAAGTATTTTATGTTTCATATCCTAGTATGAGATGAGACAAAAGTGATTGGTGGGTTGTTTGTAAAACAAAAGCACATAAAAAAATTGAAGAATATTGAGAAGACATATCATATCAATAAGATGAAATTGATAATAAATTATATATCGAAGAATATAATATTTCAACGTTACGAGATCCCAGGGATATAGTAATAGACGTTGATGCAAGTGAAATGAATGAAGATAAAGATGAGGAATTTAATTTAGAGGATAACGATGACGATGACGATGATGATGAGGATGATGAGATCGAACAGACGTATGACCTGGATGAAATTCACAATGAGGACTTCGATTTATAATTATGAGTAACTTTTATTTGGTATCAATTATGTTTTTATTTACTGTCTAATTCTAAATTTCATATATTTGATATATTAATGAACTGTCTTTTTTATAGGTTATCTAATTTCTTCAAATATGGCAATTTTTTAGTATTGTTTATATTATAAATTCTATATGCAAATGTAATTCTTTTTTTTTACTTTCATATTATTCTAATAATTATGATTGTTAATTTCGACATGGCGATCATAGATGGAGAAGCGATGAAAGATTACAGTCTTCCTCTGTTTCTATCCCTGCACAGTTTGATGCTCTTGCAGAAAATGTGCCCTCTAGCTCTTCTCCAGTTGCAGGATCTTCTGGTTCGTAATAGATCCCTGCTAATGTATCTTCCCCAGTATAACAATCACTAGTTGAGAGGAAAGATATGCGAGAGGTGATATCTCTGTGCAGAGATTCGTAAGTATTCAAGTTTTAAATTATCTATGTTTTTAATAAGATATATATTTTTATAAATATCTAACATAGTTTATTTTTATTTTATGATAGATTTATAAATTCTATACATGTTATTCACGAGTTAATTAAAAAAGTGAATAATCATTGGGGCGGAGCTTCTATGAGTTATACGAGCACGCCGAAAGAAATAAAAAGTTTATGGTGGAATAAGTTTAAGGTAAGTTATTTAAATCATTTTGTATATAAAATTGCAGTTAATATAATCAATTCATTTTTTTCTCTACTGCAGTAGATATTTACTTAGGACTTGGGAGGAGAGTGAAACACTAGAGATAAGGAGGATTTTCAAGAAAAAGTGTGGTGACTATATCAGAAATATACTCAGTCAGGCAAAAACCAGAAGTATTCAAGGTCAGTCGATTGATCTTGAATATTTTGTAACGAATTTTTTGTACGTCGCAAATTTGGAGATGAAAATAATTATTCATCGCCAAATTTATTTTCATTCATGAAAATATATTTATTAGTCTTTTGCGATGAATTGTGTTTTCACGTAGTTAGCGACGAATATAACTATTCGTCACTAAATTTGGCGATGACATTTGTTTCGTTGCCAAATTTGACAACGAATAGTTATTTTCATCACCAAATTTATTTACGATGCAAAGTAATATGTAAAATAAATTTATTAGTTTTTTGCACCGAACTATTTTTTTGTCGCAGATTTGGCGACGAACTATCTTTTGTCGCCAAATTTGACGACGAAAATAATTATTTGTCGTAAAATTTGGCGACGCAAAGAATTATTCGTTGCCAAATTTGACGATGAGTTATTTTTGTTGCTATTTTTATCGCAAAATAGTAATTAATTTTGCAACGAAAATTTTATTTGTTGTAAATTTTTGCGATAATTTTTTTTTTGTTGCAAAATTTTGCGGCGAATTATTTACAATGAAAAATATTTCGTTGCAAAAAAATTTTGTAACAAATTTTTATTCAAAATTCGTTGTAAAATTCATCAACAAATGCTCAATTTTTTATAGTGTTTCTTCCATCAGTCGATTGATGATTTGTGGCGAAGCGAATATATTTCGTCGCCAATATCAGTGATTCTCCCCTTTTTAATATTCCAGAATTAGCGACGAAAAATTATTATTTGCGATGTTTTTTTATCATCATTAATATTAACGATGAAAGTTTAATATTTCGTCACTAAAGTCTCTTAGCAATAAGCTTATTGCGACGAAACTAGCGACGAAATATTATCGTCATTAATATGATTTAGTGGCGAATATTATATATTAGCGATGAAAAAAATCATCGCTAAATATCATTTTTCTTATAGTGATTATTTAAAAGAAAATACAAAGCATTGTATTTAATTTAAGTTAAATTTATTACTTTATAAATTTTAGTTATATATTGCGCAACGACCTAAATTTTTAAATCTTAAAAATTTAGTTCTCAATTGAGGTTACTAAAGAAAATAAGAGTAAGAAAAATTTGATTATTTTATATTTTTTTGAGAGATTTTGGTGTAATATTTTATTCGATGATATTTTTAGAGCTTTCACTGTATCATTATAAACAACAAAATTATTTAAAATTTAAAAATATAGGAAATGAGATGCCGCAAAGTTAATGCTCAATAATGAGCACTAATAAATCATTTTATCGTTTGCTACGTCCTAATCAATTTTGGTCAAATCACATCATACCGGTTTTAAATTAATGGAAACATTAAATGATAATAATGGTTTATATCTTTTAAAAAAACAGCAAAGTTTTCTATTCTAAATCAACTGGAAATTAATTTACAGCTTCCTGAAGAAAAAATATATGAGTTTTTCAAATTTCTAACTTGAAAATAAAACGTAATATGTATTTATAATTTTAGAAATGTAAAAATTATAATTTATATGGTATAAATTAATTTTAAATTAGTTGTGCTTTGGAGATATGAATCTACATGGTATTTGGATAATGAGTTAAAATTATAAATGTAAATTGGGAATTTTAAAACTGTTATTAAATATATATTAATTCATTTGCAATAAATTTTTTAATGCGGTACTATTGTATTATTTTATTAAAATCAAAATTTTAATCTATGTATTTTGAATTTTAGGTAGGACTATTCTATATTTAACTTATAAATTTATTGTTTTTATTCAATTTCTTTAATATTTTACTGAACATGATTATATTTTTTCTATCCATTTAATATTGAATTTATAAAAACTATATATGCAGTGGAATATCATAGAATATATAAAATTAATCAAAAATATAATTTATGTGATATATTATTATTATTCATTGTATTAAAAATATAACAACGTTAATGAAAAAAATATCAATGTTTAATATAATATTCATACATGGACAGATAGACCATTTAAATTAGTTCATATATATATATATATGTTGAGCGTTGTTTCGTTGTTCGATTGTGCGCGACTCACAGTAATCGCACATCCAACGTCGTCAATCTTGCCAACGGGAGGCCGGATTCCGGCCTCGATTTGTCGAATCCGGACGGTCATTTGGAATCTGTCGCGATCCGGGGCGACAGAGTCTGGCGGATCCGATCGATTCGGCCGGATTGCGGCCCGACCGTCGTCGATCCCGATCGATTTTCGACCGGAATTTGATCGGCCGACGGTGAATCGACAGTGACAATGGTGAAAATCGCACAGGAAAAACACTGTGCGTTCTCCATCACTGTGCAATTGCGATTTTGATCCGACGGATGAGACGCTGTCATATATATATGAACTAATTTAAATGGTCTATCTATATCCATGTATTATATAAACAAAATTAAACTCATATAATTCATTAATTCTCTCTGAATTTATTATTTTATCCTCTGAAACCTATATTTTTTTCTTAAATAACTTTCGTTCAACTATCGAATAGTATTTTCAAAAAGTCAAAAAATAAAGTAGATAAAAATGAATATTATATTAAACATTGATATTTTTTTCATTAACGTTGTTATATTTTAATACGATGAATAATAATAATATATCACATAAATTATATTTTTGATTAATTTTATATATTCTAGGATATATATATATATATTATTTGTTTTAATTTATAATTTAAAAATATTTTTTAAAAAATAAAAATATAAACAATAATTTTGAATCGTTATTTGTGAATAGGGGTGTGCAATCGGTTAAAACCGAATTGACCGAACCGATTAAGATCGAAATCAAATAAATCAATTTTTTTTAACTAAATCGAACTGATCGAAATTTTTCACCAAACCAAATCGATTTAGCAAAAAAAATCGGTTTTTTGGTTAAAAATTGAAAAAACTGATTTTTTACGACTAGTCGACTGATGGTCCAATCAATCGACTGCTGTTATATAGTAGTCGATTGGATCTAGTGGACAAGAGCATAGAATATTTCTTAGTCAACTGATGACTCAAACCAGTCGACTAATGGTCCAATCAGTCGACTGCTATTATATAGAAGTCGACTGGATTCAGTGGACTGGAGTACAAAATATTTCCTAGTCGATTGATGACTCAAACATATCGACTGATGGTCTAATCAGTCGATTGTTGTTATATAGAAGTCGACTGGATTCAGTGGACAGAAGCACAAAATATTTCTTAGTCGACTGATGGCTCAAACCAATCGACTGATGGTTCCGATCAATCAACTGAACATAGTGTCAGTCGACTGTTAAATTGTCTGTGCATTGTCCAAATAAATTTTAGAATAAACAGTCAACTGATTCCTGAAACAGTCGATTACCTGTTGTAAAATTCTATTGTAAAACTATAATTTGATGGCATTTTATGCATTTAATGAATATATACGATTAACTGTTATACCTATTGTGTGGAACCTTAAATTTATACGGTTTATTAAAAAAATTTAAAAACAAATTAAAAATACCTCCCCTGTATTTGTATAATTTGTTTTCCTGTACATTCTAAAATTTCACCGTTAAAAGTTAAAACATTCAATATTACACAATAACATATATCTTATGTTTGAGAGGTGTCCTAAGGCAATCGCCTTATGTCTATTTATTTGATAAATAAAGATTCACTATTTGAGTGCACATCTTATATGTGTTTGATTGGATCTTAAACTCATTTACTAAATATCCATAATACGATTCATAGCATGATAAAATTTGTGATTGGATTATAACTAGTGAGTATCTCTACATGTGTAATTATGAAGTATTGAAATATTTTCTAGTCGATGAATTAATGAGTTCGGACATCATCAATTCTGTAGGACTAGCACGGATTATACTCTTTGATTTATACAAGCAGCTGCTTCTCACTGGCTGGAGACATTGTGATGTCGAGAATTAAACATGGATGATGGTTATGGGTAATTAGTTCATTGGAGTGACCTGCTATAGGACTTCACATGGTTTTCTACATACAAGATATGTCAGTGAAGTTATTACTGCATCTTGAGTGCGAGTTTCCATCGACTTGAGGTATTCAAGTCATCTTCACGGAGATTTATACTTTAACATCTTGTCGATACATCTCTACAGAGGTGTGGGTAAGGGATGATTGGGTATAAGTTGAAGTGCCCGAAGGTGATTGAATAGCCAACAAAGGATTCACCGCTCCTTACGAGGAGATATATACCCTATGGTCACTCGTCGGATTGTTACTCAAAGTCTTTGGCCAAAGCATGCATGTGAAGAGTATGATGCTCTTGGATACATGTCGAAGTAATTAGAATCCACTGGACGAGGAAGTATTACTTAGGCTAGGTGTGTCGTAGTTAGCCTAGTGGGGACTGACACAATAGACCATGTCCTGAACCTAGTGGATATAAGACGAGTGAAAGGAATGAGATATGATTCATTATAGTTGCTGAAGGGTTCAGAAATGGTTCCGAGATCAACCGTTGATTTTTTGATTAATTGGGGATCATGATGTACTACTAGGTGTCACTCATGATCATTCCATAATTAATGGTTAATTATGGGCGGCTAATATAAACCGAGAGCCTATAAGGTCACACGCATAATGAATCATTCGAAGAGACTTAAAGACGAATTTGAGAATTGGATTTTCAAGATCGAGAGAGATCGAGTTTGGTTGGACCAAACACATGACAAATATAGAAATATTTGTCAAGTCGAAAATGCGAAAGGAGCACGTCTTATGAAGACAGGTTGGGCATTAAGAGGTTTAATTATAAATAAAATCCGTTTGGTTTTAATTAAATGAGTCTTCTTTTGGTTAAGGGTCTAATTAGGGTTTAATGGATGAGATTAAACCTTAATGGTTACGGACTTATGGATTTGATCTACTAACTCATAACTCATTAGGTTTAGAGCCTATATAAAGAGTTATAAAGGCTAAAACCTAATTAATGGTCATGCTTAATCCCCTTCTCTTCCTCCTTGTCGCCTACTCCTTCTCCTTTCCCTTCTTGTCGCCAACAAGAGTTGTTGGGTTTTTCCTTGCCGTCGACCCTAGCAAGTTCATCTCTTGCTTTAGGTCCGACCAACTCCTCCCCAAGAGAGTGGGGAACTTCGGCTAAGGCTTGGAACAAAGGTTTCTTCCTTTATGCCCTTGGTCGAACCTAGGAGAGTTGGGTTTTGGAGCTTGTCGTCGGTCACTAAGGAAACAAGAGTTGTTTCTTCGCTTCGTCTAGTAGCGAAGAGAAGGTCAAACTCGAGGCTTAAAGAAGTCGCCCCTTCGAAGATTCGATGTAGACACGAGTAGAGACGAAGCTCCACGAGCGTCGTACGGTTGATGCCCTTCTGGCTCAACATCATCCGAAAGGTATACTTAGGATAAAATTGGTTTTATTCTTAATTTAATGTAAAATTTTATTTGGTGGATATGTCTGCACGTGTTGTAATCTTGCATACGTGGATGTGTGTGTTATAATAATTTAGGAAATTATTATATTTTATTTCGCTGTGTTCGTTTGTGAAACGACAAAAACACATCTACATGTCGACTGCAACCCAACAGTGATATCAGAGCCAAACCGTGCTTCAACATATTCATAAAATAGATTTTACGAAGTCGTAGTTAGTCGTAGAATTATTTTGGAATTTTTTCTATTTTTAAAAAATTTCCATTTTTAGAAAGTTTCCTAATTTGTCAAGAAAAATTCCAAATATAGAAATTTCGTAATTTAGAAAATTATATTTTTGAAAATATTTGATCAAGAGAGATTAATTTGGAAATTATTTCCTAATTAATTGGATTTACTTGATAGGTATTTGTTTCTTTAAATAAAGTATGTGACTAAATTAGAAATTGTTTCCTAATTTAATTTTGGAATTTTGATTTATGGAAATCAATATTCTATAACATATTTTATTTCTGAAAATATTTACCAAATAAAATATGAAATTAAATTTAGAATTAATTTCTTATTTAATTATAGAATCATGATTTATGGAAATCAAGATTCTAAATCATATTTTATTTCTAATATATTTCCTAGATAAAATATAATATTAAATTCGAATTTAAATGCTTATTTAATTAAAGAATCATGATTTATGAAATCTAGATTCTAAAATATATTTTATCTTTAATATTTTTCCATAGACAAAAATATGATATTAAATTTGGAAATCATTTCCTAATTTAATCAAGGAATGTTAATTTATGGAAGTTAAATTCTTAATCATATTTTTATTCCAAAATAATATAGTAGCAACTATGACATAATCATGTCATATCACATGTCATGTAGTATGCCATGATTAGATGCATTTTTGTCATGCGTGTGTTGTGACATGACATCATATATGTCATGCATGCGATGTCATATAGGTATAACATATGTATGAGGATGAGACCTAAAACCCTTATACAAATTTTAAAGCTTACACCTACCGTTAATATGGTAAGAACCAGAGTCTAATTTCTTGTTTGAGTTGTTGGCCCATGTCAAGCTCAACTTGAACTTAGATATGTTCGAACCATAGATATACGATCTCATGATTAATGGGTTAGCTTTAACTTGAAGCATTGACTTGTTGTCCTCGCGCCAAGGTCAATGTGGATAGAGGTGAAGTCGGGTGATATATATTTGATGTATACTTGTTAATGTGTTAACAACCTGATGTTTATGCGAACATTCAAATAGTTGATAACATAATGTGACAGTTACATATACGCAATATGTAATAGGTATACTTGATATCTACCACTATAGCTAAGAATAGCTTGTTGGCCTAAAGTCAAGGTTGTACTTATCTATAGTGGATATCAACCCACTCGAAGAAAACCTACGATCTCCTGAATTCAAAGTAAGGGCTCTTGAATTCGAAAAGTGAGTGGGAGCCTAATATGTAAATTGTTTACATATCAAATCATCTCTCTTACATTCTTGATTTTGTATTTCTAGGTTAATCATTTGATAATGTCGTCTGTTAATCTGCGTTCAATTTTGAAATCGAACAAACTGACTGGGCCTAACTTCTTGGACTGGTTTCGAAACTTGAGAATTGTTCTCAAGGCTGAGAAGCTTGCTTATGTCCTTGAAGAGCCTCTTTCCACCAGGCTTGAACATAATGCAACTCCGGACTAAATGTTGGCCCATCAGAAGCATACGACTGATTTTGAGCTTGCCAGTTGCATCATGCTAGCAACGATGACTCATGAGCTACAAAAGCAGCACGAGCATATGGATGCTTACACGATGATTAACCATCTTCGTGAACTCTTCGATGAGCAATCGAGATCCGAAAGGTTTAAGGTCACGAAGCTTTTCTTTAGCTCAAAGATAGAGGAGGGTTCATCTGTAGTACAGTTTGTACTAAAAATGAATGGGTACATCGAGGGCTAACATAACTAGGGTTTGCGATGGATCATGAATTAAGTATTGACTTAATTCTGCATAGTTTGTCCAAGAGTTACTCACAATTTGTGATGAACTATCGGATAAACAATCTCGAATCACCATTCTTGAGCTGATCAATATGCTCTATAGAACCTTCTGTGACTAAAGAACAGAAGACGATGATGTTAGTTGACTCATTGAAGAAAGATTCTAAGAGGAAGTCAAAGCAACAACCAAAGGAGAAGAAGAAGGCCAAGACTGGAGAGTCATCTCCAAAGGGCACATGTCATCACTATGGCAAGATGGGTCATTGGTAAAGGAACTGCAAGATCTATCTTGAGTCTTTGAAGAAGAAGTCGACATTTGATGCCCCATCTTCTTCAGGTATCTTTGTTATTGACTGTCATACTATTTCCTTTGACGCTTGGATATTGGATATCGAGTGTGACTCACATATATATAATAACATACAGGGGCTAAGAACAGAAGACTTGTCAAGGGAGCAGCAAATCTGCGAGTCGACAGGAGCAAAGGTTGCAGCTATCGCCATCAGAACATATTTGTTGAAGCTTCCTAGTGGACTTGTCTTAGAACTGGACAATTGTTATTTTGTTCCTACATTAATAAAGAACATTATTTCTATTTCTTGTTTAAATAGAAAGGGTTATCATTTGACGTTTAGTAACAATTATTGTTATATAACATTGAATAATGTTCTTTATGGCACTGGAACTTTATGTAATGGTATCTACGTGTTAGATACATCCAGTGATGTATTCAATATTAAAGCGAGCAACAAGCGTGCTCGAAAGGATGATCAGTTAACCTCCTATACATGGCATTATCTCCTTGGCCATATAAGCAAGAAGCGCATGTCAGAGTTACACAAGAGTGAAATTCTAGAATCTTTTGAATTGGATTCATTTGATACATGTGAATCATGCTTACAAGGCAAGATGACAAAGTTGCTCTTTTCTGGAAAGGGTAAGCCAGTGGAAGAGTTACTT
Source organism: Wurfbainia villosa (assembly GCA_025175895.1). Lineage (NCBI taxonomy): Eukaryota > Viridiplantae > Streptophyta > Magnoliopsida > Zingiberales > Zingiberaceae > Wurfbainia > Wurfbainia villosa. Next base: position 116,000,944 of record CM045995.1, on the reverse strand, counting down.
AGTCTCATACATACTGATGCATGTGGACCAATGTCAATTCATACTCAAGGAGGTTATAGCTACTTCATTACCTTTATCGATGATCACTCACGATTTGGGTATGTATATCTTATGAGATATAAATTTGAAGCATTTGAAAAGTTCAAAGAATTCAAAAATGAAGTAGAGAAATAACTTGGTAAAAGTATTAAGATACTTCGATCTGATCGAGGTGGCGAGTACTTAAGCCAAGAGTTTCAGGATTATTTAAGGGACAATGGTATATTATTTCAATGGACTCCGCCTTATACACCGCAATATAATGGTATATCGGGAAGGCGAAATCAAACCTTGTTGGACATGGTGAGATCGATGATGAATCATGCAAGCTTTCCCAAATCCTTTTGAGGTTACACACTTGAGACAACTATTCACTTGTTGAATAGAGTCCCGACTAAGGCGGTCTTTGATACTCCATATCAGATATGGACTGGTAAGAAACCCCAGTTGTCTTATTTAAAGACATAGGGATGTCCTGCTTACGTGAAGAGGACTACATCAGACAAGCTGGATGCTAAGTCTGATAAGTGTCTATTTATTGGATACCCCCAAGGAAACGAGAGGTTACCAATTCTATCATCCCTTGGAACAAAAGGTGTTTGTTTCAAGGAATATTGTATTTCTAGAGAAAGAGTTTCTCTTGTAAAAAAACAGTGGGAGTCAGCTTGAACTTGAGGAAGTTCAAGAAACTCCAATAGACACTAAAAACACGCCTATACCGGAACCAAAGTTGATTATTCATGATGATGAGATAATAACTGAACCTATCGTTACACCACATCTTCACAGATTTGACAGGTCACATAAGATTCCTAAGAGATATGAATTTCTCGTAAGTGAATCTAATGATGTGTTACTCATTGAGGATGAGGAACCTACTAGTTACAAAAAAGTTCTGAAAAGTTCAGAAAGGGATAAATAGTTGGTAGTCATGAAATCAGAAATTGATTCTATGTATGAAAACCAAGTTTGGAAATTAGTGGATCCACCTGAAGGAATCACACCTATTGAGTGCAAGTGGATTTTCAAGAAGAAAACTGACATGAATGGTAATGTGATTACCTATAAAGCTAGATTGATAGCAAAAGGTTATCATCAAAAGCAAGGTGTTGACTATGACAAGGCCTTCTCACCAGTTGTAATGCTTAAATCCATTCGGATACTCCTGGCCATAGCAGCTCATTATGATTATAAAATATGACAGATGGATGTGAAAACAGCTTTCCTTAATGGAAACTTGCATGAGGATGTGTATATGATACAACCCGAGGGTTTCACATTGTTTTACAAAACCAAAGTGTGCAAGCTTCAACGATTCATTTATGGACTGAAGCAAGCATCCAGGAGTTGGAATATCTATTTTGATGAGGTAATCAAAGAGTTTGATTTCTCATAAAATCCTGACGAACCTTGTGTGTACAAGAAGGTTAGTGGGAGTGTGATCGTATTCCTAATATTATATGTTGATGACATATTACTCATAAGAAATGATATATCTATCTTACAATCAGTCAAATTTTGATTATCTGAAATGTTCTCCATGAAAGACATGGGAGAAGCGACCTACATCCTCGGGATTAAGATATGTAGAGATAGATAAAAAGGTTGCTTTGTCTTTCACAATCTATATATATAGACAGAGTGCTAAAGCGGTTTAGCATGTCTGAATACAAGAAAGGTTATATACCCATGAGACATGGGATTCACCTTTCAAAGTCTATGTGTCCCCGCACAGAAGACGAGAGGATTTGCATGAATAAGATTCTTTATGCTTCTGCAATAGGATCTATTATGTATGCTATGTTATGTACGAGACCCGACATATCATATGCTCTGAGTGTCACGAGCAGATACTAGTCAGATCCAGGAATGGATCATTGGGTGGCTGTCAAGGAAATCTTTAAGTACTTGAAAAGAACTAAGAATATGTTTTTAGTATATGGATGAGGTGATATGGTTACACACTGGTATACAGATGTCAGCTTCCAAACAGACAAGGATGACTCCAAGTCACTGTCTGGGTACTGAATGGAGGCGCAGTGAGTTGGAAAAGTTTCAAACAAGACACAGTTATCGATTCTACCACTGAGGCAAATACATTGCAACTTCTAAAGCAACAAAGAAGGCAGTTTAGATCAAGAAGTTCATCTCTGAACTTGGGAGGGTTCCGTCCATTATTGAAGCATTACCAGTTTACTGTGACAACATTGGAGCTATCGCACAGGCAAAGGAACCCAGGTTTCACCAACGATCCAAACATGTGCTTCGGCGATATCATCTAATCAGAGAAATCATCAGCAGGAAAGAAATACAAATCGAGAAGATTCCCACAGAAAGGAACCTAGCGGATCCTTTGACAAAGGCTCTATCACAAAGTAAGTTTGAGAGTCACGTCACATACTATGGGATTGGATACCATGGTGATTGACCTTAGGCCAAGTGGGAGTATGTTATATTTGAGAGGTGCCCTAAGGCAATCGTTTTATGACTATTTATTTGATAAATAAATATTCACTATTTGAGTGAACATCTCATATATATTTGATTGAATCTTAAACTCATTTACTGAATGTCCGCAATATGATTTATAGCATGAGAAAATTTATGATTGGATCATAACTAGTGAGTATCTCTACATGTGTAATTATGAAGTATTAAAATATTCCCTAGTTGATGAATTGATGAGTTCAGACATCATCGATTCTGTGAGACTAGCACGGGTTATACTCCTTGGTTTATCCAAATAGCCGCTTCTCAATGGCTGGAGACATTGTGATGTCAAGAGTTAAACGTGGATGTTGGTTACGGGTAATTAGTTCATTGGAGTGACCTGTTGTAAGACTTCACATAGTTCTCTACATATAAGATATGTCAGTGAAGTTATTATTGCAGCTTGAGTGCGAGTTTCCTTCGACTTGAGGTATTCAAGTCATCTTGGTCATGGAAACTTATACTTTGACATTTTAGTCGATACATCTCTACGGAGGTGTGGGTAAGGGATGATTGGGTATAAGTTGAAGTGCCCGAAGGTGATTGCATAGCCAACAAAGGATTCACCGCTCCTTGCGAGGAGATGTATACCCTATGGTCACTCATCGAATTGTTACTCAGAGTCTTTGGCCAAAGCATTGCATGTGAAGAGTATGGTACTCTTGGATACATGTCGAAGTAATTAGAATTCACTAGATGAGGAAGTATTACTTGGGCTAGGTATGACGTAGTCAGCCTAGTGGAGACTGACACAATAGACCATGTCCTGAACCAAGTGAGTATAAGATGAGTGAAAGGAACGAGACACGATTCATTGTATCTGCTGAAGGGTTCAGAAATGGTTCCGAGATCAACTGTTATTTTTTCAATTAATTGGGGATCATGATGTACTACTAGGTGTCACTCATGATCGTTCTATAATTAATGATTAATTATGGACGACCAATATAAATTGAGAACCTATAAGGTCACACGCATAACAAATCCTTCGAAAAGACTTAAAGACGAGTTTGAGAATTGGATTCTCAAGATCAGAGAGATCAAGTTTGGTTGGACCAAACACATGACAAATATGAAAATATTTATCAAGTTAGAAATGCGAAAAGAGCACGCCTTATGAAGATGGGTTGGGCATTAAGAGGTTTAATTATAAACCAAACCCGTTTGATTTTAATTAAATGGGTCTTTTTTTAGTTAAGGGCTCAATTAGGGTTTAATGGATGAGATTAAGCCTTAATAGTTATGGACTTATGGATTTGATCCACTAACCAATAACCCATTAGGTTTAGAGCCTATATAAAGAGTTATAAAGGTTAAAACCTAATTAATGGTTGTGCTTAATCTCCTTCTCTTCTTCCTTGCCGTCTACTCCTTCTTCTCCTTCCTCTTCTTGCCGACAACAAGAGTTGTTGGTGTTTTCCTTACCGCCAACCCTAGCAAGTCCATCTCTTGCTTTAGGTCCAACCAACTCCTCCCCAAGGGAGTGGGGAGCTTCGGCTAAGGCTTGGAACAAAGGTTTCCTTTGTGCCCTTGGTCGAACCTAGGAAAGTTGGGTTTTGGAGCTTGCCGTCGACCACCAAGGAAAAAAGAGTTGTTTCCTATTTTGTTAAGGTAGCTTTCTTACTCTTCGATCACCTGACCTTCTTGCTTCGTCTAGTATCGAAGAGAAGGTAAAACTCGTGGCTTAGAGAAGTCGTCCCTCCGAAGATTTGACGTGGACACGAGTAGAGATGAAGCTCCGCAAGCATCGTACAGTTGATGCCCTTCCGGCTCAACATCATTCGAAAGGTATACCTAGGATAAAATTAGTTTTATTCTTAATTTAATGTAAAATTTTATTTGGCGAATATGTCTGCATATGTTGTAATCTTGCATGCGTGAATATATGTGTTGTAATAATTTAGGAAATTATTATATTTTATTCCGCTGCGTTCGTTTATGAAACGACAAAAATACATCTACATGTCAACTACAACCCATCAACATAACTATTTAAATTAAATACATTATATATGTCAACAAAAGCACAACTATACAAGACACAATTTAATAAATGTCAACACATCAAAATATATAAAAATATCTCGTTAAAATTAAAACATTCAAGTAATCAAGATGCTAACATAGCAATCAAGCATATAATTTTAACATTTTTACACTTAAGTTATGGGCTTATAGAACATGTCAAATATCAAAATGAATACAACGTATCCTTAGATCTTGAGAGTTGACACTTGAGAGTTGAGTCATTGGTCCTTCCTTCACTCCTTGACTCCTTGTAAGTTGTGACTTGACTTCAGAGTTCAAACTTATCTGCTTCACCACTTGTGTTTATCCTAATAAATAATGATCAAGAAATACAAATTTATTATTACCATTTGAATAAGATAATTAAAAAGTAAATACACTTGTAACCAGATTATAATAATTGAAGCATATCATGAAGTGTTTAATTACACCTCAATTGGTGTCGTCGAAGAAGATGAATCTATTATTACTTTTGAGAATTCTGACAAAAAGTATAACATGATGCAAGTCAAATAAATTAATACTCTATACATTTTTAATTGTAAACAAATAACTAACTATAAAATTTTCTTTAAATAAAATGTACCGCTTTTTAGTTTTTCTACATCCTCTAAAATTTCTTCGATATTAATTGGTTTGAAACTTAATCGAAGCCAATCTTGGGTACAAATCAGACTTTCTACCACTCTAGAAGTTAATAAACTCTTGAAATAATCAAGTACCCGACCACCAATATTGAAAGCGGATTCTGAAGCAACTGTTGATATTGGAATGACTAATATATCACGAGCAATTTGAGCAAGTATAGAAAATCTATTACAATTTTGCTTCTACCATCCCAAAATGTCAAAAGTCTCATAATATTATTCAACTATTTTATTCAAATACTTGTCTAATTCTGACATGTTTCCATCACAAAAAATTTGTGCATTTTGTTTCTTATACTTTGCAAAGATTGATTGTCTTTTCAAATCTATTTGACTCATATTTTTAGACACGATATCGCTATCACCTGATTCTGAATTAACTGAAATTTTTGAGGTACTACTTTGAGGCTCCATTTTCTCCTTATAATTTTTGTACAAAGCAAACAAAGTCTCCTTTATATTCTTTCCTGCTATTGCACATTTTTCATGTTGGTGCAATTGACCCAGGCCACGATTGACCAGACTCGAGTGGGACTCGAGTAGGATTTTGATGTTCGACAATAGTTGACAATATGATTTAACCATATGACCAGTGGATGGTATGGAATATCCAAGGTCATATGAGGGAGATTATTAGAGAAGTCTAAGTTTGGTGACTTGGTAGGGAAAAATCCAAGTATGGATACTTGGCAAGAGAAAATCTAAGGCGGTCAAGGGAGACCGGACACTTGGTGTTGGAAAGACCAACGGGGAGTTGGCAAGGGAAGTCTCAGCAGGTCTGAGAGACCGTGCTTGGCAAATGAAGTCCCGGAGGCATGGCCTCTTGGAAGTGAAGTCTCGGACGAAGAGTCTTGGCAGTGAAGTCTCGAAGGCATGGCCTTTTGGCAGTAAAGTCCCGGACGAGGAGTCTTGGCAAGAGAAGACCCGGCTGATCATAGAGATCGAGCTTGACAAAAGGGAAGTCCCAGAGGTGAGGTCTCTTGGCAAAGGTAGACCCTAGAGCATGACAATAGCTGATGGAAACACTTGAAGGCTAGCGTAAGGATGAAGAGTCGCGGACTCGAGGGATCCAGGAGGCATGAGACTGATAGAAGTGGGTTGAAGGCTTAGGTCTAGGCTTAGGGTGAGTATCAACTATAAGGGGATCATACTTGGAGTGTTAAACCTTAGTGTAGAGGTATAACAGTCGACTGTCGGTTCAGTTCAGTCGACTGGGCTTTGTTTGTAGGCAAACAGAAGCAAGGTGACCTCGACCAGTGCCTCGACTAGAGGCCAGTCGAGGCAGCGCCTTGACTGGTCACTCTAGATGGAGGCACAGAAGCGAGACGCACTTGACCAGCACCTCGACTAGTGGACAGTCGAGGCGACGCCTCGACTGGATCACTCGACTGACGCCTCGACTGGTCCTAGCATAGGTATGAAGACAGTTGCTCAGAAGCAAGGCGACTCCACTGGCGCCTCGACTGGCAAAGCAACCATTGCAGATCGGGAAGCCTCGATGGAGCTCTATAAGAAGAGGTTTGAGGGCATCTTCGAGTAAGGTTTTGGAGGGGCAATTTGAGGCGAGGTGCTACTGCATTTCAGGGTCTTCAAAGTCATCCCAAAGCAACCAATAAACAAAGATTCAAAAGCCTTAATATGTAAAGTGTGTTCATTTGTTCTTCCATTTGCTTTTGTTATTGTTGTAGTTGTTTGTTGTATCTCGTTCTTATTGTTATAAAAGACTTGTAAGAGGTTCCTTCACCTCCGGTGTGTCACTAAGAAGGAGAAGTTTGATAGTGGTGGTTTGTATCACTAGAGCTCGCTAGGGCTCGACCGTGGAGTAGGAACTAGGGTTCCGAACCACATTAAATTTGTGTGTTGCTGTGTGTATTGTGTTTTGGTCATGTATTCGTATTTGTATTTGTATTTCCACTGCATACTAACGATTGTAGACAAGCACGACAAATTCCATCATCGATCGATGCGGATCGCTATTCATCCCCCTTCTAACGACGCCAACGGTCCTAACAAGTGGTATCAGAGTGAGGTCGCTCTTCAAGGATTAACAACTAAGAGAGCACGCTAGAGGGAAGAAGGAAGATGAAGGAGCCAAATTTTGATTTAGGATGGGACATCAATGTGCCTCCTCTATATGAACTCTATGGAACTAAAGAATTCGATCAATGGAAGGTAAGGATGGAACATTTTCTAACGTGTGAAATAGAAAATTGAACGTGTGAAATAGAAAATTGGTTTATTTTGATGCAAGGAGTTGAAGTTCCTATGGACAAGAAGGGTAGAATACTCAAGAAAAAGAAATGGGCAAAGGAGCAACTAGAACAATTAGAAAGAAATGATAAGCTAATTCAATTGTTATTAAATTTGTTATCTAATAAGGTTGGTCTAGATTAGGTGAGGTTAGGGATGCTAAAGAATTATGGAGTAAGGTAACCAAGCTTCATGAAGATTCCTCTTCCACACAAATAAAGGAGTGATGCACACAAACGAGACCTCAAATCTTGCAACGGAGACTGTCGAGGACTCGAAGCGCACGCTCGCACTCAACGCCCGCAAGTGCATGAATATCGTCAAGTAATAAAAAGATTATCGATCCCACAAGGACTGAGATTCGAGAACCGATTTGTTCAGTGGATGTTATTGTTCGGGACTAGACTCTAAAGGTTGAAATTAGGAGTGTTGTTGACGGTCCTAACTCTAATACGATGTCACACGGAGGAAAAGAAGGGTCGCTACGGGTCTTTAGATGGATTCTAGGATTTCGGTTTCGTTTGTGTGTCGCAGAATACGTTGTCAATTGGGTTTTGCTTAGGTTTCTAATTATGGTTTTGTGGAAAGGACATCATACACTCCCCCGATGAGCCTTCGCGTCTATCGGAAGCTACCTCTGCCATACCAGGTCAACCCCTGGCTTTAGGACGGGATAGTCGGTACGAAGATGCCGAATCGAACCCTGCAACGAGTCAAAAACGAGGTACATTTTCTACTCTATCGCATCCTTCTACCCACAATTATCGGCGATGAGGCCAACCCTTAGATCCCTCTTTAATTCCCCTAAATCTTTGATACGAGGGTTGTCACCCCTCGTATCGGCTAAGCACAGTGACTAGAAAACCAAAACGATAACTATAGATCTAAACCAAAACACCAATTGCAAATATAAATTCAAGAATGAAAAGATATTTGAATTAACATGTTCTGACTCAACACAAACTACTCCATAATCCTAGAATCAGAGAGTCTACTCCATAGATACGAGAGAAGAAACACAAGGCATGATCATATCCGTATAAACAATAGAATTTACGCAAAGAATAGGATTTACAATGCAATGTAGGTCTTCTCCTCGGCGTTGAAGTGCAGAATCTTGACCTCCGGCGGCGTTCTTCCTCCCCGTTACAAATTCCCGAAGCTTTTCAGGGCTTCGGAGTACCATCCCAGCCATCATGCTTCCTCCCTAGGGTTTGGGTGGAGCTTTCCTTATATAGACATCACGCCAGATTGTTGCAAAATCTGGAAAAACCCCTAGTCGCGTCAATTTGCTGGGCCGCCACACGGCCGTGTGAAAACACACGGCCTGGTCGTGTGTCAGGCACACGCCCTGGCCGTGTTCCCTTCTGCGTCCAGCTGCCAAATGTCTTCTTTTGCTTCGAAATTGCACTGTTTCCCTATAAAATGCTATCCTGCACACAAAAATAAACAGAGCAGATCTCTGAACCAGAAAATAGGAAATGCATGCAATATAATGTAAAATATGCATGAAATGAACATAAAATGCTATGAGATGTGAGCGAAAACTACTCCTAAAATTCTATATATTTTGCTCACATCAATTCCCCCGGACTTAATTCTTTGCTTGTCCTCAAGCAAACCTCAGTGCCATGAAATTTTAAAAGGTATTGTTCCATGTTGTTGCTGCAGGGGTACCAAATAATCGAACCTAGGTTTTGATTATGGCAAAGATCTAAAGTTAATGTCATATTGTTATCTCATGAGCTGAATTAAGTGTGCAGGAAATGGTTAAGCTAAGCTGAAGGTCAATGACACTCGGAGAATCCCGAGTCGGAAAACCGTGCTGGTCGGGTGACACCGGAGGAATTTCGTGGGAGTCAAAGAACCTAGGTGGAAGACCCAAAACAAAGCGACATGTCATAAAAGACAAGAGGTAAGCACCAATGCGAAGAGAGATGGTAAGGTTGTGTCCTCTATACGGGGACGACTATAGGTGATGATTCGACTAAGACTTCTAGTAAAAAATAAAGTGTCTATTTATTTTTTGTTATTTATTTTTTCGCTGTGCTTTCTCTTATCGAACGAACAAAAGAAAATTTTGCGCTCGCTATTCACCCCCCCCCCTCTAGCGACGCTTCTCGATCCAACAATTGGTATCAGAGCGGGGGCGCTAAGATTTGGTGAAACCACCAATCTAGCACTTTTTGGCTTTTTTTTGTATTTTTCGATTCGTGTTTTTTTTTAGGTTTTTTCTCCCACACTACTAATCCAAGACAAAGTCTTGGTACTCTTCTTTTGATAGTGTGTTTGCAAGTATTCGCTTTTGGAGTAGCCGACGGTAAGACAGTTATAATCTTTCGTACAAGTGGACCCACGAAACGTGCTACCTACCAAATCAAAGCAAGCTGTCTTCGTCCCTAAAAATCAACGTTTAGTACCCTTTCGGGGACATCGAATGTCTTAAGTTTCTAGTTTTTGTTTAGTTTCTTCTTTTTTTTATTTCTATTTATTTCCTATTATTTTTCATATTACTAATCCAAGACCAAGTCTTGGAATTCCTTTTGGTTTTTATTCATATTTTGCAAGATAATTAATGGCTCACATTGAGGGATATAGTACTACCCGACCTCCGTTCTTTAACGGAAGTGATTTCCATTATTGGAATGGTCGGATGGAGTGTTTCTTGAAAACACAAGTCGAGACTTGGATAATAATCCAAACCGACTTTGCTCTACCCACCAATGATCAAGGGGAGCCCTTGGATTTCGACAAGTGGACCAATGCAACCAAAAGGAAAATGGAAGCAGATGCAAAAGCAACCCAAATGTTGCAATGCGGCTTGTCCAAGGAGGAGCTCAACCGAATTGGACCATTCATTAGCGCCAAAGACCTCTGGAACAAATTAATTGATCTACACGAAGGGACGCTCGATGCTAAGGTATGTAAAAGAGATTTACTTTTAAATAAACTGTATAATCTAAAGATGCAAGATCACGAGACTACTTCACAACTCCATGCACGGATCCAAGACATCTTGAACGGCCTACATGCCATCGGATAAAAGGTAGACAATCGGGATATAATAAGGTACGCTCTTAATGCTTTTCCTAGGACCACCTTATGGGCATACATGGTTGATGCCTATAAGGTTTCTAAGGACCTTTCTAAGATTAGATTAGATGAGCTCTTTTCTGAATTCGAACTTCACGAACAAACTAACACGATTTGGGCCGAGAGAGGTATTGCATTGCTTGTAGGTCAAAGAAGAAAGAAGAAGAGCAAGCCACCTCCCGAGCAAGAAGAAGGATCCGAACCCGAGGATGAAATCGAGCCTGAATCCGAAGAGGAGGTCGCGATAGTGAACATGGTGCGAAGAATAATTCGAAAAGAAAGGGGGCAATCGAAGAACAAAAAGAAGGGGCAATTCAAACCAAAGCAAAAGGGAGCAAAGAAGGATTTTCATGCAACTTGGGCAAATAAAGATCAAGACGATGACTTAGCATTCATGGCAAAGTCGGTAGAGTCCGAGTCTGAGTCCGAAGCCAAATATGAATCCAACTCTAACTCCGACTCTGACTCCGAGGATGAATTCGAGACAAGACTCAAAGTCGGATCAAAAGAAAAGATTAAGGTAAGTCGTTCATTAATTTCAAACTTATATCATGCAATTAAGTTGCTAAATAGGAAATTGACTAAGTCCGAGTCTAGAGTTGAGTCGTTACTTGAGAAGGTTGAAACCCTCAAGCAAGAGGCTACTCTAACCTCTTCAACTAATCAAGTTCAAGAGGGAAACTCATCCCAAGTTGAAAAACTTAAGGAGGAGAATTCTCTCTTGAAAGACCGAGTTCAAGAGGTCGATGATACGTTGGAAAGGTTCACGTTGAGATCTAAGAATCTTAACCGGATACTTGGAACCCAAAGAGTCGTGTACAACAAAGTCGAATTCAGATTTAGGTCAACGACTACGAATAGATCTTACATATCTATTGTGAATCGTAGTCATCAAAGAGTCCAAGCATGGACCCCAAAGGTTTTATTGAACTCACATATATGGACTAATAAGTATTGGATTCCCCAAGATCAAGTCCACTTTGTGGATAGACCATATTGGTTCAATGGTTCAGGGGGAGCTAACGCTAAAATAGTATACCCGCTTCCTTAGCAAAACCATTGCATGATTAGTTATTTTATTTTAATTTTTAGAATGGCTAGATAGGGCAAATAGTTAGTCAACTCTTGACAATATAGTATCAGGATGCGGTGAGATGATAGTACGTTAAGGAAATAAACTCTCGTGTATTCGAGCTAGATAAGGCGTATCTAGCTTAGTGCACTTAACTGAGTGGAACTAGCTGAAGCTACCTCGTCGTATCCTAAACTAGTTAGACCAGGAAGTAATCTTAAGTAACTCAAGTAATCAATTTCTTGAATTTGACTTTGTCTAAGGAAGTGGTCGTTGTTCCGATCAAAGAAGGCCCCTGTGCCTCGCCATGACCTGGAAGCCAATTTCTTGAAAGGTTTACTTGATGAACTAAGGGTTAAATTTGAATCTAACCCAAGGTTGACTAACTCTAATTAGGTTAAAATCATCTCACAAAACATATAAGGTGAACACATTCTGAGACACATAGAATGAGTGAGATGTTAAGGATAATTGAAATACACTTAACTTTTTCAAAACTCTACTTATTTTCTTGCACTTAATGAATAATTATAACTTTGATTAGCCAATACTCAGTATACAACTCTCCAAGCCAAAGTTTAGTGCCTCCTAAATCTCTTATACTTCATATATTTGACTAAGAGGGAGAGCAAACTAATTACAAACCTTTGAAGTTGGTGCAAAGGGATATACCTCGAACCAATCTATCAAACTAATGCTAGACGCATGCTTGGATTCATAGTTGATTTATCTAAATGCATGCATATACGATGTTGATTTTAAAATCCTATTTTATATAAAAACCCCGACATTTTTTTTATTTATAGCAAAAGAGGGAGAAAAGTGGAAATTAAGGGGGAGTAACACAAAATTTAATTTTGAAAATTAAAGTATCTCTTTCAAAACTCACCTAGGGTTAAGGGGGAGTTTTTAAAAATGTCATTCATCATTTACTCTACTTGTTTTATGCTTTAAATTTTCCCTTAACTTTGTGTCGGTTTGTCATAGATCAAAAAGGGGGAGATTATTGGTGCAGGAGTACCAGATAATCGAACCTAGGTTTTGATTATGGCAAAGATCCAAAGTTAAGGTCATATTGTTATCTCATGAGCTGAATTAAGTGTGTAGGAAATGGTTAACCTAAGTTGAAGGTCAGCAACACCCGGAGAATCCCGAGTCGGGAAACCGTGGTGGTCGGGCGACACCGTGGGAACTTTGTGGGAGTCGAAGAACCTAGGTGAAAGACCGAAAGTAAAGCGACATGTCATAAAAGACCAGAGGTAAGCACGAGTGCGAAGAGATATGGTAAGGTCATATCCTCTGTACGGGGACGACCATAGGTGGCGATCCGACCGACTAAGACTTTCAGTGGAAGGTCTAGGTCGAGATTGAACAGTAAGGAACCATCATATTTATCATTTTCCATGCTAACCTCTTACTGTAAGGAAGTGGCCAGGCTGACAGTCGACTGCTGGTCATTGGACAATCGACTGATGGAAGGCATCAGCCGACTAATGGCGACAAATCAGCCTTTTGCGCTAGGTCAAAATAGATAATGTTTGACGTGGCCACTTCGCGATAAGATAAGATGTCACCTCGTGATCAGTTCTAAAAGTTGAGGATTTCTATCAAGACTTATTCCATGGCAAAAATCTATAAAAGGAGAGGAGAACTCCAACCCAAACATTATCATCTTGCTCTCAAAGTACTCCCGCAACGCCAAAGCTCTAAACACTGTAACACCGACGCAACACCAAGTTCAGAATTTCTTCGTCGGCAGCAAGTATTATTTTTATTTACTGTATTCATTGTTTTAATCATAACGAGGTGAGGTAGGCTTGTTACCTCATCATCGTTCTTTCGTTTTTGTGATCGTTATCTCTTACCTCCAACGAGGAGGAGACTTTATAGTGGATTGCCCCTTCGTACGCGGTCAAGGATCGCGGGGTCTTGGAGTAGCAATCGCTGGGTTATGAACCAAGTAAAAATAAAGTATCTATTTATTTTTTCGTTGTGCTTGCTCTTGTCGAACGAACGAAAGAAAGTTTTATGCTCACTATTCACCCCCTCCTCTAGCGACGCTTTTCGATCCAACACATGCTTAGCATGTTAACTAGATTTATCAAGTGGTATTTGCAATAAAAGCAAAATAGATATGTTCTAGAAATTCACTAAGTTAGCTCCTCGTGCTCGTGCTTGTTGGTGCAATCGGCCCAGGTTGACTCAAGTTTGACTCGAGCAGTACCTTGATAGTATTTTGATGATAGACAAAACTCATGACATGAGATTGTCATGGGAAAGTCCAACATGGGGTTGACATGGAAAATCCAAGCATGGAGCTTGGTGTGGAAGTCCAAGGGGGAAGCCTTGGCATGGGAAAGTCCAAAGCATTGCAAAGCCGTGTGCTTGGTGCTTGGCATGGGAAAATCCAAAGCATTGCAAAGTCGTGCGCTTGGTTCTTGGTGACAAATGATTGCGAAGCCGTGCGCTTGGTGTATGTGGGAAGTCTTGAGAACTTGGCAAGTTCACTAGGCTTGAGGTCCTTGAGTCGGTGAAGGATGGCATTGCGAAGCTGTGCGCTTGGTGCATCTGAGGGACCACCGGACGGGGAGCGAATGGAGTGAGCCCAAAGGTAAGCATACTTCTAGGGCATGAGACGCGAAGGATGGTGTTGCGAAGTCGTGCGCTTGGCGCATCCGAGGGACGTAGGCCGAGGGAAGAGAGCTTCAGTGAGGAACTCCATGAGGGATAAGGTGGACTTGGCCAAGTGGCTAAGACTGAGTGTCGGAGGCTCAAACTGGTGTTTGAGGGTTTACCCGACGGTCGGATGCTCAAACAACTTGGTGTTTGAGGTTTTGCCTGACAGCAGTCGACTGGCACAGGTGCTGGTTCGACTAGTCCAAGTCGACTAGGGTTCGACTGGTGTAAGGCAGGGTTTTGTGCTTAGCGATCGGATCGCCATGGGCGATCGGCCCGATATCGATATCGATCAGGCAATGATCGCCGATCGGATGATAGAGGGTAGGTGATCCGTTGGAACTTATCTGACGTGGATCTAGCCATTGTGAGACAACGGCTACAGGGGCAGTCGACTGGGGCCTTATGACAGTCGACTGCTAGGCGCGAAAATAGCTCGATGCAGGTTATAAATGGAGCACAAGATGGAGATTTTTGCCAAGACTTTAAGGGAGCTATTGGAGGGGAATTGTTGCTGCATTCCAGTCCTTCAAGAGCCAACCAAAGCAAGCAACAAGAAAGCGATCAAAGCGATTATGTAAAAGTTCTCTTTTGTATTGTCTTTGTATTTCTTCTTGTATTTCATATTACTTGTTGTAATAGCTTGTGAGAGGTTTCTCCACCTCCGACGTGTAGTCGAGAAGGAGTTTAGTTAGTGTCGTGCGCATAACTAGAGCTCGGTGAGCTCGCCCGTGGAGTAGGAACCATTTGGTTCTGAACCACGTATATGCTTGTGTATTGCTTGTGATTGCTATGTGTTGTTAGTATTGTTATTATCATTGTTATTCCGCTGCGCTAACAACAATCGTAGACAAGCAACGCAACGAGAACAAGCGAATTACGTCATCGAATGGTTGAGGGCTATTCACCCCCTCTAGCCGGCCAATACTTCACCACGATCGACCCTACAAGTGGTATCAGAGCCAAGGTCGCTCTTCAAGGACTAACCGCCATGAGAGCACTACAAAATGGTCGGCTTCATCCATCCACCAAAATTCGAAGGAGATTTCCTATGGTGGAGAAGAAAAATGGAGGTATACCTAGAAATTGATTTTGATTTTATGCTAATCTTAGAAAACGGTTTTGAATTGCCTAGAGATAAAAGCAATAGGCAAATTGAGAAGTCAAGGTGGACCCAAGACCAAATCAAGGATTTCAAGACAAATCTTGAGGTAATCAAATTGCTTAGTGATTTGTTACCTAACACTATTTGGTCTAGATTGGGTGATTATAGGGATGCAAGGGAATTATGGAATAAGATAATGAAATTCCAAGAAAATTCTCAACCGGCACAAGTAGAGGAGGATGCCGTGGAAGAATTGTCATCCACTTTTGAAGATGTGGATGATTTGGTGGAGACCTCCACCTCTAGCATTGAGGGGGAGGAAAGAGTTTCTATTCCGAAAAAAGATCAAGATGAAGCTTCTACCTCCGAAAGAAGTGAAGAGGCCTCCACCACCTCCCTAGGTAACTCAAGTATTGTTATTTTAAATAAAAATCACATAATATGCTTTGAGTGTAGGGAGAAAGGGCATTACAAGAGCAAATGCCCTAAATTGGCTAAGGAAAAGGCATCGGCACCAAAAGTCAACCCAAAGTCAAAGGATGTCGAAGTCCCCTCAATTAAGAGCAAAGAGCACATTGTGTGCTTCAAGTGCAACCAACGGAGACACTACCGAAGCCAATGCCCTAGGGGGAGGAAGAAAGGGCAAGAATGTGTAATTCATGTTGGGGGAGCTCCTAAAGATAACCCTAAGGTAAATTTAATTAAAGCACCTTCAATTTCTAAAGTCAAAAAGCATACTAAAAATTATTTTAATTCTCTTGCTATTATAAATGAAAAGCATGCTAGGAGAAACAATAAGGTTTATTGCTTAGGTGCCAAACATGTTCATATAACTAAGGACAAACCTAGGACTCAAAACACTAGGCATATTTTACCTAGGGAGTCAATTAGGAGAATTGAAGAAAACTTGGGTGTTAATCCCAAGAAATCTAGGCATATGCCTAAAAAGAAAAATATTTCCCAAAAGATAAATAAAAATTCAAAATTGGAAAAATTAGAGTTAGAAAACCAAGCCTTGAGGTCAAGGCTAGAAAAATTGGAGAAGACCCTAGCAATCATCTCAAATTCGGTTAAGGGGTCTAATGTCCAAAAGTTAAAACCTAGGGTTCAAAAATGGTCTAAGGGCAAAGAAGGTTTGGGTCACAAACCTAAGCCCAAGAAGACTTATCATAATGTTCCATTTAATTATGGAACAACATCTAGGTCTAGACAAACCAAGGCTAATAGGGAAGTCATCCCTAAGACTAGCCATGGTGTGTGCTTAGTGGCTAAGACCTCAAAGAAATCAAATGTAGCCACTAAGAAGGTCAATGGAGGAGTCACCTCTAGAGTTGACCCAAGTAAGACCCATTTGACTAAGGTTTCAAAGCTAAAAAGGGTCATTAGGAAGGTATCTAGGGAAGTTATCCCTAGGGAATACCTTGTTAAGCCAAGGAACTCCAATAGGTATTGGGTTCCTAGAAGCGTGATCGATTCACGCTAGATGGGTTAGGGTGTGTCAACCCTAAGTGGATGGGTAGTTAACCTAGCCATTGTGAGTTGACACATTAGGATGTGCCAATATGGTTTGAGAAGTTTAAAATGATTTAAATTGGCACAATTAGGTCTTAGAGGTATTGGTGTGCCATTTTGGGTTTATAACACACTTGGGAGCTAAATGGTTTAAGGCAAAATGAATTTAATCTCTAGAAATGGCAAATTGATTTTAATACTTAGGTGTTCTATACCTTAGTATATTTTACTTGTCATGCTTTATTTGTCTTGCCATGTCATGACATCATTTTCATTTTTATCTCTAAAAATATCATGATCATGTTTAGACTTATTTTTATATGTGTCATGTATGCTAAAGTTTCATTCACATGCCATGACATCATGATTTTGGCATATGATTTTATTTATATCATATCTATATCATAATCATATCATGCATAAAATAAAATGAAATTAAGGACTATGGCACGATTTGAAGAGAATCAAATTATGTTGCCTAGAAATATGCATGAGAACATAAAGAAAACAAAAACTCACATCTCACTAGATTAATTGCCTTGAATGTGTTTTACACATCTAGATATAAGTGAGATGCTTTAGGAAAAGAAATTAAAAGCTTTAAAAATATTTTGAAAACCCTTGGTGAAGCCTATCTTTTGATAGCTATCACCATTGAATGGGATGATACAAAGAGGGCTCTTTATTGAAGCTTTTCTAAACTTTTGGACTTTGTATCAATCTCCTAATTTAGTGGGTAAAATAATTTTCTAATATTTTTCACCCATAGTGTTTATGATAAGTATTATACGTATGCATTTTCAAGATTTTTAAAATTACGTATATTTACTTATGAATTTCAAAATATTGAATATAAATCGATTATCGATCGCTACCATGGTGGCGATCGGTGATAAATGTGACCGTGATTTCGATTTGATCATGCTTGTATTCGGTAAACCTTATTGGTTAGGCCCATGTTCAGCTAGGTTGAGGTCCCCTAACCACTCCTAATCCTAGGACATGCTTGGGAGAGCATAAGAAAGGGTGGAAATCCATTGGACATGGATTAGGAGAAGGGTTTAGGGTGAGTATCAATTTTAAGGTGGATGAGAGTTCTTTGTTGAACTTTGCCTTAACTTTGATTGGTTAAATGTTCCTATTGGCTTAGGGACTCTCCAAGGACATTGTTGGTGCAATGGTCAAGGGGGAGCAAGCCTCTAGGGGGAGGTATCCATCATGGTAAGATGGATGTGTATTTCCTCATGGGAGGAAAATTGGGTTGCCTCTCTTAAGTGATATGGGATCACTAGAAAGATTGAGGGCATGCCAAGGGGAAGATTGTAAGATCTCATTGGGATATGCGATATTGAAACCCTTGAGAACCTTTTTGATGTAATGTCAAAAAGGGGGAGAAGTTACCAAGTTACCAATTAGGGTTCGTTGGAATTCTCATTGGGATATGAGAATTGTCAATATGGGAGAATTGGTAGACTTGAGATGGTAGTTTTGTCAATCATCAAAAAGAGGGAGATTGTTGGTGCAATCGGCTCAGGTTGACTCGAGTTTGACTCGAGCAGTACCTTGATAGTATTTTGATGATAGACAAAACTCATGACATGGGATTGTCATGGGAAAGTCCAACATGGGGTTGGCATGAAAAATCCAAGCATGGAGTTTGGTGTGGAAGTCCAACGGGGAAGCCTTGGCATGGGAAAGTCCAAAGCATTGCGAAGTCGTGTGCTTGGTGCTTGGCATGGGAAAATCCAAAGCATTGCAAAGTCGTGCGCTTGGTGCTTGGTGAGAAATGCATTGCGAAGTCATGCGCTTGGTGCATGTGGGAAGTCTTGAGAACTTGGCAAGTTCACTAGGCTCGGGGTCCTTGAGTCGGTGAAGGATGACATTGTGAAGTCGTGCGCTTGGTGCATCCGAGGGACCGCCGGACAGGGAGCGAATGGAGTGAGCCCAAAGGTAAGCATACTTCTAGGGCATGGCGCATCCGAGGGACGTAGGCCGAGGGAAGAGAGCTTTGGTGGGGAACTCCATGAGGGTTAAGGTGGACTTGGCCAAGTGGCTAAGACTGAGTGTCGGAGGCTCAAACTGGTGTTTGAGGGTTTATCCGACGGTCGGATGCTCAAACAATTTGGTGTTTGAGGTTTTGCCCGATAGCAGTCGACTGGCACAGGTGCCGGTTCAACTGGTCCAAGTCGACTAGGGTTCAACTGGTGTAAGGTAGGGTTTTGTGCTTGGCGCTGATCGCCATGGATCGGCAATGATCGATAGCCGATGCAATGATCGCCGAGGGATGGCAATGATCGATGGGAGTGTCGCGAGCACGAACGCCTATAATCGATCGGCGCCGACTACTAGTCACCGATCGCCATGGATTGACAATGATCGAGTAGGTGATCCGTTGGAACTTATCCGACGTGGATCTGGCCATTGTGAGACAACGGATAGGGCAATGATCGGGCCTTATGGCGTCATCGCTAGACAAAAATAGCTCGATGCAGGTTATAAATGGAGCTCGAGATGGAGGTTTTTGCCAAGACTTTAAGGGAGCTATTGGAGGGGAATTGCTGCTGCATTCCAGTCCTTCAAGAGCCAACCAAAGCAAGCAACAAGAAAGCGTTCAAAGCGATTGTATAAAAGTTCTCTTTTGTATTGTCTTTGTATTTCTTCTTGTATTTCATATTACTTGTTGTAATAGCTTGTGAGAGGTTTCTCCACCTCCGACGTGTAGTCGAGAAGAAGTTTAGTTAGTGTCGTGCGCATAACTAGAGCTTGGTGAGCTCGCCCGTGGAGTAGGAACCATTCGGTTCTGAACCACATATATGCTTGTGTATTGCTTGTGATTACTATGTGTTGTTAGTATTGTTATTATCATTGTTATTCCGCTGTGCTAACAACAATCGTAAACAAGCAACGCAACGAGAACAAGTGAATTACATCATCGAACGATTGAGGGCTATTCACCCCCCTCTAGCCGGCCAATACTTCACCACAATCGACCCTACAGTGCTAAGCGAATCTTCTTAGGGGATACTCGTTCCATGGTGAGTTAAGTCGTCATCCTATAGCTTTCCTAAGGTCTCTAGTGTTGGATCGAGAAGCGTCGCTAGAGGGGGGGGTGAATAGCGATCGTAAATCTTTTCTTTTTCGTTCGTTCAATACGCAAAGTAAGCACAGCGGAAAATAAATGAACACGTTTATTTTACTTGGTTCACAACCCAGCGGTTGCTACTCCAAGGCCCTATCGGTCCTAGACCGCGTACGGAGGGCAAAGCACTAAAACGTCTCCTCCTCGTTGGAGGTAGGAGACAACGATTACAAAAACCGAATACACGAGGATGAGGCAACAAGCCTACCTCACCTCGTTATGAAGATAAAAAACACAGAATATAATATCAAAAATATTGCTGAAGCGAAGAAGATCGAGGTTGGCGTCGCGTTATGACGGTGTTGAAGCGTTGGCGTTGTAGGAGCACTTGATGAATAATTGATGATCTTTGGAGATGAATCCTCCCCTCCTTTTATAGACTTTAGCCTCTGAATTTGTCTCCTATTTCTTTGGAACGGATCATGAATTTTTCCAAATTTTTATCGCGGCGGCGCGTGCCAGCGTTATCCGTTTTGACCTAGCGCAAAGTCGAATCGCCATCGATCGGTGATGCCTCTCATCATCGATGACGCGATCGATGCATCTCATCGATCGAATAATCCGATCGCCCAATGTCCGAATGATACCGGCTGCCACTTCCTGCGGTAAGAGATTAGCTCGGAAAATGATAAATACGACGGTTTAATCGGTCCGATCTCGACCTAGACCTTCCACAGGAAGTCTTAGTCGAATCGTCGCCTACGGTCGTCCCCGTAAAGAGGACACGACCTTACAATCTCTCACTCACACGAGCTTACCTCGATAGTAGCTCTTGCTTCCGGCCTTCCACTCGATTCCTTCGGCTCCCTCCGAATTCACTCAAGTGTCGCCCGACCACCACGGCTTCCTCCGGGTGTCGCTAGCCTTCATCTCCAGCTTTAGTACTTTTCTGCACACTTGATTTAGCTCGTGAGATAACAATATAAACTTAACTTTGTGTCTTTGCCATAATCAAAACACAGGTTCGATTATCTAGTGCCCCTGCACCAACATCTAGCTCTTAGGCACTTACCTGCCTAAAACGAGGGTCGTTCCCTAGATCTAGCACAAAGTCTGTATTGAGAGAAATTGGTAGGTATTTCCACAGTAACCTAACTTAGTCTCAAAGGGGCACCTAACCATTTCCACCCACAACAACTATTTTTTTATCCCTCATAATTTTTTTTCTTCTTTCTTTTCTTTTTCATTTCTTTTTCTCTCTCTCTTTTTTTTCGGCTCACTGGGATTTTGATTTTTCCAAATGGGCGTACACAATCCGAGCATCTCCAGTAACTAAAATGCTAAACTTATAACTCGCTAGCTCTCACTACACCGTCACTCTCCCCCACGATAAAAAATAGTGTTTGCCATGATTCGGTGAAGGTATCGAAAAATGAGATTTTGGAGGTGTGATGCTTTGGCCCTAAAAGGGTCATAAGCGTGCTCTCCCATCAATTCAGTCCAAAAGATTCGAGAGTTAAACCCAATAAGGGTTCTTCTTTCTCCCCCACTCGGCAAACCAAAGCGTGAATTCCATTGGTGAAGTGTCCATTCATGCTCAATGTTAAATATCCTAAAGGTAATCCTACCATCTTCGCTCTCTCTACCCGTTAAAATTTCTGCTTCTAAAGAACTCAAAAATTCTAAAACTATCCTAGGGTAGGTTGGGTGTCTTATTCTCATTATCTCTTCCCACCCCATTTTTGCAAATAGGGCTTGAATGTCACCCAACAACCCTAAGGACTCTAGCAAATCTTCATCAAGATACCTAGTTGCAGTGAGTTTACAAGTAGAAAGCAGGTTATATCTATTCCTATGCTCATTGTTGCGAAAAAGAAGGGTTGGTAAGGCGTTACCTTCCTCCGGAGCTTGAGGGGCGTCTGTCCTCCTTGCTCATCGCTCCGAAGCACCGGATCGAGATACCACTTGCTTGGTCCTCCTTATCCTTGCTTCTTTTGGTTTCTTTGAAGGTTGGAAAAACTTCTAGGTGATGGGGATGAAGGATTCACACGGCTAGGGAAAGAAAAATCGAAACACACAGTGCGTTTGGGGCAAAAATGCATGGTGTGCCCTTTTTAACCTCATGCGACACGACGTGTGCACCTCAGGTTAGTCGGGCACGACCGTGGGAAAACACATAGCCAGACCGTGTGTCCCCTATTTCTCTCCTTTTGTGCACAACGGTCCAAATTTTCTCACACACTTCACCGTGTAAGCTAAAAATTGATTTTATTTTTACCTAGCAAGTTCTTTTTGGTCCTAATGCTAAACGAAATGGAAATCAAAATTCAAATTAACCAAATGAATGCAATACAATCAAAAGAAAATCTAAAAACTAAACTTGGGTTGCCTCCCAAAAAGTGTTTTGTTTAAGGTCGTTTAGCTCAACCACACTCCATTATCAACTTGGCTCTGGAGATTCTGTGAACCTCCATTCATCCGTCTTGGTATCTACATCCGGTGGGCTTGGCTTTATCCTGTTGAAAGTAAAGTCGTCTAGGTAGGGAGCTCTACACTCTGAAAGGCTGAAGAGGATGATCTCCCCATCTACCTCTAAGGAGATCTGGTGTGCCTTTGCATCTATGCACGCCCCTGCAGTTGCCAGAAAGGGCCTTCCCAAGATGATGGGATTCTGGGGATCTGGCCCTATGTCGAGTATGATAAAATCCGTATATATCACGAAGTTCTCGACAACCACAGGTACATGTGTTAGCATGCCGACGGGTTCCTTGACTAAGTCATCCTCCATACGAATACTAAGGTTCGCTGGTTGGAGCTCATTCAGTCTCATCTTCAAGTAGCATGCGTAGGGCATCACACTCATCGATGACCCTAAGTCGCACAACGCTTCATCGAAGCTTTCCCCATAAATCAAACAGGGGATAACAAATTCACCAGGGTCCTCAAGCTGGGGTGGAATCTTGTCCTCAATTTCGGCTTGTTCAGGTAGTGTGGAAATCATGACTGCACACCCCTTGGCGAATCTGTTTCTTTGCGCTCCTTTCTCGCAGCACCCTCCTTCTTCCTTAAATTTACCTGGCTCGAGTAATGCTGGAGAGCTCTCCATAGGTTTGACACGATTTGGGCTATCTGGGTCAACTGTGTCTCCAACATCCTTGTGTGACTTGCAAGACCGTCAACAGTGGCCTTCAAGTCTCTGAGTGACTCCTCTATTTTCTGATGTTGGCGACGGAACTCTTCATTGGCCTTCGTTTGGGTAGTAATAAAGTCTTCTATCATCAGTTCTAACCTATGTTGGTGCAATCGTCCCAGGTCACGATTGACCAGGACTCGAGTTTGGCTCGAGTAATGTTTTGATGTGTTTTGATGTTTCGACAAAAACATATGACAATATAATTGTCATGGAAAGTCCAAGTCGGACACTTGGCAATGTAAAGACCAACATGGGTTGGCAAGGAAAGTCCAACATGGGTTGGCAAGGGAAAGTCCAAGCTTGAGTCTTGGCATTTGAGAAGTCCAAGGGTTTGATATTGGCGGCGTAAAGTCCAAGCGGGAGTCTTGGCAGCATAAGTCCAATGATTGGCGGCGTAAAGTCCAAGAGGAGTCTTGGCGGCGTAAGTCCAATGTGCCTTGGCGGTGTAGACACCGTTAGCATGACATAGCCAACGGAAGCACCTGAAGGCTAGCGCGATGGATGAACAAGTCATGGATGACTTGGAGGGATCCGAGAGGCGTGAGGCTGATGGAGGTGACTAGAAGGCTTAGGTCTAGGCTAAGGGTGGTCTAGCAAGTATGGGGGAACCATACTTGAGTTAAAACCTCATGTTTGAGGTGTGCCAGTCGACTGGTGCCATGTGGCAGTCGACTGGACCGAGTCAACTAGGGTTTGACTGCGGGTTATGACCTAGCAATGATCGCCATAGGTTGCGACGATCGATGGCTCGAGCAATGATCGATCGTGGATCACCGACCGGTGCTCGAGAATTCGCCACGTATCGGAGTCGAGACTCGACTGGTCGAGTGAGGACTTCATCAGTCGACTGATGGTCACAATCAGTCGACTGATAGTAGTTCCGTTGGACTTATCCAACGTGGAACTAGCCGTTGTCTCACGACAACAGTGGCATCAGTCGACTGATGGTCTCGATCAGTCGACTGATAGACTTTTTCCAGCACAGGTTGAAGCTATATATGGAGCTCGTGATGGAGGAAAAAGCAACTGGTTCTTGAGGGCTATTGGGGCGATTTGTTGGTGCAAATCAGGTCTCCAAGTGCAAGCAAGCAACCAAGCATTCAAGCAATCAAAACAAGTGTTGTAAAGTCTTTTCTTTACTTGTATTTCATATTTACATTGTATATTGCTTGTATTTCATTCTTACTGTTGTAAGATTTATTGTAAGGGGTTTCTCCGCCTCCGACTTGTGTCGAGAAGGAGTGTTTATCATTAGTGAGTGCGTGTGCATCACTAGGGCTCTTTAGAGCTCGATCCGTGGAGTAGGAACCGTGCGGTTCCGAACCACGTTATATCATTGTGTTAGCTTGTTGTCTATTTCGTTATCGCTTTTATTATTTCTATTTCCGCTGCGCACTAACGAAATTGTAGACACAAACGAGAGCGAATTTCATCTACGCTATTCACCCCCCCTCTAGCTATTCCAAGGGTCCTAACAAGTGGTATCAGAGCCCGGGGCTCTTCTACGGATTAACAACCGGGAGCTAAGGTGAAAGGCTAGAGGGTGAAGATGGAATTCCAAGACAAGCTTGGATGGGAAATCAACACTCCACCTCCATATGATCCAGAAGATTTTCCGGCATGGAGAGCAAGAATGGAAACATTCTTGATGATGAACATAGAGGATTGGTTTATCCTCATTGAAGGTCTTGAACCCCCTAGGGATAAGAAGGGGAATGTCCTAAAATTGAAAAAGTGGACCCAAGAGCAACGCCAAAAGCTCAAGACCGAAGTTAAGGTAACGAAACTTTTGGAAGATTTAATCCCTAATGATGTTTTGTGCAAGTTAGGGGATTACATGTATGCCAAGGAGCTATGGAGAAAATTGGCAAGATACCATGAGGAGAGTTCATCCTCAAGTGAAAGTGAGGAATCGGAAGTTGAGATGGAGTCAACTTCCGAATCGGAGAAAGAAGAAGTAGAAGAGGTGGAAGAAGCATCTACTTCTAGGATTGAGGAGGATAGACCATCCTCTACACCGGAGCAACCTCAAGAAGAGCTCTCAACATCCGATCAAGATGAGGAAGCTCAAAATTCAACTCCGGCACCTACCACCACCCTAGGTAACTCAAACACTTTATTTTCAAACAAAAATCATATTATGTGCTTTGAGTGTAGGGAGTATGGGCATTACAAGAGCAAATGTCCAAAGAGAATCAAGAAAACTCCTCCGGCGCCTAAAAGTCAACAAAAGTCAACAGACACCGGTTCTCCAAGACAAAAGAGCAAGGAGCATGTCATTTGCTTCAAATGTTGACTACCGGGTCATTCGAGTCAATGCCCAAAGAAGAAAAAGAAGGGGCAAAGGGGAGCATCACAAGTAGGGGGAGCCACTAAGGCAAACCCTAAGGTATATTTAAATAATGCTCCGTCTAATTTAAAGCATGCTAGAACTAATTTTAGCAATTGTGATATGTATCATAAAGAGCATGCTAGAAATAACAAACATATGTGTTTAGGAGCTAAGAATGTTCACCTTAAGAATAAGAAGAAATTTGGGACTAATGTCCTTAGAAAAACAATACCTAAGAAATCTACTAAGAAAATCCAAGAACATCTAGGTTTTAATCCAAAATGGACTAGGCATTCGCCAAGAAAGTCCAATGCCTAAGAGTTAAATAAAAATTCTAAAATTGGGCAATTAGAATTAGAAAACCAAGCCTTGAGGTCAAGGCTTGAGAAATTGGAAAAGACCCTAAACAAAATACAAAATCAATCTCAAGGGTCAAATTGTCAAACTCTAAGACCTAAGAGTCAAAAGTCAACCAAGGGCAAGAATGGTTTGGGTCACAAACCTAAGTCCAAGGTGACTTACCATAGTGTTCCGTTTGACTATGGGACACTAACTAGGTCTAGGAAGACCAAGGTCAATGGGGAAGTCATTCCTAGAGTTGACCAAGGTTTGTGCCTATTGGCCATGGTTTGAAGAAACCTAGGATGCCATTGAGAAGGTTGTTAGGAGGCAATCCCTAAGGTTAACCTAGGCAAGACCAAAATGACCAAGGCTAATAAGCCTAGGAGGGTCATGAGGAAGGTATCTAGGAGGTTATCCTAAGGAATATCTAATTAACCCTAGAAGCTCAAATCGATTTTGGGTTCCTAAGAGCGTGATTGATTCACGCTAAGATGGGTTTAGGGTGTGATTGGATGGGTAGTTAACTCAACCATAATAAAGGTGGCACATAAGGTTACTCTTAAGGTTATGGTTACTTTGGAAATACCCTTGAGTCTTAATCTCAAAATTTTAGGTTGTGTCAATATATATATCTTGAAAACATGAAAATCAATAAAATTGACACGATCTAGATTTAGAGGTCATAGTGTGTACCTTTGATTATTGGCACACTTGGGAAGGTCATGTATCAAGAAATGTGTGGTTAAGATGTAAAGGTAATATCTAGAGTGATACTCAAGTGCCACACAACTTGGTGTCTTGTATTCACCATGCTTCATATGTTTTACCATATGTTTGCATGGAATGAATGTCTAGGATAAATTACATCTCACAAAACAAGTCTTTTACCTTGATTGTGTATTTCAACACTTAGAAAGGGTGAGATGTTAGGTTTTGAAATCATTTAATGTTAATGTTTGCAAAAATGAAATAAAACATTAAAATACATTAACAAATACATAAATAAAGGTATAACATCAATACATTCAAAATACAAGATCTAACGTGATAAAATGGAACAATTAAGATGATAAAATCAAGATTTTCGATTTAAATCGATCGATAGCTTATCACCGATCGATAACATCAGAGTACGCTACGATACGGCCATCGGCCGATCGATTAGTGCTAGCTCCATGACTCGACTGATCGAATATCGATCGTGATGGTATCTTTCACCGAGGCCAAAGGCCATCACGAGTGCCGACGAGCCGAGCGATGATATACATCATCGATCGATGAGCAACATCGATCGACTAATGCTCTGTACGCCGTCGAGAGTTCGATCGATGATCGAACCGAGCGATCATGTCGGTTCGAAAAACTTCGATAACGCGACCGCGATCGATCGATGCTCACATCGATCGGCCCGCATCGCGATTTTATAACACCGAACCGCTAGGGTTCGGCGTCTTCACGCGACGAGTTCTCCTCCGATCGTCGTCTTCCTCTCCGATCGACTCCTCCGGCCGTCCCAATCGTCCAAGATATTAGGTTTGACAGATAAGCCCTTCCTCTTCCATTTTTCACTTGTTTCGAGCCTAGTTCACGCGGTTTAGGTTTTTGTTCCCTTGCTCCAGTTAGGGTTCCGACGGCTGACGTTCTCCGGCGACTTTTCCGGCGATCCTCAGCAACTTTTGAGTTTTCCCTCCGGCACACACATGGCACCTAAGTAACGATTTTTCTTTCCGAGCCTTAATTTTCATTTCCATTACAATGTAGGTTTATCTAATCGCGTATTGTTGCCATTGCATTGCATATCATCACATTACATTCATAATAGGAGAGCCCGTAGGAATGATCCATCCGAGAGTGACTCTCGGTTGTACCAACCTATGTTGGTTCGGTACATAGATAGAGATTTCTTCAATAGGCATTGTAGTGACGTCATGGAACTAATTGCATACTACAATTTGATGAAGATTGTCTTGTGCACACATCCAATCAATGATGACCTCATTAAGGAATTTTACCAAAACCTTAAAAAGGTAGATGACGGCCCTACATACACTACTCGCATTGCAAAACGCGACATAGAGTTCACTCCTGCGATACTGCAGGAGTTTCTCGAGTGTAGGCCTTCAGATGACACCTTAAATCTTTACCCTACCATGGACTTTCCTCTACAGCCTTTTGCCCACATCTCTACGGAGTCCATGCATGAGCATATTTTTGGTTATCCTCGCCCACCGCCTGTAATTTATTTCCTATCACCGAAGATTATGACTTGACAATGTCCTTTACAAGGTCATTGTTGGGTTTTTCTGCCCATTGTCACTCGGTCCGCCAAGATTCCTCCCCATCTCTTTCTTCTATATGCCATGCGTCATCGCTTAGACATAAACTTTGCATTGAACATCTTCCATTGTTGTGCACTTCACTTCCCTGTACAAGGAAAGTGCATATGCCTTTGGACATATCATCACAGATGGCTCGACTAGGCATTAACATTCATAGGGGCTCTGACTCCATCGGAAGTGTACGATCGATATCGCCAGAACTTCTCCTTAGCGAAGCTACGGATGGGCGCCGACGAGATGGAGTTGGCGCCGACCACCCAGGCGACAGACGCCTCCTCCGCCACCCAGAGATGCAGCAGAGGACGACGAAGATGCGGACACCTCGACGAGGATGACGATGCGACACACATCGGCCGGTCCATCGTGGCCTACCGGAGTCTAGATTTGAGGATTATCAGCAGTCGGTTGACTCGGTACTCGAGTTATTATGGCGCGGCAGCTTTTGGCACACGTCTCGATAGGATGGAGAGACCGGGCGCATAGAGCAAAGATCGGCTGATATGTTAGAGATGATGCGGCTGGACTCGAGTCGACCACCGCCACCTCCTGCGGACGATTAGAGGATATTATTTTTTTTTTGTGGATGTCATTTTTGTAGTGAGATTGAGCATAGCCAATCTCCATTTTGATTGCAAAAGACAAATTTAAGTTAAATGAAATCCTTATCTCTGAAAAATCTTGTGTGTATGAATGAATATTTGTATAATTGTATTGCTATCATATGCCATGTCATGACATCATGTTTATTCTTAATCATCTTATATATCATGATTATGCTTAGGGATTAAGGATCAATGTCATGTGTTTTTAGATTTTATCATATGTCATGACATCATGATCATTGGTCATGCTTAATTATTGCTATCTTTATGTCATGATCATTTCATGCATTTAATTAATTAAAATTGATTTAAGGACTATGACATGACTTGGAGTCCCATTTATAAGGGAATCAAGTAGAGTTGCTTTAGAAAATGCATGAAACCCTAGTTTAGGGAGAACAAAACCCACATCTCACATCTAATTGACATGTATGTGTATTTATACACCATAGATACATGTGAGATGCTAGGATATGAGTTAAGTTCAAGGTGCATAGTTTTTGCATCTAGATGAACTAAAACTCATCTAATTTTAGTAGTGGATCATTAGGAGAGCTCGTGTACAAGTCACACACATAGAGCCCAAGGAATATGATCCAAGATAAGGTCTTGAAAACATTTTAAAATCATTTTAGAAAACCTTAGTGAAGTCTATCTTTTGATAGCAATCACCATTGATGAAGTTGATACAAAATAGGGCCAAAACATTGAAAATTTCAATGGTTTTGAGTTTTGTATCAAATTCACTATTTTATGGGTAAAATAATTTTCAAACATTTTTCACCCATTGTATTGGTCATAGGTATTATGTATCAAATTTCGTGATTTTTCGATATCGTATAATTAGTTATGATTTTCAAACTTCGTTTACGATATTCGAAATTTCATTATCGATCGCCTCTGAGTGATCGGTGATGATGAGTGTGGCATCGGTAGTCGACAGAGTCAACTGCCAAGGCTGATTTCGGAAAACTAAGTTTGGTTAGTCCGTGTTCAGCCATGGCAAAGGTCCCTAACCACTCTAACCTAGGATATGCTTTGGGAAGCATTATAAAGGGTGAAAAGCTATTGGATATGGATTAGGAGAGTTGTTTAGGGTTTGTATCAATTTTAAGGTGTGGAAAGTTCAATGTTGAACTTCTAACCTTAATTTTGATGGTTTAGAGTTCCTATTGGCTTAGGGACTTCCCAAGGACATTGTTGGTGCAATGGTCAAGGGGGAGCAAGCCTTTAGGGGGAGATATCCATCTTGGGATGATGGATGTATTTTTCTCCTTGAAAGGGAGAATGTTATCAATTTGGGAAATTTATGGATTTTTAGAAACCCAATTTGGAAATTGGGAGAGTGAATAGGATTGCCTCTCTTGAGTGATATGGGACTTATCACTAGGAAGATGGTAGGCATCCTAGGTATTTTTGGATCAAGGGGGAGATTGTAAGATCTCATTGGGACATGAGACATTGACCTCCTTGGAGAGAAAACCTTTTTGATGTTAGTCAAAAAGGGGGAGAATGTTTGGGGGAGAACATTTGGGATAATTGGTAAAGGATTTGAGTTAGTATTCTAACTCAATTATTTGTTTGGTTTTTTGTCAAACATCAAAAAGGGGGAGATTGTTGGTGCAATCGGCCCAGGTCACGATTGACCAGGACTCGAGTTTGGCTCGAGTAATGTTTTGATGTGTTTTGATGTTTCGACAAAAACATATGACAATATAATTGTCATGGAAAGTCCAAGTCGGACACTTGGCAATGTAAAGACCAACATGGGTTGGCAAGGAAAGTCCAACATGGGTTGGCAAGGGAAAGTCCAAGCTTGAGTCTTGGCATTTGAGAAGTCCAAGGGTTTGATATTGGCGGCGTAAAGTCCAAGCGGGAGTCTTGGCAGCATAAGTCCAATGATTGGCGGCGTAAAGTCCAAGCGGAGTCTTGGCGGCGTAAGTCCAATGTGCCTTGGCGGTGTAGACACCGTTAGCATGACATAGCCGACGGAAGCACCTGAAGGCAAGCGCGATGGATGAACAAGTCATGGATGACTTGGAGGGATCCGAGAGGCGTGAGGCTGATGGAGGTGACTAGAAGGCTTAGGTCTAGGCTAAGGGTGGTCTAGCAAGTATGGGGGAACCATACTTGAGTTAAAACCTCATGTTTGAGGTGTGCGGTCCGATGATGCCATGTGGCGGTCGGACCGAGTCAACTAGGGTTTATCGTGGGTTATGGCCTTTGATCATGATCGCCATAGGTTGGCGCGATCGATGATGCTCAGCGGATCGTGATCGTGTGATCGATCGTGGTGCTCGAATTCGACCGCGAGAATCGGAGTCGAGACTTCGGTAGTCGAGTGAGGACTTCATCGGTCGTGATGGTCACAATCGGTCGATCGATAGTAGTTCCGTTGGACTTATCCGGCGTGGAACTAGCCGTTGTCTCACGACATGAGTGGCATCGGATCGTGATGGTCTCGATCGATCGGTGATAGACTTTTCCAGTTGAAGCTATATATGGAGCTCGTGATGGAGGAAAAAGCAACTGGTTCTTGAGGGCTATTGGGGCGATTTGTTGGTGCAAATCAGGTCTCCAAGTGCAAGCAAGCAACCAAGCATTCAAGCAATCAAAACAAGTGTTGTAAAGTCTTTTCTTTACTTGTATTTCATATTTACATTGTATATTGCTTGTATTTCATTCTTACTGTTGTAAGATTTATTGTAAGGGGTTTCTCCGCCTCCGACTTGTGTCGAGAAGGAGTGTTTATCATTAGTGAGTGCGTGTGCATCACTAGGGCTCTTTAGAGCTCGATCCGTGGAGTATGAACCGTGCGGTTCCGAACCACGTTATATCATTGTGTTAGCTTGTTGTCTATTTCGTTATCGCTTTTATTATTTCTATTTCCGCTGCGCACTAACGAAATTGTAGACACAAACGAGAGCGAATTTCATCTACGCTATTCACCCCCCCCCCCTCTAGCTATTCCAAGGGTCCTAACAACCTAGACTTCTGTTGATGTTGCCCATTGTCCTATTGTTGCCCATACCCTCCTGATGGTTGGAAGTTCCCCGAGTTATTCCAATAGAAAAAGTTCGGGTGGTTCTTACATCCAGGGTTGTAAGTACTGGAGTATGGACTGTTGAGCCTTTGATTATAGTCCCCAACCGCATCGCAGTGTTCAATCTGCTCTTCTAAGTTGCTCTTCCCTCTATAGTAGTCCTCTCGATACGCTACTACTCCTTCTCCAAAGTCAATGGCCACACATGCAGATGTAGGATTTAAAGAGTCGAATCGTCTGTTAAGCACGTCCATTCTCGCTGCTAGGTGGTCCACGGAGTTGACAGTATATCGTCCTGCTGCAGGAGCTGGGTGATCACGTTTGAAAGCCCATTGATGGTGGTTCTGGGCCACCTCTTCTATCAGCTTCTCTGCTTCCTTGATAGTCTTGTTCATAAGTACTCCTCCTGCAGCAAAATCGAGGGGCATCTTTGTGGCGTACGTGATCCCATTGTAGAAGATGTGGATCACCATCCACCTTTCCAATCCATGGTGGGGCATTGGTAGAGTAGCCCCTTGTAGCGATCCCAAGCTTCAAATAGGGACTCCCCCTCCTTCTAACAAAAGCTTGTGATCAGATCACGCATATAAGCAGTCTTGCTTGGTGGGAAATATTTATTCAAGAATTGTTGCTCACATTGCTCCCATGTAGTAATGCTTCTCGAAGACAGGGAGTGAAGTCATGCCTTAGTCTTATCCCGCAACAAAAACGAGAATAGGCTCAGGCGGATTGTGTCCGCAGGGACTCCATTCATCTTCATCGTTGAGCAAATCTCCAAGAATATTGACTTCAGGTGTCGGTTCAGGTCTTCAGTCGCAGCTCCCCCGAATTGACTCTGTTGGACCATATGTATGAGTGTTGGTTTCAGTTCAAAGTTATTCATCAAAATGGATGGTCCAGTTATACTCGGCCTAAATCCTCTAGCGCTAGGGGTTGCGTAATACCGTAAGGGTCGTCTACCTATATTCACTTCGGATGTAGCTTGGTCCTCCATCCTCTTCTGTTCTGCTTTACGACAGTGATAGGTTCGTTCGATTTCTAAATCGATCGGAATCAGGCCTTCCGATCCTAAGCGTCTAAGCATACGAAGAACTGAGCCACAAAATTAGGAGTATTTACCTAAGGTTTAGAAATAGGAAATAAACTAATCTAGCTAACTAATCAAAGAGCAAATAGGAAATAGAGAATCACTGCTAAAATAAATTAAAAATTAAATCTAGATATGGAAAATCTAAAAATTCAGATAAAATAAAATAAAAATAAAAAAATAAAAATAAGCAAGTAAATAAATCTAACCTAAGTCCAATCCAACTATCCACTTTCTTGATTCGATATCGAATCAATCAATCCCCAGCAACAGCGCCAAAAACTTGATGCACACAAATGCGACCTCAAATCTCGCGATGGAGACCATCGAGGACTCGAAGCGTGTGCTCGTGCCCAATGCCTGCAAGTGCACAGATATCGTCAAGTAATAAAAAGATTATTGATCCCACAGGGACTGAGATTCGAGTACCGATTTGTTCAGTGGATGTTATTGTTCGAAACTAGACTCTAAAGGTTGCAATTAGGAGGATTGTCGGCGGTCCTAACTCTAATACGGTGTCACATAGAGGAAAAGAAGGGTCGCTACGGGTCTTTAGATGGATTCTAGGATTTCGATTTCATTTGTGTGTCGCAGAACACATTGTCAATTGGGTTTTGCTTAGGTTTCTTGTTATGGTTTTGTGGAAAGGACATAATACACTCCTCCGATGAGTCTTTACGTCTATCGGAAGCTACCTCTGCCATACCAGGTCAACCCCTGACTTTAGGATGGGATAGTCAGTACGAAGATGCCGAATCGATCCCTGCGACGAGTCAAAAATGAGGTGTGTTTCCTACTCTATCGCATCCTTCTACCCACAATTACCAACGATGAGGCTAACCCTTAGGTCCCTCTTTAATTCTCCTAAATCTTTGATACGAGGGTTGTCACCCCTCGTATCGGCTAAGCATAGTGACTAGAAAACCAAAACGATAACTATAGATCTAAACCAAAACAACAATTGCAAATATAAATTCAAGAATGAAAAGATATTTGAATTAACATGTTCCGACTCAACACAAAATACTCTCTAATCCTAGAATCAGAGAGTCTACTCCATAGATACGAGAGAAGAAACACAAGACATGATCATATCCGTATAAACAATAGAATTTACGTAAAGAATAGGATTTACAATGCAATGTAGGTCTTCTCCTCGGCGTTAAAGTGTAGAATCTTGACCTCCGGCGGCGTTCTTCCTCCCTCTTGTGAGTTTCCGAAGCTTTTCAGGACTTTAGAGTGTCGTCCCAACCGTCGTGCCTCCTCCCTAGGGTTTGGGCGGAGTTCTCCTTATATAGACATCACGCCGGATCGCTACGAAATCTGAAAAAAAACCCTAGTCGCGTCAATTTGCTGGGCCGCCACACGGCCATGTGAAAACACACGACCTGGTCGTGTGTCAGGCTGTGGCAGCCATTTTTGCCCTCTGAACATGGTCGTGTATGAGCACACGCCTTAGTCGTGTTCTCTTCTGCGTCCAGCTGCCAAATGTTTTCTTTTGCTCTGAAATTGCACCGTTTTCCCTATAAAATATTATCCTGTATACAAAAGTAAACAGAGCAGATCTCCGAACCAGAAAATAGGAAATGCATGTAACATAATGTAAAATATGCATGAAACGAACATAAAATGCTATGAGATGTGAGCGAAAACTACTCCTAAAATCCTATATGTTTTGCTCACATCAAGAGCCTCAAGAAGAAGAAAGTCCATCTTCATCCCAAGCTCATGTAGACTCGGAGGTTGATAAATGTTCAATTTCTGACGAAGAGGTGGAAGAAATAGGCGAATCCTCCACTTCAAGAATTGAGGGGGAGCTTAGATATTCAACCTTGGAACAAGAACAAGAGGAGGAGCCCTCTACCTCTGAGAGAAATGGAGAAAAAGTTCAAAATTCTCTAATCATTCAAGAAGGTAATTTAAATGCAATTGTTAAAGATAAAAGTCATATAACATGCTTTGAGTGTAGGAAAGTAGGGCACTATAAGAGTAAATGCCCAAAAAGAGTCAAGAAGGCTCAACCGATACCAAGGGCCAAAGAAAAGTCAAAGGAAGTCGGAGTCCCAATTCACAAGAGCAAGGAGCATATAGTATGCTTCAAGTGCAACAAAAGGGAACACTACCGAAGCCAATGTCCGAGGGGGAGGCACCCTCAGAAGGACAAAGGAGAGAGTTCAAATGTAGGGGGAGCTAAGATAAACTCTAAGGTAAATTTAAATAAAGCTCTTTCTTTATCTAATGTTAGAAAGCATGATCATAATTTTAAAGCACTTGATATTTTTCATGAAAAACATGCTAGAAATAGATTTTATTGCTTAGGTGCTAAGCATGTTAATTTACCTAAGGACAATGCTAGATCAACCTTATCTAAGGGTAGGAAGGTAGAAAATAATAATTTAGGCATTAACCCTAAATGGACTAGATATATGCCTAGGAAGAAGAATGCCTCGAGAGTCAATGAAAAATAAAAAATTGAGGTATTAGAAAAGAAAAATCAAGCTTTGAAATCAAAGCTTGAGGAAATGGAGAAGACCCTGAGGAAGATGGAAAATATGATTTTAGGGTCAAATGAACGAAACTTAAGTGTTGGTAGGAAAGATTTAGTTAAGGACAAGCAAGACTTGGGTCACAAGCCTAGGTCCAAGGTAGCTAAGCCTACTTATCATAATGTTTCATATAATTATGGAATAAGTTCTAGGTCTAGGAGTGTCAAGGTCACAAGGGAGGTCATCCCTAGAGTTGACCATGATGTGTGTCTAGTGGCTAAGGTTTCTATGAAATCTAGGAAAGCCACTAACATGGTTACAAGGGAAGCAATCCCTAGGGTTAACCTTGATAAGACCAAAATGACCAATGTTTCTAAGCCTAGGAGAGTCATTAGGAAGGTACCAAGGAAAGATATCCCTAGTGAGTACCTAGTTAACCCAAGGAGCTCCAATAGATATTGGGTTCCTAGGAGCGTGATCACTTCATGCTAGATGGGTTGGGTTATGTCAACTTGGATTGGTGGGGTAGTTAACCTAACCATAGCAAAGTTGACACTTTAGATCATTTTCAAGGTTATGGGTACCTTGGAAATAAGTTTGATCAAATCCTAAAGGATTTTAGGATGTGCCAATATCATTTAAGAAGTTTGAAAAATTAATCAAATTGGCACAACTTAGGTCTTAGAGTCATGGTGTGTCATTTTTGGTTTTTGGCACACTTAGGAGATAAGTAGGATCATGGAAAATTTGGATTTAATTCTACAAATGACAATTAATACTAAAACTTAGGTATTCTCATACTTTTATATTTTATTTGTCATAATTTGTTTGTCATTTACCATGTCATAACATCATATTTATTTTTAATCATAAATGTCATGATTATTTTTAGGTTTAGTTTAATGTCATGTATGTTTAAATTTCATTTATATGTCATGACATCATGATTATTGATACATGTTTAATTATGCTATCATTTATGTCATAATTATCATTCATGCATTAATAAAATTCAGTTAAGGATAATGACATGATTTGAAATCTCATTTATAAGGGAATCAAATAGCCTAGAAAATGCATGAGGCCTTAGTATAGGTATAACCAAAACTCACATCTCACATCAAATTGACATGTGTGTGTATTGATACACTCTAGACACATGTGAGATGCTAGAAAATGAGTAAAGTTTAAGGTGCATAGATGTTGCATCTAGATGAACTCAAACTCATCTTATATTATAGGTATAAATCATGAGGAAAGCTAGTATACAAGTCATGTATACTTAGCTCATAGACCATGATTAAAATTAAGGTTTTGAAAATATTTTAAAATCATTTTGAAAAACCTTGGTGAATCCTATCTTTTGATAGCAATCATCATTGAGAAGATTGAAACAAAGTTGGTCTAAAACATTGAAAGTTTCAATGCTTTTGAACTTTATATCATTCTTTGAATTTAAAAGTTATTTTCATAGAAAAATATTTTTTTCTCTATAGTGTTTGGCATAAGTAATGTGTGGTTGAAATTTCATGATTTTTTGAATTTTCTAGAATTAAAAATTGATTTGAAATCGATCGAGGCGCCTGATCGAGCTGCTATCACTCGACTGAGAGCTTTTTCAGTCGACTGTTATCACTGTTTTGGCTTACCAATATTGGTTTAAGTCATTTGACTATAACCCTAGACTAGATAACTACTCTTACACCTCTAATGTGCTTAGACAAACATTAAAAGGGTGAGATTTTCATTGGAAATGAATTGAGAAGTTAATTAGAGTAAAAATCATTTTTTAAAGGAGTTTAAAGTTCAAGTTTGAACTTTTATCCTTATTTTCTATTGTTTAAGGTTTCTATTGGCTTAGGAACTCTCCAAGGACATTGTTAGTGTAATGGTCAAGGGAGAGTAAGCTTTTAATGGGAGATTATCCATCTAGGTATAATGGATGATGGTTTATGAAAAGGGGGGAAATGGAAGATTGCTTTTCATTTAGTGACAGATCACTAAGGAGAATGAAGGCATTTAAAGTGATTTTTGACCAAGAAGGAGAAGGAAAAATCTTATTGAAAATGAGACATGGTAAACCTTGGTGGACTTTTTGATGTGTGTCAAGAAGGGGGAGAAATAGAAGGGGTTAAGTTAGGTTTTAACTTAGGATAGCCTAAGTTTACACTAAACCCCAAAAAATTTTAAAAATTTGAAATTCTAAATTGGGAACACTTTGTTATGCTTTGGCATAAGAAGAGTCAAGTTGAGTTTATGGGATAACCTAACTTAACGGTATTATCAAACATCAAAAAGGGGGAGATTGTTGGTGCAATCGACCTAGGTCACGATTGACCAGACTCTAGTGGGACTCGAGTAGGATTTTAATGTTCGACAATAGTTGACAATATGATTTGACCATATGACCAGTGGATGGTATGGGA
This sequence comes from Wurfbainia villosa, assembly GCA_025175895.1. Classification (NCBI taxonomy): domain Eukaryota; kingdom Viridiplantae; phylum Streptophyta; class Magnoliopsida; order Zingiberales; family Zingiberaceae; genus Wurfbainia; species Wurfbainia villosa. The sequence continues at coordinate 115,963,103 of CM045995.1, read as the reverse complement.
TATCCAAGGTTATATAAGGGAGATTATTAGAGAAGTCCAAGTTTAGTGACTTGGCAAGGAAAAGTCAAAGTATGGATACTTGACAAGAGAAAATCCAAGTCGGTCAAGGGATATCGGACACTTGGTGTTGGCGTTAAAGTGAAGTCCCTAGACGAGTCTCTGGCAAGAAGTCCTGAGGCATGGCCTTTGCAAGAAGTCCCAACAAGGAGTCTTAGGCAAGGGAAGACCCTCACTGGAGATCGTGAGGTCTGTGGTCCTAATGGGCTAGCACACGTAACTGAAGTCCCGAACAAGGAGTCTTAGCAAGGGAAGACCCGGCTGATCAGGGAGATCGAGCTTGGCAAAAGGGAAGTCCCGAAGGCGAGGCCTCTTGGCAAAGGTATATCCTAGAGCATGACAATGGCCGATGGAAACACTTGAAGGCTAGCGCAAGGATGAAGAGTCGCGGACTCGAGGGATCCAAGAGGCATGAGGCTGATAGAAGTGGGTTGAAGGCTTAGGTCTAGGCTTAGGGTGAGAATCAAATATAAGGGGATCATACTTTGAGTGTTAAACCTTAGTGTAGAGGTATAACAGTCGATTGTCGGTTCGGTTCAGTCAACTGAGCTTCGTTTGTAGGCAAACAGAAGCAAGGTGACCTCGACCAGTGCCTCGACTAGAGGCTAGTCGAGGCGGCGCTTCGACTGGTGCCTCGACTGGTCGTTCTGGATGGAGACACAAAAGCGAGGCGCACTCGACCATCACCTCGACTAGTGGACAGTCGAGGTGGCGCCTTGACTGGTTCACTCGACTGGCGCTTCGATTGGTCCCAGCACAAGTATAAAGACAACTGCTCAAAAGCAAGGCGACTTGACTGGCACCTCGACTAGAGTTCCAGTCATGGCGGCGCCTCGACTGGCGAAGCGACCGTTATAGATCGGGAAGCTTCGATGGAGCTCTATAAGAAGAGGTTTGAGGGCATCTTCGAGTAAGGTTTTGGAGGGGTGATTTGAGGTGAGGTGCTGCTGCATTTCAAGACCTTCAAAGTCATCCCAAAGCAACCAACAAGCAAAGATTCAAAAGCTCTAATCTGTAAAGTGTGTTCATTTGTTCTTCCATTTTCTTTTGTTATTGTTGTAGTTGTTTGTTGTATCTCATTCTTATTGTTATAAGAGACTTGTAAGAGGTTCCTCCACCTCCGGTGTGTCACCGAGAAGGAGAAGTTTAATATTGGTGGTTTGCATCACTAGAGCTCGCTAGGGCTCAGCCGTGGAGTAGGAACTAGGATTTCGAACCACATTAAATCCATGTGTTGCTGTGTGTATTGTGTTTTGTGCATGTATTCGTATTTGTATTTGTGTTTTCGCTGCATATTAACGATTGTAGAGAAGTACGACAAATTCCATCATCGATCGACGCGGATTGCTATTCATCCCCCCCCTTCTAGGGATGCCAACGGTCCTAACATTTCATCTCCATATAACTCAATCGACATAAATTTCAAAAAATCTAATTTATATCTTGGATCAAGTACCACTCAATATAAATCAACTTCCTCATTTTCTCTGGATCTCCTCAATATTTGTCAAATTTAATTTTCATTCTCAATCTCATTGAATATACATCGGGTTCATCACTTTCTTGCCACTCCTTTAATATGGAATGAATAGAACTGATTTCATGTGCAAAAGTATTAGAAGTGACATATAAAGATCCTAAGACTTTTAATGTAAACTCATAAAAAACTTGCAATAGAGATGCAAAGAGTCTTATATTATTCCAATCAGCACTTGTTGGCTTCCCATCAATAGTCTGTAATTCTATTTGGACATTCTCGTTTGGTCCAAATATCATATTTCCATTGTCATTCACAACAATACCCCAATCTGTATGTTGAAGATATATTCTAAAGCATGGGTCTTGCTCATCAAACCTATCAAAAGCTCTTTCAAATTTTTCTGCTACAATCAACATCAATTAAGTTGAATTCCATCTAGTTAGTACATCCAAATACAATGAATTTTTGCTTTCAATTTTTTCAATTTCTACACATTCTTTGAACATGCTTAATCTAAAGGGGGATTGTTTAACATATTTAATAGTATTCATAACTCTCATCATAGATGAATTTATATCTTTCAAGCCATCAACAACAATCAAATTGATTATATGAGTTATACACCTCATATGAATGAATTTACCTTTTAAAATAGTAGAATCCTAATTAACTGTCTTTTTCTTAAAACTATTGACAACGACATCATTTGAACTTGCATTATCAACAGTAATAGTGATTTTTTTTTTAATTTTCCAACCTCTCAAATAATTTTCAATAGACTGATTGTCACGCCTTTATAACTTGTAATTGGATAACAATTCAAAATTCTTTTATGCAACTTTCAATCTCTATCGATAAAATGAACTATCAAACACATATAGTTAATTTTTTGAATCGATGTTCATGTATCAGTAGTCAAACAAACTCTTTGTGTTGACTTCTGCAACAAACTTTTCAATTTTTGCCTTTCAATTTTATATAATTTAATACAATCACGTACAACTGTCAATCTCGAAGAAATTCCAAACTTTGGACATACCATAGCCATAAATGCTTTAAACCCTTCTCCTTCTATAAATTTAAAAGACAATTCATCTATGATAATCATTCTAGCTAATATTTTTCTAGATGCATCTTGATCAAATTTCTAAGAAATGAGATATCCCTCACCCTGTTTTGCACCCATTTGAAAACTCAATTTAGTTTGATTTGTTTCAATAGCATGAGGATGTTTCTTGCATGAGGTCATATGAGATTTCAAACTTGTTGTTTCATTCTTGTATGAATCGTAAGAAAATATCTTATCACAATAATTGCATTTGGCTTTAATCTCATTAGCGACATTAGTAAACTTCGTAAAATGCTCTCGTACCTCACTTCTTGATTTTATTGTTTTCCGTTTACTTACTTTTCCTTCCACAGGTGGTCTTGTTCCTACTGAAGATCCAAATTGTGACATTGAACCACTATTATCAACATCCATATTTGAAAGATTTTCTTGCATTGATATCTAAAAAAATATACAATGTATTAAAAAAATTATATATAACTATTTTACTGGATTAATAATTTAGAATTATAATCAACTATGTCCTAAACCTAAATTTTTTAATATTCATGAAGCATGATCATCAATCATCATTAATCCATAAAATCCTAAAAATATCATGTGATAAAATAACTAAATAAGTATAGTAAACTAACCGTTGAGTGTCGAAAATCGAAAGTCGAAACCCAAGGGGTGAGGGGAGCATTGCACAGTGGAGCCCGCATCTTGGAGACGAGACGGAGATGGAGACGAGGAGTTGAGAATTAAGGTTTAGGGTGAGGCAAAGATGGAAGATGAACTGACGGAGGCGGAGGCCGGAGAGAGGGATTCAGAGAGTCGGCGAGAGGCTGAGAGTGAAAGGGATTCAAAGAAATCGTGAGTTTAAGGTTGCAAGTCGGAGAAAAACACAAGTTCGTGATTTCACGGATCACAATTTTAGATCAAATCGCGACAAACAGTCGACTGCATATTTATATCAGTCGTCTGTTTCAGTTAAAATTGGTCGGTTCAATTAAATCGAATTTTTTCGATTCAAACCCGAAGTCGAATCGAAAAAATCGAATAAACTAATATTTTTTAGCGAAAAAAATGAATTTTCGATTGGATGCACACTCCTATTTGTGAATATTGAACCAAATAGTCATCGACCACTTTATAAGGTTAAGACCGAGTCTGAGTGTATATTTATGGAATCTTCTGTTCTGAACGGTGACTTTCCCAATGAATGAAAAAGCAGCACCAGCAAATTCTGATTGGGCAGCAAGCGGGGTCCAGGCCGCACCGTCACAGGTCAATTTTAGTGTCAGCCGTTGGGCCGTCACGGCCGATCACATCTGCCTGCGTCCTCACGGTAACTCAACGTCACGTCACGTCACGTCCGCTTCTGATCGACACGCGTCGCGCTATCACTCGCACTGCAAAGCAAACGCCAACGAGACGAGACCAATCAATCCCTCCCCCCACGTTTGGTGCAAAAACAACGGCACTTATTTTATTAATTAATTAAGGGGAAATTTTACTACACCTTTGAATTTCTTTTTTTAAAAAAAAAAATCATGACATTAATGAGCTTTTATAATTCTCTCTGTCGATGTTGAGGATAAATTGAACATGTATAAATGAGACTGTTTCAGTGTATTTAGCATCCTAAAAGATTAATTTTATTTGAAGAAAAATTTACAAATATTTTATTATTGGGGATCGCTATGATTATAAGTATCTAAGTTTTAATATAAACGTCTTTTTCCATTGTATTATAGTTCGAGAAATATCTTTGAGTTTCTTCACATATTGAAGGCTTAGTAAATTTGTGACATGTTAATAAAGACGTGTGATAGGTTGCGGATGAGACATAGATCGAATCTTGATGAAAGATTTAAAATTCTCTTTTGTATTCAAAATAATCCTCTTTGGTCTTGTCAATCGCATCAAAGTTCAAATAATCTTTTATGATTTATCTCTCTCATAATAATTTTGAAATGGACCGATAGAGACTGCTAAATTGACGATTTCAATCTTTTACTGAAGACACGTAGTAAATTTATAGCAAATATAGTATGATAAAATAAATAAAATAAAAAAGGAATAAGCTAAGCAAACAAATAAAAAAAAGGAAGCTTACTTAAATAAGAAGAAAAAGACATCTTATGAGAATATTAAAGAATAAGTTTTCATTCTAGTTACAAAAAAAAAATATAATGTTAAAATTCAGATACGTATCCAACTTCTAAACATATCCTAAATAAGTACTTAATTATCTAAAATGCATCTATTTTATATACGTTACGTTACAAGGGTATTCGAATCTAAGGGAACGAATCTGATAATTTTTAAATTATGAAGGGCTTGTTTTAGTAAGTGAAATTCCGGGGGGGGCAAAGTTGAAATTTCTACTATTTGGCAGGACGGGAATCTCCAAGCTCATTGGAGGAGACATGGGAATTAAAGCTTTATTCATCGGTGGAAATGAAGGATTCGATTTCGAGGGCGCTCGGTGGGCGATCAAAATGGTGGCTTGCAGTGGGCGGCATCACCTCTCCTCTCTCCGTTTCTAGAGACGAGAGTATCCCACTTTCTCCTCCTCTATTTTGTCCATGTCGGAGTCCTTTGCGCTCGGGCACTCCTTCTTTGCGTTTTGCTTTTTCGTGGATTCTTCTTTTTTTGTTGATTTCTGCAGCGACTTCAGCTTTAAAGCTCAGAAATTTTAGTCGAGAGAGCTCAGTTTTGCTCTATAAAGCGGTGAAGTACTCAGTGCCGATGTCGAGGTTGATGGAAGGAGAAGGTGGTGTTTAGGGTTCAAAGCCCTAACTTTTTCATCGAGAGATTGAAGTATCAGGAATCGTTCTTTCGACCTCCCTCATGGGGAATATGAGTAGCGTCAGGGAAGGTGGAGAGGAGGGGAGCTCACGCTCGCGAGCAGGGTCGGACGACCTGATGGGGCAGAGCCCTCCGCAAAGCCCTAAAAGTGCACCTCAGTTGCCTCTCCTCTTTGCTCCACAGGTTCGCTTCTCTTAATTCCCTCTCCTTCTCCGTCTTTGATCTGTTGCTTGGAATTGACCGGATTCATGGATTCCTGCTTTCCCCTCCATGTTTGATTTTATCTATGGATTTGGTGAGTGTTCAGAGTAGCTCTGTACGTTTCAAAGTTTTGATTCCTTTTCTGAGTTTTGGATATGTGCTGTTATTGATGCCTTTTTTTTTTTTCTTTAATCAATTGATTGTATTCTGCGCTTAGTTTGTTACTTGTGTAAATTGCAACCTTTTACGTTGTCCTCAGTTATGATTGGATGAATTTGGGAAGATTTTCTGAGATTTACTGTTCCCTTGGTCATCAAAGATGCTTAATCATGTAATGTTCTTTTCCTGCAACATTTTTTCTTAGAGCAGATTTACATATACTCATACAAGTGAGGCATGGTGGAGTCATAATAGTCCAACTGTACTGTGATTAAATTGGAATGTTCTTCTCACATTGTCTGCTCTCTTGTTCCTTCAAGATCCTTTATCATGTAACGTTCACATAACTAGATTAAGAAGTTTATAATTATTGATGTTTTTGTATAATTGGTTGCAGCTGGTAGTTTGACAAAAATTAACATGGTCACACAGTTGCATTAACCAGAAGATGTTTTTTTTTTTATTTCTCAAATTTTGTACTTCGAGTATGAGACATCTAATGAACATAATCTTCGTCATTACCCAATATGTATAGGAACTCTCAGCCACTTAAGGCAATCAAAAATTTTTTAACTTATGCCAGTTGCACCTACTAGAGATTGTTGGGGATGTTCATCATGAAATGTAACTTGAATAGCTCCACAAACAATTTTCCTTGTGAGCATAGATTTACCAAGTTTAATATGGAGTTCTGGCCAAGTTATGACTTCTTTTGTATCCATATATTATTCACATTATTCTGGTACACAAGTCAGGTATTTAAGTTTTTTATTTAAATAATTAAGACAGTCTATTTCCATAAAACCCATGTTGCATTTGGCAATTGGCCTACCTTTTGGTATAATTTACCAAATTATATATCTATTTCTGCTCCTATTCGTAAGGATGAAGCTTTGAAGGTATTCCCTTTTGGTATAGTAATCCAATCTCCCATGCCTCAACCAACATAATGGTGGTGCATTGTCACACTGAGAAACAGAAGTTAGGCGAAGAAATGGGAATAGATACCCCTGTATACTAGGTACTGTGTGTATCGATCAGTTCGATGTCGTAGCTAACATGTCAGCCAGACCGAGCATGTTGTCATTGAACCCTTCAATTTGTTATCGTCTGCTCTTCTCTGTTTCTATTTGGACTGCAGTCAGTCACACTGTCCTTTCCTTTTGTGAATGGTTATTCTTAATTAAAACATTAACTCGGTGTCTTCTTTTAAAATTTTCAAGTCATCTTCCTGAAAGTAATATTTATCATGAAGTTCACTCTAGCTGAGGAGAGGATCTTACTATTCATGAATTTCCTATGTCGTTAATCTCCATTTCTTCTTCAGATCCCAGTTACTCCGCTGCAGAGACAAGAGGAAATGCAAAGTAATAAAGGGTCGCCAAATTCTACCATGTATGATGATGTTTTCGATGAACTTGGGATTCCAACAATGATCAACTGGAACCATGGTGGCAAGGAAGTCTTTGTGGAAGGATCATGGGATAATTGGAAGACAAAGTACTATGAGCAATATCTTTTAACCAAAGAAAGTGCCTTATATTAGGTTATAATGCAGCTTGAAGAACATGAGGATTGCTTTTCCATTGCAGGAAACCATTGCAAAGGTCAGGCAAGGACTTTACGGTCATGATAGTCCTTCCTTCGGGCTTCTACCAGTATAGGTTCATTGTCGATGGAGAATGGAAGCATGCACCAGATGTGCCACAGATGAATGACTATATGGGGAATGTTCATAACATTTTGGACTTGCAGGTAGATAGATATCTCTGACTTGTTAGTTATCCATGGAATTTGAATTTTGATGTCTGAATTTGGAAACCCTAGGAAAGTAATTTCTGGTAATGCTGGTCAGGTAGTCATAGATGCCCAAGAAAAGCTATATTCCATACTATTGTTTAATGGGTAGAAAACAAATATCTGTTGCTGCTGATAATATACAGTTGAAAAAGGTAGAAACCATCTAAGTTTTCCTTTGCAGGCATTCGTTCCAGAGAACTTAGGAGGTGTTGCTGGATTCGAAATGCCCCAATCCCCAGAGTCAAGCTACAACAACCGGCCACTCGGTTCGGAGGACTTCAGCAAAGAGCCTCCCCTTTTACCTCCACAGCTCCAAGGTACTCTTCTCAATGCACCAACCTCCATGGATTGCCCTTCCTCCTCTGCAAGGCTTCCCCATGTAGTGCTGAACCATCTCTACATCCAAAAGAGCTGCAGTGGGCAGCCGGTGGTGGCACTAGCGAAAACTCATAGGTTTCTCGCCAAGTATGTCACTGTGACACTCTACAAGTCCTTGGCAAGGTGAGATATATTACCAGTCAGTGTAGGCGAATAAATGGCCTCTTGTTTGGATATCTAAATTATTTTTTGCATGTTTTAGATGTGAAGCCTTGAGCTCCCCCTTCTAGTTTTCTACATTAGGTAGCATCTGGCTACACTTTAGTTTGTTGGTGGTGTTGTTGTTTTTTTTTTTTTTTTTTGTAAATTTCTGATTATCTTACATGATACGAGGATTTCACTTTACCTTTTAAGTGTTTTCTTTTTTATGGCATTTAAAGGCTGAATTTTTTTAACATTTTATAGTCTCCCGCTGTAAGTATTAGTATATGCCGGGTTTAAATTTTTAACGTTTAAACCCTGAACCCCTTAAGTCTCTGTGTGAATGGTGCAGTGGTAAGTGGTAAGTGGTAAGTGCGAAGTAGAATTTGTACGAGGAGCAAGATTTGATTTTTTGTTAATATTATTTAATGTCCGTATTGAATTACGTTTTTCATCGATTTTATTATTGTATCAAAGTCGATGATCATTTATGATCAACTCCCTCTCATATTTATAGATCAGATTGAGGGGTTGTTAGGTTGACTATTTCAACCACTTGCAAAAGGAGTAGGATCACTGTATATCAGGAATAGTCGGGTACTTAAACACTTGAATTATCAATAAAAAAATATATAAAAAAAGTGAGGGGCACAAAATTTTTCTATAGTAAAAGACGATTATGTTCGTCCTAATTTGTCTCCATCGTCGGGACTAAGCTCCTTGACTTGATAAAAAATGGTTAAGAATTTTTGAGTTCCAATGAGAATTTTAAATTTTTTATTGAAATTTAATTTTTGTTCGTCTATAGTAATATTTTTATCATTCTAATTAATGGATTGTTTCGAAGAGATTGTTGTATTTGGTTTCACATGTTTTCCATTGTCCGTTTTCTTATTTTCTAGAAAATGACTTTTCTGTATTTTTTAATTTTTCAGAAAATATTCTCTCGTTTTCTAAAAAATGCGATTGGAAAATATGAATCAAATGCATTTTCTTATTTTTCAGAAAATAAAAATAAAAAACACTTCATTTTCTTCGTACCAAACATTACTTAAACTTCTCAAACTTTAGAATTAGTGGTCTAATTTGAAAAGCTAATAAAATGTATTTTACTGTATAGGAGGGAAAACGCAGATAAACCTTTCGAGGGGCTTGAGATGAAACGCAGACAAAATATCTTAGGAAGTGTTTAGTCTCTAGAGAATTTTTTATTTTCTGTTTTTTATTTTTTTTTTTTAGAAAATAGAAAATAATTTTTTTTAATTTTTTTTTTTTTGTATTTTTCAATTTTTTAAAAAATATTTTTATTTTTTAGAAAATAAAAATGGAAATAAAAAATAATTTTTTTATATTTTCCAATTTTTTTAAAAATACTCTTTTATTTTTTAGAAAATGAAAATAAAAAATATCAACTTAAACACCTTTTCTTATTTTTTTTAAAAAATAAAAACGAAAAATAAAAAAATTTCACACCAAACATCCCCTTATAATTTGACCAGCACCGTCCGTGTCCGAAATAAGAGATCAAGTTCGTTCAGATCCCCTACTACTCGTCTCTTTTCTTGCTCGGTCCCGCGGCCCCGATAAAGAGAAAGGGGGGAAAGATGGCGGCGACGGCGGTCTTCGCTGCGACCGCCGCCGGCTTCACGGCCGTCGCTGCTCTTCTCTCCTGTCTCGTCATCTCCGGCCTCCTACCGAAGAAGCAGAATCGTAGGAGGAGAGGCCTCGTCGACGCCGTCGGAGACACCCCTCTCATCAGAATCAACAGCCTCTCTGACGCAACTGGCTGCGAGGTAAGGATGGTGCTTTTCTCATCGTTTTGAACTCGTTTTGCCCCCCAGTTCCTTTTAAGGTTTTTTTTTTTCAGATCCTTGGGAAAGCCGAGTTTTTGAACCCTGGCGGAAGCGTGAAGGATCGCGTTGCAGTCAAAATTATTGAAGAGGTGATCGAACGTATCTTTTTCTTATGATCGACGTTTTAGTTTTGGATAAGAACAGTGAAGATAGAAGGTAGATTAGGAATCCCCTTCGTGACACATTTTCATTGGTTTTTATCGTTTTCTGGGCATGAATTGCTCCTGATTTATCGTATTGCAATGTGTGTCTGGTTTGTTTGAATAGTTTTTCTAGTCCTTATGAATTCTTATGGAGTAGGAGTTCAATGTTTGATTACGAACATGAACTTGCAATATCAAATTCTTATCTTATTCTAAGGAATTTTATTCCTTTGCTACACGTTTTCTCATAAATGCCAACTTTTTTTACTCCATTAAATACTCCAAAAAAAAGCATATTTTTGAAGTGTGGAATAGGTCATTGTAGGATCAGACAGGTTGTGTAAGCAGGATTGGATGAATCAAGCAAATTGGGTCTAGTATGATGAACTAGGTAGAGCAACTTCAGTGGGTCTAGCGAGCCCAATGGGTTGATCATGCCGAGCATACCAGACAGATAGATGGGTCGGGAGAGCCAGGTAAGCTGATCCGCGCAAACAGCTAGAAGGAACAGGCGAGCTGTTTGGACCAGACAATTAAATGGGTGAGCCAGAGGGGCTAAATTGAATGAAGCAGACTAAGTAAATCGGATCGATCAGGAGAACTGGACAAGTCAGTCTGTTGGAGCTATTCCTAGTGTATTGCCTATATACAAACTAAACATATGAATCATTATTCCCAGTCTATTCTATTCTATTCTTTTCTATTCTATGAACCAAATTAAGGGATAACTATTTCTTTTTTATTTTATAAGAATGACTATTTCATTCTTTGTTTGTTCCATTCCATTAATCGACCACATCGCAAGAGCCTATATATTCTGGATCTTATACTTGCATTTTTGGCAAACTACTTGCTCGACAATTTACGCACCTTGTGGAATGGATCTTGTGCAGGCACTAGAATCTGGGGACCTTGTACGAGGAGGCGTTGTGACTGAAGGAAGTGCCGGTAGCACTGCAATTAGCCTCGCTACAATTGCTCCAGCATATGGATGTAGATGCCATGTTGTTATTCCTGATGATGCTGCCATTGAAAAGGTAGAAATAAGTTCTTTTCCTAATTTCTCATTTAAAAGTTGCAAAATATGTTTTGTATTTTGCCAGTGGAAAGAAGATTTCCTTTGTTCTCTAGATGTTAGATTCTTGCCGTGCATCTTCTTCTTTTAGAGGTTTGTTAACCAAAAAACACTCAGGGTAGTAGCAGGTTGCGAGAACTGTGATCGAAGCAAGTGGTTGTTATCTTTTATTGCCTTTGGTCTCTGATCTATGCCCCCACTATCGTCACATTTTAAGCTTAGAGTTGCCGAGTACTTCGAAAGAATTGTCATCCCAAGTATCTAAAACCAAATGTGAAACTAAAATGCAGTGGCACATCAAGTTATGCACATATTTAACACCAGCTATTGTTTGATTGAGACTTCTTGCTTATGTGTTTTCTGAAAGCTATATCATGCAAAAGTGTGAGCTTAACTAGCAAATTTTAAACACTGACTTTGAGAAGTCAACTGTTCAATAAGGAATGAAAAATCCAGTTATGGTCATCTTTCCTTTCAATTCTTAGATTTATATATATATATATATATATATGAAATTCTGTCAGTCGCAAATAATTGAAGCGCTTGGAGCTACTGTTGAAAGAGTAAGGCCAGTTTCTATTGCTCACAAAGACCACTATGTAAATGTCGCAAGGCGGAGGGCCTTGGAGGCCACAAATAGAGCTGCCATGCATGGAGATGCCAGAGAAGCTGAAAGCAATGGTTTCATACGAATGAATGGTCATGCAACAAAGCAAATGGAAAGCGATATTCCCGCCCGTGATTGTAAAGGTGGGTTCTTTGCCGATCAGTTTGAAAACCTAGCAAATTTCAGAGCGCACTATGTGTGGACTGGTCCTGAGATATGGGAGCAAACTGAAGGCAAACTTCATGCTTTTGTTGCTGCTGCTGGTACGGGCGGTACCATTGCTGGAATATCGCGATTTCTCAAGGTTTGTTATGGTGGCATTTGTCTTGTTTTCTTTGTTTTTATAGCGTGGATTTCTATTCTATATCATGATGCCTTATCCCACAGGAAAAAGATCCAAGAGTCAAGTGCTTCCTTATTGATCCTCCTGGGTCTGGTTTGTTCAACAAAGTTACCAGAGGAGTAATGTACACGAAGGAGGAGGCAGAAGGCCGACGGCTGAAGAATCCATTTGATACTATCACAGAAGGGATTGGAATCAACAGATTGACCAAGAATTTCATGATGGCAGAGTTGGATGGAGCTTATCGCGGAACAGACAGAGAGGCCGTCGAAATGTCCAGGTACACATCTAAACCTCCCTACAAGTATGCAACTGTCCTCCAAATGTCTCATTACCATCAATAATTTACAACAGTCTATGTTTATCTAAACTATTTGGGTTGGCTATAACAATGTCACCCCCTCCATTGAGTTTATACAATACAATACCATGAGAAATATTCAAATTAATTAATTAATTTTTTATTATATTATTAATGTTTTCTTTGATCTCTTTTTATCCCTTGCATCTTCTTCGCTAGCTAACTATTCTAATTATAAAATTTATGCACATCCTTTTTATATTTTTGAAGATGAGAATGTGAAGATTTATGGACTCTACTATCTACATCTTGCAGTTAGTAGAGAAAGTTACTGTTGATGATGTTTCTTTTCGGATTAAGTTGCTAAGGTTTCTTGCATTTCAACTTCCTCAGATGAAATTTCTGTACTAACTTGTATAAGTGCACTCTAACTTTCGCCTCAGGTTTCTCCTCAAGAATGATGGACTCTTTCTCGGGAGTTCTTCATCGATGAACTGTGTCGGAGCTGTGCGAGTGGCACAATCTTTAGGTCCAGGGCACACTATTGTAACGATTTTGTGCGACAGTGGGATGAGGCACCTGAGCAAGTTCTGTAACACTCAGTATTTGGCTGATCATGGGTTGATCCCAACTGCAACTGGTCTTGAATTCCTAGATAGGCCTCGACTTTGAAGAGTCCAGTCCCTGGATATCTTATAATTCATTCATGAGTTTGGAGACGTTGCACACAGCAGATAGCAAGAGAGCTGACAGCTTTGGGGCAACAAAGATATTGTTTCTAGAGTTAATGTTACTAAATCCAAGTTTCTTTTTGCATCAAAATTAATTTAGTTTTCTCCTATTCTTCCACCTTAGTCATACATAAGATACTAATTATGTCTGAACTCATTTTGTTTAAATAACTTAATGTTGTAAAGTATTTTACAAGTTTTCATATTGAATTTCCTGTAAATATCAAGTTGATTATCATATTCTATGAATTTTTCATGTAATTTTTAAACTTGCTGCTTATAAAGAATGATTCTCAGTAAAAGACATCCTTAATACAAAACTCTATGTTCGTCGTTTGGCAAACACTCGGTGTCTTGTCCCACTGCAGTATTTTAAGGATTAGCAGTAGATGCCATAACACAAGGCGCGCTCATCTTTTCTAGGGTCAAGAAAAGAGAAAGGGAGAACAGAGTGCACGCGGCATACAGATCAAATGCATTGTAAATACTATACGAAAATTTAATGCGATACACGATGTACAGTCACAGTAGTAAAGCAAAGGTTGTCCCGACTGTGGTGTTTGCGGATACAACGTGGGTCGATTTCAAAAGAAATTTTAAAAAAAAAATTGGATTTAAATGAATTCTATATATCTTGACTATCACATTAAAATTTAGGATCTTTCGTGATTTATCTCTTCACAATGATCGTGAAATAGACCGATAAAAACCGCTAAATTGACGTCCAACCTTTTGGAAAGTAGTAAAGCAAAGGTTAAGCTTAGACCTAGATAGGACAACCATTTCTGTCTTTAGAGCTTGGATTGATAGTCAGTGTTGAACTTGTGTGATTAATCCTTCTTTTTCCTAACTGGCAAAAAGAAATTGCAATTGCAGACTGAGGATGCGGGTCATTGTTCAAACACAAACAACACTAGTGATTTGTATTCATTTCATTTGCACAAGAAAGTCGTGAATGGGAGGTCGAAAGTTAACAACTTTTTATGTACAAACCTGAAGAGTAGCAGTCGACATGACAATGAATGAAGTTACAAGTTTCAGGTAATACACAGGTTTGAAATATCAGTCAATGCCCAAAGCACATAATCCGCAAAAGATAGGATTTAGAGAAAGAAGATAGCAAGAACAACTTTCCAAAGGTAGCTTACATCGGTGGTTGTCGAAGAAGTGGCATCTTGACATTGGTAGTTTGTTAGAATTTAAAGACGACTGCTATCAGACATCGGAAGACTAAGGTTCCAGTCTTTGGTTCCTCTTTATTTCAGCAGCCTGCAAGACATGCAGATCCAAGCAGTGACGAATTTGAACTTTTGCAATCCAAAAATGGCGGAAAACACAATTAAGCAAAAAAAAAAAAAAAAAACTGTTTTAATCCAGTATTTACAAATACGGATCTAATTAGACCTGGCCAAGGTCCGGGTCAAACCCGGACCCGACCCGGAACCGGACCGTGGTCAACGGTCCGGTTAACCGGGTCAACGGGTTTGACCCGGACCCGTGACCGGACCGCCTATTAGGCGGTCCGGTTCCGGTTTTTTAAAAAACCGAACCGGAAAACAAAAAAACCGGCATTTAAAAAAAAATTTAACCGAACGCACGGCGTATCGCACGCAAACCGACACACGTGTCGTGCTTTCCCGATTACGACATGGGCGTGTCGACGGGCACACCGAGGCGTGTCACGACACGATGCGAACTGGGCCGAAGCGCAGCGTGTCGACCGGACTTGACCGGACCGGACCGACCGAACCGCGGTTCCATGACTCGGACCGAATCGCGCCCGCAGCGGACCGGTTAAGGGTCGATATTTTGTCAACCCGGACCCGACGGTTTCGACCCGGACCCGGACCGAACCCGGACCGTGGCCAGGTCTAGATCTAATGGAATTGCTAGAATAGTATATCTCACTTGAACCACCCAATCTATTCCCTTGAGAAGTTTGCCTTCAAACTCCAATTCAAACAGGAGCAAGTGGAGTTAATGCAACTTTCCTAGAGTGAAGGTTAACAGGACCAGATGCCCCAAGTTTAGTGGCACCATGGGAAACCATCTTGAACAAATCTCTCTGTGATAACATTAGAACAATGAGTTCCAAACACATTATGATGATTTTTTAAAGCTTTTTGTGGCATTTTCATATGATATTTGTCCGTTGCAGATTCAGTCCATAAGTTCCAAAAATTTCAGGAAAATATAAACGAGTAATGGAAGAAATTTGCAAGTAAAGGAAGAGGAAGCGCATTGATTGCTTAAATCCAACCAAAATCTAAAAATCGGAAACCTTAGGCGTCGGATCTACCTTGAAATTTCGCGGGGAAGCCTCCGGATCGTGCATCCGCACCGACATTCGAGCGATTTCGGCCACAGCAGCATCCTTGGCATCGGGATCATCGCCGGAGAGGTCCTCGTACGCCGCCTCGAACGCTTCCTGCCAAAACCTCGGCAGCCGGGTCCATCGGGTTTGGGCGTGGGCGTGGGCGTAGACATCCCACGTGTGCCTGACCGCCTTCTCCTGCTCCTCCATCTCCTACTAAGCCAGCGAAAGGAGCGTAAACAATACAAAGAGAGAGGGAGCATTATGGACACAACAAGGGGAGCGATAAGCAGTGGCAGACCAAAATGTCGAGATCGGGGTCAACAGCGAGGGCGACGTCGAAATCGCGGGCGAGGCGGTCGAGGTCGTCGGCGGACCAGCGAAGGGTGACGGTGCCGGTGATAATGGACCAGAATGCGAGGAGAAGGATGGAAGCGAACGCCCAGAACTTGTATCGACCCTTGCCGAATATGCCAGCGTCAGCGGCAGGAGAAGGGGCCTTGGGACCCGACGAAGGAAGGAGATCCTCGGCGCCTTCCTTCATCATCATCATCGGAGGCGAAACCTAATGCGGAATTCGATGAGGCGGATGACGCCTCTCCCCTTCGCTCCACCGCCAGGCCGGCGATGAGAGCCGATGGTACCGATCGCACAGCAGTGGAGCGAATGCAGTAGAACTCGCGGCCGTCGGCTCCTTATATAGTTGGACTTGCGGGTATCGGGCCGATGTGGGCGTACCGATCGCACAGCAGTGGAGCGAATGCAGTAGAACTCGCGGCCGTCGGCTCCTTATATAGTTGGACTTGCGGGTATCGGGCCGATGTGGGCGAAAAGGCTGAACTACTCCGACCCGTCAAAGCGCGATCCGATCCGAAAACGGCAAATTTTTATTCCCTAACAAAATAATATTCGTTTGTCAGTTACAAACGAGAAAGAAAGGAAATCACAGAATCAATGGAAATGATCAATGAACAGACTCCGAAACATTGTCTTTGCCAGTGAATTATATAATTTACAAACTAAAATAATCTATCGAAACAAAATTTAGACTAACATTGAGTGCTATTTTATTTCCTGGCATACCGAAGGCTTTCGCCTTCACTTTTTCTTGCCAACATAAGTCTGTAAACTATACAGGTGCCCATGATTTGGTCATCAGCAATGTTCAACTTCGTACTGATTGTTTGCAACTGATACAGCGTTTCCAATAGCCCATCGATGAGGCCGAAATTATTATCACATCGTCATTTCACAAATAGTCTAAAATTGTCCTCTTGAGCAGTTCGTTAGCTAAAACAACACAGATATTGTTACAGATGGACAAAGATCGATTCTCGATGTAAAATTTAAAATTCTCATCCGGCTCAGAAGTCCTTCACTATTCTAACTAATGAATCAAAGGGCATAATTTTCCGTGATTTATCTATCTTATCATCGCAAAGATCGATGGTGAAAAATAATGGGGATGAACAGTCTAAAATTACCTCACACAGCGGCAGAGAAGTATGGATCCCTTTCGATGAACTTCTCAGTTACCTCCAGATGCTGGCCAGTAAATGCAGCAGACATTTTGTGGATTTTCTGCGAGAAGCACAGCATATTGAATATCAACGAGTTTGCCAAAAATAAAAAAGAGGGGAAGGCTTGGCGCTGCTGGTATAGTTTCTAGATTCGCCTTTTATGGATGAAACAGCCAGAAAAATATGTTTCCTCTGGATATTGCTTGACTAAACAGAGTTCAGTAAGATGAAAGATAAAATCAGACACATTAGTAAGTCATCTGTCCGAATGGGTCTATCTGGAGGTGAAAATTTTGAAAGGGAGGAAGAAAGTTTGTTCGAACCTATAGACAAATACAAGTCGTTGAAGAAGATACTCACATGACCGTCGCGAACAGCTTCATGTTTAGAATCGCACTGTGAATCTAAACTCAAATACATATTGGATTAACCTATTAATCCAATAAGTTTATGATCCAATTAGATTAATCTAATAATTCAATAAATTTATGATCAAATTAGATTAATCCATTAATCTAATAAATTTAAGATCCAAAATTAATTTCAGACTTAACAATTATGCTCACTTTATTTTAATCATACTAAAAGAAAATAAACTCTAAAATCGATGTGTTCTTTGTGTGTGATCCAGTATGTTTTCGCAACATTGACAATGATTCTAAAATCTCATTTTAAAGATACAAAAAATCATTGTTACCCAAGTGACGAGAATATCATAGACTCGATATAATCTATTTATGACTATTTTATTATATAACTTAGTCATTTTTTTTTCCTTAACATCTAAATTGATTTGTGAGACATAGATTGTGTCATCCTCTCATCAATCTATGTATTTCTTGATCTCTAAGTGGATTTAACCAAATAATTTCAATATCTCATGGAATATCTTTTTCTTATAAGCCATGATCTTTTAATGTCTCTACTGTAATCTTTGATTGTATTCCCATAGACATCGCAATCCCCCTCAATGAAAGGAACAAATTCAATCTAACCTCACTCCACTCCTCTTTCTAACTTGATGTCCGATACTTGACACGACTTCACGCTTGTTCGGTCCCGACATAGACTTCCTTCGATGTAGGTTCTCTTGATGACGTGATTTCAACTTCGTCGAGGTTCGATAATAATAGTCACTATGAGAATGTTTATGATACTTATATAACAATCCATGAAATATTCTCGATATGTGATTAATCCAAAGATCATGGTTTTATTTTTCTCCAAATATACTCATATGTTAATGGAATATCTTTTTCTTATAAGACTAAATTATCCTTTTACATATTAGTCTCAATGCATGTAATATTGATTGTATTCCCATTAATACTTAACTAGGAATAATTGATTGTGTTTTTTTATATATTTAGGTATCTAAGTGGATTTAACCAAATAATTTCAATATCTCATATTGATTTATTTGAGTATGACCATGCATTTTAATAGTCCTACTTAATCAAAGAGTCCATAGACATCAACGCTTGTAATATGAAAAATTAGTTGTTCTAACCAAGAGCTCTTTATAACTTATTGCAAACCAAAGACCATCTAAGACATTTGATTACCTAAACCCATCCTAAAGAGTTAAAAAAACTTGTCAGTTTCAGTCATGTAAACACTATGAATCTACAAGACAAAGAAACATGAATGTTAAATACCAAGAATTACCAGAGCCTATAAGAGAAAAAGAGCATTCAAGATACTCATGAAGATTAATCAACCTCGTATTCTCCAATATATACTCATATGTTAATTTGATATCTCATATTTATAACTTGTGAGACTAAATTATCAGTTAGCCTACATATTAGTCTCAATGCATTAATATTATCCTTGTACATTAATACTTAACTAGGAATAATTGAGAGTAGTGTTTTTTTTTATATAATTTAGGTATTAATCTCATGCCACTAGAATAAATTCATATATATATATATATTAAACTGTTAAATTTAATTAAATAAATTATTAATTAATTTATATATTAAATAAAAATTAAAAAATAAAAGATATTTTAATTAAAATTCTAAATTCGAATTTATAATTTAGGTAAAATTAAATCTTAAATTCTTTTTTAAAAATTAACTAAAATTTTTAAAAAATCAAATAATTAATATTAATGTTTAAAAAAAATACCAAAATAGTATATACAACGATCTGATCAGCGATGTTCTTTCAAATTCGATACAAGTCGAGATTTTAAACCTTGTAGGTATACACTAAAAGTGAAGTCCAACACAAAACTTACTACCGATTAAATACTGAATGGCCTACTTAGCAGTAAATGTTCTACCAATTAAATAATGAATCGTTTAGCGGTAAATGTACTCAGAAAGTTCTCTCATAAGAAATGTAACAGTTGAATCCACTTACCCAGGACAAACAATCGAAAATTGCAAGGACTGAATACGCACTCCCACCAGGGCAGTTTAGGTAGATCTGGCAAAGAAAAAGGTGCGTCTGAGTCAAAATCAAAGAGAGAAAAAAGAAGCCCTGCTGGAAATTCTCACAAAATGCATTAATCAGAGATAAAACTGATGGAAGTAGTTCTGACTATCACAAATATAGCAACCAATTTTAGAATTCTGAACATACCAGAATGTCAGCATCCTATCAACAGTAGCAAGTGTCACAAGTTGTGATATAACACGTTGGGCTACTTGTGAGTTAATCAGTAGTCCAATAAAGATTATGTGATTGTGAAAAATACAGTAGAAAGATCCAAAGGTCCAGCTGGTGTCTTGACAGCAGGCATTATAGGAGCGTTTTCACCTTTTGCCTTTATGACTGCATCATACCCTACAAGAAAAAGTCAGCAACTGACCAGAATATGATCGCACCAAAAGAAACAGTAGATAAAGACAATTTCTAAGAATAAACGAGCATTATTAAGATGTCATGTTTGTTGGTTCAAACAAAGGTCAGTGACATTCATAGATACCAAGGGTAAATCTAGATATTATGGTATACCAACGAGCATGCTAGCACTGTGCAGTCCAACTATTTATTGAATCAGATACCTAGCCATTAATCCACTGTTCTAAAAAATCAGCCCAGGCAGCTACCCAGGCAGTTTTGTAAGAGACCACACGTTTAATATGACCACCTTTAGGTGGGTCATGGCCTCATGGGTGTTTCAAGGGCTGCTTCCTCGGCTCAGATGGGCTTAGGTTTCTCAAGAAGAAGTGCCAGGCAAGATTGGGAGGCTCAGGCAAACTTCTTAGCGAATTTCTCCAGGCAAAATTCTTGGCAGATTTCTCCAATCCTATTACTGCAAAGCAGAATGTTTTCCTCCTCACAATGAGATATTGTCTTTCTTCTTTTCCATTTTTCAATTTGTTGCTGCTTTAAATCCAGCAACTTTATATGATTATTTATAATTTGTTTACTTAGACATACAGTGCTTTATTATGTACTTATGTATTTTTGTTGTATTATGTGTTTTCTTGTAAAGTGAAATAAAAATTGTATGTGTTGAGTTTACATATCACTTGTTTACTTGGATTGTAAGCATTTTTTATTTATTTATACTCTTTATACCAAATTAGCTATTATTTTGATATTGGCTCCCAAATATGTGCTGTGCAGTGGGCTGACCACCAGCTGAAATCCCCTTTTTAAACCTTGTTCATTACATGTTTTTCTTAATGAAAGGTAGGAAAGTGGAACATTGGACAGTAATAGTTATTGAAAATGCCCCTATACATTTTTAAAAATAATAATGCTAGACATTGTTCAAGACAAATTATAGTCTAGAATTCCTTTTTTGCATTTCTTAATAGAAAATTTCTAATATATGAGTATGAACCAAATTCCAATTAGCTAGGAAAGGCTTTGTAAATGAATTATGAAACGCTTACTTTTAACAGACACATGGAGCTTGCACATAAACACAACCACAGATTAGTTAATCTAAGATGCGTATATAGCTAGCTCAAGTTTTGCAAATCCATCGAAGCTAATCCCACTATCATTGGTCTAGTATAAATTGCCATTTTTAATGGGAGGTAGTCACATGCCCATAAGTAACATATAAGAAAATTCTCATGTATTTTGAGATAATAGAAGAAACAATATACCTAGCAAATAAATACTGTTGACAGTTTCACTTGCTAGATCTATCAACTCACATGGAATTTATTGATTTTGTGCTTCCACGGTGGTCAAGCTATGACAAAAAATGATACTTCCACTCTTTTTCAGGCCTCACTTATACTTCTGTCACAAATGATCCTGTATGCAGCAGAACAATGCAATGTACTAATTGATCAGCGTAATAAAGGTCGGTGGAATAATAATGCAGAAAGTTCCTATGTATTTTATTTTATTAGATTTCTGTTTAGGTTGGTGGAATAAAATTATTATTCGATTGTAATAAAGGTTTTGTGTACAAATTAAGATTATTTTGAGATAGTAGGATCAAGATTTGCTCCATCAACTTCATTCTTTCATCTTCTTTATGTTCTTATGTTATTATTATTATTCCAAGTTTTTGAGTTGTTTCCATATTGTACTTGTTGACACAAGTTCGAGGGGAGCATAGTGATCTGCAAGCACTCAAATTTTTTGTCGTATATAGAAGTGGATAAATTTTATCATTTGACTCATTCATTTCCTTGTGCATGAATAAATAGATAAATGGATAACATATGCTTGTATAACTATTTTCAAAAATAGGATTGAAGGGTAAATAATTGATGTTATGTCATATGGAGATTAAGATAGGAAAGGTTGTTTTAAAATTTTAAAATGGGGATTCTTAAAAATTTTAAAATGAATATTCTTACTCTTCAGCTGATATTTATCTTTAAATTGTTTGACCTTCCAAACTGTTGATATTTCTTATTATTAATACTTGTAGCTTCATGTTATATAATGGTTACCTATGGATCTTATAATGGTTACCTATGGATTTTGTAATATATATATATATATATATATATACTGGGTGTCGCAATTTGCGCGATTCGTGCACGTTAACGGGGAATGCACAATAACTTCCATCGCCCGAGCACCTCTTTCCCATTGCTCGACCACCTCTTCCCCATCACCCGAGCACCCTTGCCGCTCGGCATCGCCGCCGAGCGACTGAATTCCGATCGCGATCCGGTTGGAATCCGACCACAGTCCGATCAGCATGGCAGTCCGGTCGGATCACGGTCGGACCGTGACCAGATTGTTGCCGGACCACGGCAGGATTGCGGCTGGATTGCATTCGGAATTTGGCAATTTACGACCGTCAGTGCGCTAGATTTCTACTGCAATCCGGTCGGAATCTGATCGCAGTTCGACCAGATTGTGGTCGGAATTAGCCGTAATTGCAGCCGCCAGCGGCCGCAATGCTGGTGACTGCAATTTGGTCAAATTTCGATCGAAATTCCACTGAAATCCGACTGCGATTCGATCAATCGATCGACGACGGCCACGACGGTTAGTGAAATCGCGGTAGAGGAAACACTGTGCATTTCCCATTTACTGTGCAATCGCGATCAATCGGACGATAGAGAAATCGAAATCGTCGCGCACGAGTCGCACAGCGAATATATATATATATATATATATATATATATATATATATATATAAAGAAGAACTTAAAGTTGTAATAAGAAATTATAACCTATTTTATTTCTTTGACCTCTTAAATAAAATTAAATTCATTATCCTTTCTAATTATCCACTTAACAATTTATGCTTACTGTCTCCTTTTCTTAACCTCTAGTTTTACAAGCATAGACACTCTTTTAATATTATAATTGATTTCAAATTTTATACAGAGTTGCTCAGAGATCTCGACCTGCAAATTCCTAATTTAATTTAATTTTTGTTTTGTTGTTTTATTCATACATTTTTATTTATACAAAGAAAATAATATATAAATAAATCGATGAATTTCTTGGTTATTTTGTTTATATGATTTTTAGGTCTCTTTTGCTATACTATCACCAAGTTGACTACCTCCCAGTGAATGGGAATTACACTCTCGGAGCGTGACATCGCATCCTCATGGCCAATAATCCATGTTGCCTCCACATTGGCAACGAAGAAACTAAAGTTGATGGAGGAATGACCATGAATGAATTAAATTAATTTCTTTGAAATTTATTGGCCAAGAGGTGTGTTGAAGAAGGTGAAAGGGATGGAAATTTGAGAAGATGATGGCATTTTGGTAGAGTGAAGGTTTGGGGTAGCAGAGGGGGTAAAGGAGGGAGTTATGGCAACCTTCACCCTGTTGTTTTTTTTTCAACATAAACTAGACAAGAGTGTTAGGAGTACAATCAAATTCCCACATTGGTATGACATAGAAAATATCATGAGTTTATAAGATGAAAAGATATCTCCATTGGTATGAGATCTTTTGGGTATAACCTAAAAATAAAACCATGAGGGATTAGGTCCAAAGTGGATAATATCATACCATTATGGATATATATGAATCTTATTTGCACCAACAATTAGTATCAAATCTCATGGTTCTCAAGTCATGCACCTTGAACGAAGGAAATGAGGATCTCATATCCAGATCAAAAGAATCAGACACCAGACAGGAAGTTTAGTTGGGTCAGGAGGACCGAACAACTGATAAAAAGTCTAGTTAAATCAGAAGGACCGAGCAACTAGCGGAAAGTCTAGTTGGGTCAGAAGAACCAGACAGTTGACAAGAAGACCTAATAGATTGAGGATCGGACATCAAGCAGAGAAAGTCCTTCAAGAATGGATAGGCTAGAGGGAGGACCCAATGTGATCCTTCATTTGAGGAGGAGATTGTTGGAAGTACAATCAAAGTCCCACGTTAGTAAGACATAGAAAAAATCATAAACTTATAAAATGAAAAAATATCTCCATTGGTACGAAACTTTTTGGATATAATCCAAAAAAATAAAACTATAAGGATTTAAGTCCAAAGTGGACAATATCATACTATTATAGATATGTGAATCTTATAGACACTAACAGAGAGAAGCAATACAATGGAAAGGGAGATAGAGATGAGAATCACTTTGTAACCCTGTTGTTTCTCCACCTCCCTTCCTTACCTCAAGAGCCCAGAAAACGGCCTCCCACCTCCTCTCCCTCTCCCTTTCCCCGCCTTCCCCTTCCATTTCCTTCCTTCAGGCTAAATAAGCCCTAATGAATAGGAGAAGCAAAGAGATGGTGGAGGAGTAGAGAGAAAGGCACTCTCAGAATTTGGGTAATAGAAAAGTTTATTCACTCATAGGAAAGATGGAAGGCAAGGCATAAGTTTCTCTTCCCTAGTGCTAAATTTATAATAGGAAAAACATCTCCTTCCCCTTCAATTCCTTCAACCATGAAGTGACAAACATTTCATTCTTTCCATACTTCTCCTAACTCCGATTCGTCATCTTAGTTCTTGACTTTCATTAGGTCATATCAATAACCACAGAAAATATTAAAATCTGCAACAGCAAACTGACAACACAAATGCTACAGTGCTCCCAGACTGCAAACTCCAAAGCTTTTCGCAATTTCCTTTTGTTCCTCCAAATCCTAAAACACTCAAAAGACAATGGCTGTCAGTGGAGCTTTTTGCAATTTGTTTTTATTACTCCAAATCCTAAAACACTCACAATACTGTCAGAACGAGACTAACCAAAAAAATTGCAAATTTTGCTACAAGAAATGCTTGCTCTTGCCCATTGAATGGCGAGGTGAATAGATTGGCCATGAAAGATGAACTTTTTTTCTTAAAAAGCATTATAAACAGTTCGAAGGTACAATATATACTTGCACAGAGTTCACCGGAAGGATAAGATTCATATAAAAGAATCCAGATAAATGGGACTAAGCTTGATGGCAATCAGTTTAGAGCGAAGATATCATCAAGAGAATGCAAGAACTCCAAATCTAATCTATGGGAGAAACAATTACATCAAAATTTACAAAAGCATCGAGTAATTTTAACGAGATCACAGCGTGAATTAGCCATTCCGTTCATCATTAGCTACGATAAAACCCTTATCCATGAAATCGAGCAAGGCGGATGTCTTACCATGCTTCTGCAAGCAATAGGTGATTGCAGATTGAGAACATCAAACAGCCCCAAAGGAGCGATGAAATTACGGGAGTCAGAAGTAAACCTCGAAATAGGTGATTTCAGGGAGCTGGAGCGGCTAGCGGCAGGTCCAAACGCATCGGATACGGTCATGCAAGCCATTGGAACTGCCTCGCTGCTCTGCTTTCGCAGGGCGTGAGGGTTGGGAGTCCTCCAACGGAAGGGTTGACGAGAACGAGGGGATCAAAATGGGGAGGGAAGGGTTGGGTTCGATGGTGCTTGACCAAAATACAATTCTGGACCGAGCCGAATGGCGTAAACAAGTCTAGTTTATTTTTTTTTCTTTGCCATTTAAAATTTATTTTATTTTTAAAAAATATTTTATTCACTATAAAAATAATATAAAATAGATTTTATATATTTTCCTTTTTTTTTATATATTTTGCATTTTAAATAATGAATCAATTTTTTTTAAACTAATAGAATTGATGTATGTTGATACAAGATATCCACCACATCATTACCTATAAAAAAAATAAATTAGGAATTTATTTGTAATGGATAGAAGAGTTTTAATATCCAATGCGACATACTGTGAACCATTCAATCTATAAAATTGTATAGTAATAAAAAAATACATAAATTGTGTTTGATAAAACGTAATATAATCGAATTTATAATATATATTATATTATTATGTTTGGTCAAAACTTGTAATGTAATCTTTAATTAAAAGGATGATTATATTTGATATCTATTATTTTATATAAAGAATGTAATACATATTATTATAAAATGTTAAAAATATTTTTATAATTAAATTTAAGTAATTTTATGGTTTCCTCTCGATTAAATCAAATTAAACTAGACTAAATTAAATAAGATCGAATTAAATCATACTAACTTAAATCGAATAGAACAAAAAATCACTAAATTACATTCAATCCTAAAATCAACATCTACGCATGAAGCAATGGAAACTCTATTTTAACATGGAGAAAATGTCAGAACAGAAGAACATAATTCTAATGAACCTATAAATCAAAAACAAATGAAGATGTTATAGGAGATAAGAAAAATACTAGTCACTCTGGAGGCAAATAAAGAATTATTTCAAGAATACTAGCATCACCAAATGAGAGCAAGGGAAACTACAAAAGACAATTAAGCAATACTGTTGTTCTTTTTTTAGCAACTTGTTGCATAAACTTGAGATAATGTTGCATAAAAAAGAAAGTTTAACCTAAAAATTTTGCAAGAAATTACAATTTTAACTTGTGCAACAAAATGACCACAAAACCTACAAGGTCTACCCCTCAAATCTCTCCACTCAATAATGTTTTTATCCAAATTTCTTTCTCATCATCTGGTATGGTGAAGAAAATATCTG
The DNA here is from genome assembly GCA_025175895.1 of Wurfbainia villosa. NCBI lineage: Eukaryota > Viridiplantae > Streptophyta > Magnoliopsida > Zingiberales > Zingiberaceae > Wurfbainia > Wurfbainia villosa. Next base: position 115,936,733 of record CM045995.1, on the reverse strand, counting down.
TAGTCTCACGATCACACCCAATTTTTTTTGTCGTTTTGTGTCACTCTAACATGGTACGACCATGTAAGTTTGTTAAAATCTCACTGATTTTCATTCTTTTTTCAGCGCCTTCATCATATTTCAATGCTTTACTCAATCGATTACTTGTCTTGTTAAGTTCTTCCCCAAGAATAGTTGTCGTCTCTCTAATTATTCGAGCCAAATCTTTAGTGCTCTTGCTCTTTCTCTTTTTTGGCTTCGAACTCTCTTCATTTGGCTTCAGACTCTCTTCATTTGACTCAAACATGAAATATTGGGCATATGAAGCAAAATCCCCATCAACACTTATACTTTCATCATCATTTTCATCTACAACTTTGTCTAATTCTTTCACAATATCAACAAGAACTTGAGTATCTTTCCCAGATGCATGATCTCCACCAAAGATGATAGAAAGTTTCTTGTAATAAGGCAATGACTTTTATCTGTACTGTTCTGCATTTCCACGAGTCTATAAAAAATAATTATATTACCAACTAAACAAAAGAAAATAAAAACAAAATATTTTAATAATAAAATAAATTACTTTAAGATATTCATCCCATACGGCTTTTTCAACTGTAACACATTTTTTTCTAAGTCCCAACCAAAACCGCTACTACCAACTCTATGCAACAAGTCATGCACAACATTGTAGAGCTTTTGGAAAGTTCTTAACCTTAATTCAATGTGTGATTTTGCCTTAATTCCATGTCCAAGCAAGCAAGCATTTGTTGTAGTTTTTGTCCATGTCCTGGCCTAAAATCCTTCTCATTCTTATTCCTAAGCTCCCCAGCATTGTTTAACTGCAACAATGTTTCGATAAGTGCAACATCTTCTTTGGTAACCCATTGATATTTGATTTTTCCTGGTCTTCTTGAGTTATAAGAACCTTTTGAAGGTTTAGAAGTCATGTTCACCTACATTACAAAAAATTACAACTCAAATAAATATAAATATCCAAAAGTCAAAAGTCCCAGAAGCTTCACAATAAACTGCAGAGATTATGCAGACATAAACTTTTTCAATGCTAATTTCAATACATACTACCTTCATTTTAGTCCTTCATTCAAAGATAAAAAAGTCATTTGTGAAAGAGTTAGTGCAGAAGATCAATATATTCAATAATCAGAAGACTATAGGAAGATTTGCTATTAGTCTTTAAAAGATCCTAAAACTAAAGTTGCTATGAGATTTTAGGAACTCTCAAAGCAAGTTGGGAAGTATAGACATAGGTAGAAGGAAATTACCCAGGTTTTAGATTAATTTTATATGTTATTTAACAATTCTAATCAAAGAACAAATCCCTAGGGAGATTAAACCATATGCCCTAAGTGAAATACAATGCATCGAAGCAAATGTCATACTCCAAGTTATGATAATTTTCAAACTTTCATAAATGAGATTCTTCAAAAAAGATTTCAATTTTCTCTTAAATAGGAAGATATGAATCATCTCAAACACTACTACAGAACAAGCATCAATAAGTCAAATCCACTTGAATTTTCACAAAAAAAAAAGAGTTGTGCTCTTTCAATCATTCTTATATCTCCAACTCTTTTTCTTCAACTGTTGTTTGTGTATTACTCCTGAATGTTTTCTACATCAACTGTGGATTTGTGTGACAAGATATTTTTCACTCTTTAGAAATAAGACAACTACCAATCCCAACCCCCAACTTTGTCATTTCCAAAATTCATCTTGAATTCCCAAAGTTAGCATCCTTATTTAGTTTAGGCCTTTAAGTTCACCAACCCTATTATGTCACCATCACCCATTCTAATCAGATGCAAATATTTATCTACATCTGACCAAATTTGTATCTAGTACTTCAGGTATTAAGCTTAAAAATACAAACCACTTAGGCACATGGAAACCAATACCACAACTAGAATTAATCATTCGTACAAAAACCAACTATCCAGTACCTATTGATAACAATTTATTCTTTACTCCATAAGAGATACCAAGTAGTACAACTCATGTTGTTTCAATTGGATGTTAAAACAGACGGTAAATCTAGCCCTTATCATCCCATAAAATAGCCTCCTACTAGAAAGACAAATAAGATGTTTGACAAAAGATTTTTTTTTATTCTAGGAAAGCTTTTATATAGTTAGTATTGGGCTAGAATATTTCATATTTAGCAACCTATGAATATCCTCTTTGTTGAGTATTCACTAGTCACCTCCTGGTGGAAGTAGGATGGAAAAGAGTTACTGTAATAAAGGAATAGATATATAATTTTTCCACTATTTGTGTGGATTTAAGATGTCATTGGCAAAAAGATATTTTTTGACACAACTGCATACAATATTGACAAAAAGGAATTTTTTTAAAGATGTTCAAGATAACCTTACAGATAATAATCTAATAATTCAATAAGAATTACACAACTGATTTCATCTAAATCTTTTCCATTCATTAAACATGTCATTGACCACATTATCTCGCCAAACACTAAATTCACTCGAAGTCTCAATGGTTACCACTATGTTTTCACATATTTCATCAACTTCATCTTGTTGACTATCCAATCTTCTCTCCAACCTTTTTTTTTGCAAGATCCCCAATAATTTCTCTCCTTATAAAATTGTGAAGAAGACAACATGTCATAATAATTCGATTTTTAGTTCGGATTGGATAATAAGCTGGACTTCTAAGTATTACCCAACGTATTTTAAATAGCCCAAAGCATCTCTCTATCATATTTCTAGCAGCTGAATGCTTCATATTGAAAAACTCTTGAGGACTTCTAGGCACTCGCCCTTCTTTCTATTCATTTAAATGATATCTTTGACCTCTATATAATGTGAAAAAGCCTTTACAATTTGTGTAACTGACATCGACAAGATAATAATATCCTATAAATTGAATAAATGTATTAAAATATATCACAAATTCAAAACACAATGAGGTATTTAGGATATTTTGAAAAATTGAGTAGCACACTACATGGGACTTTTAATTCATTTTTCCTAGTGATTGCATCTCGTAGTACTCTACTATTTGCTGCCGATCCTTCCCATCCAGATGACACATGTGTAAATTGTATATCTTGGAAACAAGCAGCAAGCACATTAGTAGCAATTTCACTTTTTCTTGTTCGATATCTAGGCCTATCCTCTGATGGTACTCTAACTTTAATGTGTGTCTCATCCAAAGCACCCAGACAATTCTAAAAGGAACAATCAAAAGAAAATAAGAATAAATATCCTAAATCCTAACTTTAAAAACAAATGTAATAATTACCTTAAACCATTTCCATCTCCAATCTGCTGAGCCTGCTGTAATTGGCTCTAGATTTTTGAAAAACATATTTTGTAGACGAATAATAACATTTAAAAATCAAGAAAAATACCTACTAATTATTTCACCAGACCATTTGAATCGAAATTGTATAGTTCTATTCTTGACATGATGAGCTATCAAATGTAATTAGGGTTGTAAATGAACCAAGCATTCATGAATAAGCTTAATGTTCGACTCGATAAGAGCTCGTTTACGTTCGTTCAATATGCTTCAAAGTCAATTAATAAACAAGTTTGAACAACTTGATAAATTAAATAACCAAGCTTGAATACATATATGTTCGACGTGTTAATGTTCGTGAACAGTGTTCATGAATATTAACAAGCTGATTTATAATTAGACTCATTTAAAAATTATTTTTGAGCTTATTTATACTCATTTATAAACCAGAATTAAAATAGTAAACTTTTAAATAAACAAATAAGTTTGACTTAAGAGCTTGATAATGTTTAAATAAGTCAAATTTAAACAAACTTGAATCAAACTTGATTAGAAGCTTGATACCCATTAAACAAGCCAAGCTAAGCTTGAATAGGTTTGCAATAGCTTGGTTAATTTTAGGCTTGACTCGGCTCAGCTTGGTTATCTTATCAAACAAGTCTAAACATTATAAAACTTAGCTTGACTCGACTCGTTTACAACCCTGTTATGTAATGACATTGCTACTTGCTCATCTACCTCCATATATATTGTTCCTTTCAAGTCCCCTTCACTTTCGAGCATACAACACAACTTTCTTAGCTGTGCTATGCAAATAGTGTCACTCTCATATACTAAATTATATATCAACCATCTCCTAGAAAACAAGTCATTCTCATATCGTCTTTTTAAACAATACGATCTATTATGTCATTCCACTAAAAAATAACACATTTGAGAAAACCAATTCATTATATTCAAGATTTCCAACCAATGCATTATCACAACAACTAGTTTTCTTTTTCTTATTATATTGCTTGTCTTTAAACTAAGTCGAGTCATGCCTGCAAAATAAATGAAAAAATTTAGGAATAAAAATCGATTATTGTCAAAAAAGAGAAAGAAAAACAACTCACTTGATGTTGCTGTAATTTTAAGAAAAACAGGAAGAAAAGAGCCACCTTCATTAGATTTTCGATATTAGAAAAAAGAAAAACTTAAAGCCCTAGAATATACCAAAAACCAACTTGATTGGGGCTGAGATAGAACAAATATTTTTGAACCACTAAAAGCAATAAAATTGTTGGAAAACCTAGCAATTAGGGTTGCTGCTTTGTTATGAGGGAAAAGACGAATAATCATTGTCAATATCACTAGAATGAAAAGAAACGAAGGAGGAGAAGCTCACCTCGTAATCTACAGCAAAGTTATCTCTGTTGCTCATGTTGGCATGGAAGAAGATCAACAACTTGAGTTGTTGTCAATGAGGAGAAGAAGAAGAGAAGGCTACTCTTGTTCGTCGCAAGGAGGAGGAGAAGAAAGTTAGGATAGCTATTGGGAAAACAACGAAAAGAGAAGAAGACCTTGTCTCCTCCGTTGGCAGCCTTACTTTGTTCCGGTGAAATCCGACGATAAGGAAAGGCAAAACAATCCGACGGTACGAGAGGAGGATGAAGAAGAGGAGATGACTGCGGGCGGTGAGGGATGAGCATGCTGTGTAAGGGAAAATAAAGAAGGGTATAAAGAGAAGAAGTTTGCGGGCGATGAGGGATGCATCGTGCACTTCAGAATGTAATCGAATTACACGGATTTTATCCTGCAATCTAGATTACAAAAGTTTCTTATGTTTTGTAATCCGGATTCCATTACAAGATGGTCTTAATATTATACCAAACAAAATAATCTACCGCAACAATAGTGTTTTCTTTGTACATTGTCGGAGCACCTATGCATTGTTGGAGGGATGAGTACTATAGTCCAACATTTGAATTTGTTGGGATTATCGTTGCTATCATTTCGATCAAATTGCGATCAAATTTCGATCGGAATCCGACAGCTCGATGACGATATCAAGTAACAGCTCGGGTGGCAAAAAATGATCGGGATGAATTATTATGTATTCTTTGTTACTATGCTCACTCGGGATTTTTACATATGCATAATATTTGTCGTGCGTAATATTAAAAATCTATGGATAGAAATATGAAAGATGGGCCCTGATTAGCCTTGGTGTCTGTCGGTGATTATTTCGTTATATAAATTAATAATATTAACGAAGGGATGTAAAATATATGGAGGTAAATTTGGAAGCATTTTAAAAATTGGAAAAGCTTCAGGGGGCAAAATGGAAATTTTCCTCTTTTTGTTTTGATAAAATTTGGGGAATATATAAAAATTATAGATAAAAAGGAGTAGAGGGGAGGAGAGAGCAATCGCATCTCGTCTTCTTTGGTGGATGTTCCTGGGAACGATTGTCCGCTGTGCGCTTTCGACGAGGAAGTAAGAATTCATCTTAGGTTTAGGGTTCTCTCACCCTCTTGCAATCCATGGTGTCGGCGAAAGTTTCGTGATCTCTCTTACCTTCCTCCTGTCGCCCCTGATCCACATGTGGAACCGGTGCAGATCCAGCGGTCGTGAGAAATCGATGAATTTTGCGTCTCAATAAGTGTTTATTTTGGATCTGCTCAGGCAGTTATTTTGATTTCTCGATCGTTGGTGGGGGGTAGCGGTGCTTGTCCGATCCATCTGTGGAATCAGTTTGGTTCTCTCAATCATTAGGGCTTTTATTTGGTTGATTCGGTGGTGGCTTTTTTTTTTTTTGGATTCGGTGTTGGTGTCTAGGGTTTCTCTTTTTATTTCTTTTGATCGATGGACGAGGCCTGGGAGAGGGCCGTGGAGGCGGCGATAGGAGCTCAGGCGGAATCTTCCTCTTCTGCTTCACCCCCGCGGAGCCTCACGCTTGACGGTTCGGTGAAGTGTCTTCATGGTCGGCTTCCACCGCCGGAGATCCTGGAGAGGTACCAGTCGCTGGAGGTTCTCTCGATTGCAAACATCGGGGTGTCATCACTAGAGAAGTTCCCGCGTCTCCGGAACCTGCAGCGGCTGATCCTGTCTGACAATCGCATTGGCGGCGGGCTTGAGTTTTTGGTGGAGGCTGGGCTGGATTCCCTCAGGGACCTTGATCTCTCCAACAACCGTATCCAGTTCCTAGAGGATTTGTCACCTTTGGCTCAACTCCGGCTCGTATCTTTGGATCTCTATGAGTGTCCTGTGACGAGGGTCAAGGATTATCGATCGAGGGTATTCGGAATGATCAGGACTCTGAAATATCTAGATAAGCTGGATGCCGATGAAAATGAACGGCCAGAGTCTGATGAGGAAGACGAGGAAGAGGAAGAAGATGAGGAGGATGAGGAAGAGGATCCTGGGAGCGGTGAGGTTGATGGAGAAGAACGTGCAGAGAGGCTGATGAATGGCGTTGCTAGCAGTACGACACATACAATAGTTGATGTTGATGAAGAAGAGGAGAGTGATGCTGAAGAAGAGGACACTGAGACTGGTATGGCAACAGATGCTAGTGGTTTGGACAGGGGGTATCATGCATCCAATGGATTTCGAGTTGCCCCTATCAGAGCTGCTTCGATTGAGAGAGAAGAGGACCAAGATGAAGAGGAGGAGGATGTAGATGAGTATGATGAAGAGGATGATTTGGGAGAGGAGATTGATGCAGAGGAAGAGGAGGACGAAGAAGATGATGTTGTTGAGGTTCATGACATAGGAGACAGCGAAGAGGATGATGAGGACGGGGTTGAAGAGGGGGAGGAAGAGTTAGATGAAGAGGACGAGGAGGATGAGGATGGGGATGTAGAAGAAGATCAGGATATCCCAGACGATGAGGATGACGGTGAACCTGGAAGCTCAGGGAGATTCATCAACGTTGAAGGGGAGATTGATGGTCATGAGCAAGGTGAAGGTGATGAAGATGAGAATGGTGAGATTGGGCAGGAAGATGAGCAGGAAGTGGGCGATGATAGATTTTCTGAAGAAGGTGATGGCGAGGATGAATTCGAGGTATATTTTTTGTCACTTAAACAGTTTATCATGCACGGTTACAAATTGCTCTGATTTACTGTTATTTACCCCACAACTATTTATCATTCACTGTTACAAATTATTCTGATTTGTTAATGATCTTGTATATGTTGCAACAATGCATTTCATTTTGTCAGTACAACTAAATAGTTTCCTCTACTGCTTTTGCATGTTCTTTATGCTTTAATTATCTTATTTCTTATGTCGAAGAGAAAATTGTTGTATGACTATTCTAGTGATTATTTGTTATACGACAGTTTTTTTTTTGTTGCTTTGATCACCACTTAAATGTGGACTAACAGTGAACCGTGGGGCCAGCAAGTTCAAAAAATTTTATGTTGAACTGCCCCCAAAATTTCTCTGACCCCAAAATTTGATTATGGTTGAATTAGCAATTCTGGTTGGGGTCGTAGAAACACTGGCTATTGTACATAGAAATCTGTGTGCTTATGAATTATTGTAATGATACTTTGTTAGGATGATTATAATTAATGCATTAACTAGTCAGACTTGTTTAAATTGTAACATATACGAGAACCACCACATTCGGATAAGTAGGGTAAATGGATTTATTTATGAAATAAAATACCACTTTGTTCTGGATATGCAGTAGTATCTTTTTACTAAGAGTTAAATTTAGTTTTGTTAAATTATGCACCTGTTTATCCTGTAAGCATATCAAGGCATGTGTGCTGATTGGAGTAGTGAAACATCTTGGCACTCATATGGTTCGTTTACACTTTGTTGTACCTTTTTGCATGTTAATGCTTACTGCCATGGAGTGTCTTGTATCTGTTCAACTCTAGCATTATTTCCTTTTGCTGAAATTGAGATTATACCAGTACTAAATGATGTTTCTCTCCCAAATCAACTGTCGTGAACTCTATCTATTTTTATTGACGAGGTAGTTTCTCAGTGCATATTTAACATATTTGTGTATGTTTTTAACCTCAAAAGTCTGTTAGAAAATTTATTGGACTTTGTTTAAGCTCATGAGTTGAACATTTTTTTTAATTTAATAGTTGATCCACAAGTTTCACATCTAATGCTTTACTGAATTGCAAATGGATGTAGTTAAGTAAACCTTATTTTGCATTATTAAAATCTGTTGTTTTAACTACTTTGAAAATTACTGTCTCTGAATACCTGCAAACTTTATCAGGAAAAAAAGTAGATATTTTTTAACTTGCTTGGTATACAGAAATAATGATTGATATTCTTTTTATCAATGTTATTTCCCTTTTTCATTTTTAATGATTTTGTTTTATTTGGCATTTGTGACATCTCATCGTTATAAGTGATTGTGATTTTACTCACCTTTGTTTAGGAAAGTCCTATTTGTTATGGAAGTGGATTATGCTAGTTTGTTTTGCTCACAGTTGCATGCATTTGCCAGATCTTGTTTTTTGCTTCCGTTTTGCCCGATCTTGATTATTTTTTCGATGTTTGTGTGTTATCATATTTATTTCTTTTTGCTGAGCAAGTTCTCTGGAATTTGTTTTCAGGACGATGACAATGGCGGGGAGTATCTGGTGCAACAGATTCCGCAACCTCTGTTGGCGGAGACAGCAGGGAGCAATGCTTTTGAGGAAGACGAAGATGATGAGGTCGACAACGATGATGATGGTAAAGAGCACCTCCAGGGAAACAACAAAGTTTCTCCGCGGCATGCGTCCTCTTCTCAGCCCAACAAACGGAGGAGAGACGACGACAATGGCAACGAGGAGTCCGAGGAGGAACAGCAAAAAAGGCCCAAGCATCGTCGTCCTTGAAGTTTCTCAATCCCTGGCTACCGTCTTCATGGTTCCTGGTGGTGGGTTCTTTCCCCTCTTATGTCGTGTATTCTGAACTTGCCTACTTGGAGAACTAGCAAATGACAAAAAAAAAAAAAAGACTTGTTCGGTTGGGTTTCTTGCTCTTTCCTCCTCATTTCAAAAGTTAGTTATTCATCTACTTTCAAATGACAGGTATATACTTCTCTCTCAATCTCCTTCCCTCCAAACAATCAGTAAGTTCAAATAGTACTAGCCGTTATGTTTAGGTCCTTCCTAGTTCATGTGTTCCTGCGGCTTAGAATGAGACGTATCTTGTTCCCTCACAATTTGAGTTCGGTTGTGTTTATTTCCATTTGCCATGGGCTTGGCAACTTGTTCGTCGCATTGATTCGTATGCAAAGCGGTAACGTTACCGCTTTGCCGCAGCACGGTCCCTCATCCGCTTGAGCACATTGTCGATTGAGTAATCGATAGGTTTGGTGTTGAAATATTTGGGCTCGTCAGGCCCAATAAAATGTGAAATATGTGAACACGGGTATAACTCGGCCCGGAAAGCTACAACATTTGTGAATTTAATTTGTCTTTTAACTAACTCAAGTTTGTTCGTCGATGTAGGTTTTTGCTCGACCGCATGGCGGTTCGACCTGCGAGTCGGAAGGTAGGGGCCGAACCCGGACCACTTTCTTTGCTTTCCCCCTGATATGAGCTGCTCGCCTCGAGTTCCTCTCCCGCTGGCGTTCGCCGTCGTATGCGTCCGCGAAGACGCTGGCAGCAGTTCCTACCGTCTTACGAGCTCCTGCCGACGACGCTGTGCAGTTTGCGGAGGCGGCCGGGATCTGGGTGGTGGAGCGGCTGCGATACTTCGCCGTCGTCGTGGTGGATGTCAGTCAGCTTCCTGACGAGGAAGAGATTCTAGTGCTTCGGCTCGACGGAACCAGAGATGATAATTAGCGTCCGCAGCTTGCCGCCGTCGTCTGTGTCGCCGAAGACGCTGCCAAAAATTCCATCACCGGCGTCAGCTCTGACTGTATTTTCTTATTATAATCTCGTGATGGCTTTTTCCTCTATTAATTGGTGGGTTTAGCTTTCTGTAGGTGATTTTGCAAAAAATAAAGAGTGATTCTTTGGAAATTTCAATTTCGGAGTCGTCTTGTTGTTTAAAAGGCATTTTCTAGATTTTATTAAAAAAATGAAAATGAAAATATCATTATTTTGCATTTTAGCAATTTTAAACTTTTTGAGGGGGTAATGAAAGTTCTTGATTTTTTTTGTTATCGGCCTTGTAACAATTAACTCAATCTCTTTGTTGGTGCAGGGGCACTAGATAATTGAACCTGTGTTTTAATTATGGCAAAGACACAAAGTTAAGTCTATATCATTATCTCACGAGCTATCGAGTGTGCAGAAAAGTATTAAAGCTTGAGCTGAAGGCTAGCGACACCCGGAGGAAGCCGCGGTGGTCGGGCGACACTCGAGTGACTTCGGAGGGAGCCGAAGGAATCGAGTGGAAGGCCGGAAGCGAGAGCTACTATCGAGGTAAGCTCGTGTGAGTGAGAGATTGTAAGGTCGTGTCCTCTTTACGGGGACGACCGTAGGCAGCGATCCGACTAAGACTTCCTGTGGAAGGTCTAGGTCGAGATCGGACGGTTAGAAACCGTCGTATTTATCATTTTCCGAGCTAACCTCTTATTGCAGGGAAGTGGCCGTTGTGGCGGATCATTCGGACATGGAGCGATCGGTGATGCCCATCGATCGGTGATGGGAGGCATCGATCGTGATGGCGGCGATTCGACTTTGCGCTAGGTCAAAGCGGATAACGCGTTTGATCGCGCCGCCAGCGATAAAATTTGGACAACTTCATGATCCGTTCGAAATAAGAGGAGACAAATTCGCGGAGACCAAAGTCTATAAAAGGAGGAGGATTCCATCTCCAAATCACATCAAGTTTATTCATCAAGTGCTCCTACAACGCCAACGCTCCAACATCGTCATAACGCCGCGAGCGGTCAAGTTTCGATCTTCTTCATCGTGAGAATCAAATATTTTTGATATTGTATTCTTTGTTTTCTTCATACGAGGTGAGGTAGGCTTGTTGCCTCATCCTCGTATATTGGTTTTGTGATCGTTGTCTCCTACCTCCAGCGAGGAGGAGGCGTTATAGTGTTTTGCCCTCGTCACGCGGTCTAGGACCGATAGGGCCTTGGAGTAACAATCATTTGGGTTGTGAACCAAGTAAAATAAACGTGTTCATTTATTTTCCGCTGTGCTTACTTTGCGTATCGAACGAACGAAAAGAAAAGATTTACGATCGCTATTCACCCCCCCCTCTAGCGACGCTTCTCAATCCAACAATTGGTATCAGAGCGGGGGCGCTAAGATTTGGTGAAACCACCAATCTAGCACGTTTTGGTTTTACATTCGTATTTTTTGATTCGTTTTTTGGTTTTCCTCCGCGCTACTAATCCAAGGCGAAGTCTTGGTACGTTTCTTTGGTTGTGTGCTTGCAAGTTTTCTCTCTTGGAGTAGCCGACGGTAAAGCATTCGCACAAGTGGACTCACATAACGATCTACGTACCAAATCGAAGCTCTCAGAAAGATCTACATTTCTTACGAGGTTTACCCTCGTAACAAGCTATTTCAGCCCCAAAATCCAACGTTTAGTACCCTTTCGGGGACATCAAGGTCGTAAGTTTGAGTTTTGTTAGTTTCTTATTCTCCTTATTTATTTCTGTTTATTTCCTATTATTTCCCTACTAATCCAAGACCAAGTCTTGGAATTCTCTTTGATTTTTATTCGTATTTTGCAAGATAGTTAATGGCTCACATTGAGAGGTAGAGCACCACCCGACCTCCGGTCGTTCATGGAAATTATTTCCGTTATTGGAAAGGTCGGATGGAGTGTTTTCTAAAAACACAAGTCGAGACTTGGATAATAATCCAAACCGGCTTTGCTCTACCCACCAATGATCAAGAGAGGCCTTGGATTTCAACAAGTGGACAAATGCAACCAAGAGGCAAATCGAAGCCGATGCAAGAGCAACCCAAATATTGCAATGCGGCTTGTCAAGGAGGAACTCAACCGCATCGGACCATTCATTAGCGCCAAAGACCTCTGGAACAAATTGATTGATTTACGAAGGGATGGCGATGCTAAGGTATGTAAAGAGATTTACTTTTAAATAAACTGTATAATCTAAAGATGCGAGGATCATGAGACCGCCACCCAACTACATGCGCGGATCAAGATATAAATCAGCGGTCTTCATTCGATCGGGCAAGCCATAGAGAACCGGGACCTTATAAGATGCGCTTTAAATGCTTTCCCTAGGACTACCTTGTGGGCATCCATGGTCGATGTCTACAAGGTCTCTAAGAACCTTCGAAGCTTAGGTTAGGCAATTATTTTCCGAGTTTGAACTTCATGAGCAAACTAACGTGGTCCGGGCGAGAGAGGTATTGCTCTACTTGCGGACAAAGAAGGAAGCCACCTACTAAGCAAGTAGATGAACTCGAACCGAAGGCGAATCCGAATCAGAGGAGGCCATAATAGTCAACATTGTGCGGAGAATAGTTCAGAAAGAAGGAAATTGAAGAATGAGAACCAAAAGAAAAGGGAGCAAGGAAAGCCTTCCATGCAACTTGGGACAACAGAGAGAAGGCGACTTACATGGCAAGAAGCGGAGGAGTCAAGTCGAGTCGAATCCGGCCAGGAGTCAACTACAACTCCGACTCGGCCGAAGATTATTTGAGAGAATCGAGAAAACTCAAGACCAAAGGGAAAGTCAAGGTTAATCGCTCTTTAATTAGTACGCTTTACAATACAATTAAAATGCTTAATAGGAAATTAACTAAGTCCGAGTCTAGGGTTGAGTCGTTACTTGAGGAGGTTGAAACCCTCAAGCAAGAGGCTACTCTAACCCCTTCAACTAGTCAAGTTCTGTTGGGTTTCCGGCACCGCGGCGTGTGTGTGTTCGATCATGTTTTGTAAACATGTGCACAGCGGAAGCAACAAAAATAATAAATACTCCTATTTATTACAACACACACAACACACGCATGCTATTACAACAAGTGTAGACATAACCGTAAATTAAAATTGCAATAAAAGGAAATTAAACTACGTTATACCTTTCGTATGACGTGTAGCGGGAACGGCATCAACCGGAACGATTCTCGTAAGAATCGTCTCTATCCGTATCCACGCCGAGCTCCTCGGGATGACCGCTAAGCCCGCGAGCCGTCTTACGTGCGGGTTACTAGCCTCGTGTTGAAGACGATGTGATCGAGAGATTATCACGGTCCGAATCCAAATTCGGACCTAAAGACAAGTCCTCAAGACTTGCTTCTCCGGAGAGGTATTCGTCAACCGATTGGCGAATCGCCGTCCTCCACCTCAGAGGATTACGGAGATCAAATCCCGGTATGTTAGCGCTGTCGGGCACTAACCGTCGTCAAGCGGCGCTCCGGCGAAGGAGAAGAAGCTGTCAGAAAACTGGACAGCTTGGTGGAAGAAGATAAGCGCCGGCCAACAAAGGAAGCCAAGTGCTTACCTTGATGCCAAACCTAAGGAGGATCACGGAACTCTTCGGCAGCTTCACGGCGCGGCGAGAGGAAGCGGCAAACAAGGCGGCTTTGATGGGCGGCAACAAGGGTTGGAATGAAGGGTTTAATCCCTATTTTATAGAGAACTAATTCTCTTAATGGTTAATGGATCATATCCATAAAGCCCGTTAACCGCTCCATTAAGATAAGTTAAAATAAACCAAACCATGATGGTTTATTTTAAGTTAAAAAGCGAACCGAACCAACCTTTGGTTCATTCGTTTAATATAAACCAAACCCTTTGGTTTATTCTCATCCATTGGATTAGGACCAAACCATTTTGGTCCATCCATTATCTTCATAAGACCACGGCCCATCCACGCTTCCATTGCATTGAAACAATTTCATGCTCGCTTTATGTTTGTCGACCAAACATAGTTTCTCTCGATCACGAGAATCCCATTCTCAAGCTCGTTTAAATCCTTTGGATTACACTCGTTGTGCGTGTGACCAAATAGGTTCTCGGTTTATGTTGGCCGTCTATAATTAACCATTAATTATAGAGCGATCATGATGGCACCTAGTAGTACATCGCATGATCCCCGATTAGCGAAAAAGATCCGGTTGATCGAACTATTTACGAAACCCTTGATGGCTTGAATGAATCGTGCCCCATTCCCTTCACTCATCTTATACCCACTTGGTTGGGACATGGTCTGTGTGCCGATCCCACTAAGGTGACTACGTCACACCTAGCCCAAGTATCATTTCCTCGTCCTACGGATTCTAGTTACTCCACATGTATCGAAGAGTACCTTTCTCTAAACATGTAATGCTTTGGCCAAAGACTTTAGTAACAATCCGACGAGAGGCCATGGGTATACATCTCCTCGCAAGGAGTGGTGAATCCTTTATAGGCTATTCAAACACCTTCGATCACTTGACTTATACCCAATCATCCGGGTCCACATCTCCTTAGAGATGTTTGCTTAAGATGTCAAAGCATAAGTCTCCATGATCAAGATGACTTGAATCTGCAAGTCGAAGAACATCGCACTTAAGCCACGATAAGAACTTCATTGACATATCTATATATGCGAGAACCATATGAAGTCTTACTACGGTGGTCACTCCAATGAACTAGTTACCATAACTAGCATCCACGATTAACTCCGGACATCACTATGTCTCGGCCCGGTGAGAATCAATTTGCTTGGATACACCAAGGAGTATACCTCGTGCTAGTCTCAACGAATTGATGGTGTCAGAATCCATCGATTCATCGACTAGGATAATTAGATACATCACAATTACACATGTAGAGATACTCACTAGTTGTGATCGATCACAAATTCTCTCATCTTTGTGAATCGTATCGTGGACATTCGATAAATGAGTTTAAGATCAATCAAATACATTAAACATGTATACTCGAATAGTGAATCTTCATTTATCATATAAATGGTTCATACATAAAGGCGATTGCCTTAGGACATCTCATATATTACTAACGGACTCCGCCTAATGCCAATCGCTACGGTATCGATACCATAAGCACCAACATGACCCTCGAAACTTACTTTGAGGTAATGCTTTAGTCAAAGGATCCGCTAAGTTCCTTTCGGTGGGTATTTTCTCGATTTGTATTTCGTTCCTACTTATGATCTCTCTCGATAAGATGATAAGCGGCGAAGCACAGTGTTTGGATCATTGATGAGACCACATCAAGTTCATAGATGAACTTGATCCAAACCGCTTCCTTCTTTGCTTCGAAGTGCAGCGTATTACGCCTTAGTGGCGAATCCGCTATAGTGTCAAGCTTGGAACCTTTCCAACTTATTGCGCTCCATTCTAGGTGAATACATACCCGGACTAAGACATGGAATCATCCTTATGCATGCGGATCGCATCATCCGTATACCCACGTATCACCATGTACCCTTCTCCGTATATTAGGAACACATCCTTAGTTCTTCTCAAGTACTTAAGGATCGTCTTAACACCGATGATCCATTCTGGATCGGGTGAGTATCTGCTCGTGACACTCGAGCATACGATACATCGGGCCTCGTACATAACATAGCATACATGATAGATCCTATTGCGGATGCATAGGAATCTTACTCATGCAAATCCTCTCGTCTTACGTGCGCGGACACATAGACTTGAAGGTGTACCCCATGCACGATGGGCGGATAACCTTTCTTGGATTGACATGCTAAACCTCTTTGCTTTCGGTCTATATATGTAGGCTGCGAAAGACCAAGCAACCGTTTGATCTATCTCTATAGATCTTAATCCCAAGGATGTAGGTTGCTTCTCCCGTCTTTCATGGAGAATGTCTTGGATAACCAAACCTTAAGCGTAAGATGGACACATCGTTTCCTATAAGTAATATGTCATCGACATACAATACTAGGAACACATTTGCCTCCACTAACCTTCTTGTACACACAAGGTTAAATGCGGATTTTGTGAGAAATCAAACTTTTGATCGTCTCATCAAAGCGGATATTCCGACTCTGGATGCTTGCTTCAATCCATAAATGGATCATCGCAACTTGCATACCTTGGTTTTATCAAGATGTGAAACCCTCGGGGTATCATATACCGTCCTCGGCGAGTTTCCATTAAGGAAAAGCTGTTTTTCACATCCATCTGCCATATCTCATAATCATAATGAGCATGGCGGGAGCATCCGAATGGATTTAAGCATAGCTACAGGCGAATAGGTTTCGTCATAATCAACACCTTGCTTTTGACGATATCCTTTCGCCACCAATCTAGCCTTATAGGTAATCACATTACCATCCATGTCGGTTTTCTTCTTGAAAACCCCCTTGCACCCGATAGGCTTTATGCCTTGGTGGGGTCGACGAGTTCGAACTTGGTTTTCGTACATGGAATCATTTCCGACTTCATGGCACCAAGCCACTTATCCCTTTGAACTTATCGGCACTTCTTCATAAGCTGGTAGGCTCCTCATCATCAATGAGTAACACGTCGTTCGATTCACTTGAGAAATCCATATCTCTCGGGAATATTGCGTGTTCTGCGGATCTCTGAAGATGTGGTGTTATTAATAAATCGGTAGATTGCTCATCACTATGAGTTGTCGGTTGTTGTGCTTCACCAGGTATCTCTTGATATGTCTATTTGAGTCTCTCGAGCCTCCTCAAGCTCAGCGACACTCCCCTTTGTTTTCTTGCAAGAGAAACTCTTTCTCTAGAAACACGGCATGCCTTGAAACAAACACCTTTTGTTCCACGGGATGATAGAATTGGTAACCCCTTGTTTCCTTAGGGTATCGATAAATAGACATTTATCGGACTTAGCATCAATTTATGCGTCTGATCAAGCTTCACATAGCGGGACAACCCCATATCTTCAAGTAAGATACATGAGGTTTCTTACTATTTCCATATCTCATATGGAGTAGTTGAGACTACCTTGGTAGGCATTACATTTAACAAGTAAGCTTGTATGCGAAGTGCATAACCCCAAAGGACTTGGGAAGAGTTGCATGATTCATCATTGACTGACCATGTCCAACAAGGTCGATTCGCCTCTCGGATACACCATTATCTTTGTGGTGTATAGGGCGGAGTCCATTGAGACAATATGCCATTGTCTCTTAGATAATCAAGAAACTCTTGACTTAAGTATTCACCACCTCGATCCGATCGAAGTATTTTAATACTTTTGTCATGTTGTTTCTCTACTTCATTTCTGAATTCTTTGAACCTTTCAAAGGCTTCAGACTTGTGTTTCATCCAGAACACATACCCAAACCGTGAGTGATCATCGGTGAAGGTAATGAAGTAGCTATAGCCTCCTAATGCTTGAGTTGACATAGGTCCACATACATCAGTATGTACCAGACCTAGTAACTCTCCCACTCGTTCACCTTTTCCCGTAAAAGGTAACTTAGTCATCTTGCCTTTTAAGCATGATTCGCATGTATCGTATGAATCCAATTCAAACGATTCGAATTCCACATCGGTGTAATTCGGACATGCATTTCTTGCTTATATGGCCAAGCGACAATGCCACATATAGGAGTCTATTTGATTATCCTTTCGAGCACGCGTGTTGCTCGCCCGATATTGAAAATGTCCTTTGGATCGTCCAGCGTATAAACATCATTGCTTAAAGTTCCGGTCCATAAAGAACCCATTGAAGTTATGTAACAACAATTGTTACTAAGCGTCAAATGGAAACCATTTCTATTTAAACAAGAAATAGAAATGATGTTCTTTATCAACAAAGGAATATAAAGCAATTGTCGAGTTCTAAGACAAGTCTGCGGGAGTTCAACAAATACGTTAGATGGCGAGTGCGCTGACCTTTGCTCCATTCCCAACACGTAAATTTGACTCTCCTTGGCGAGTCTTCTATTCCTTAGCCCATGTATGTCATTACATATATGAGCCACACCCGTATCCAATACCCAAGTGTTTGAGGAAATAGAATGACAATCAATAACGAAGATATCTGAAGAAGATGGGGCATCAGATGCCTTATTCTTCTTCACGGACTCAAGATAAATCTTGCACTTTCTTCGCAAATGGCTCTCCTTGCCATAATGATGGCAAGTTTCCTTTTGTGCTAGTTCTACCTTCTTAGCCCTTCTCTTCTTTCCCTTCTGCTGTTCCTTTGACTTCCTCTTAGAACCTTTCTTTGAGGAATCAACTAACGACAGTCCCTGCTCATGCTTCTCGAGAAGACTCCACAGTCTTGACATATTGGCGATACCACGGATGAACCTCCTAGCATCTCGGAGGTGAAGAGGGCTTTGAGACTTGAACCTTTGAATCTCACTTGCTCATCAACCAACTCACAAAGATGAAGGACTACGATATGAGCATCCATATGCTCATCTTTGCTTCGTAGCTTGGGTTCCATCGTGGCTAGCATGATGCAACTCATTTGTTGAGAATCACTCACATGTTTACGATAGGCCAACAATTGGTCGAGTTGCATTGTCACTAGGATGGCGGGAAGAGGCGCGAGGACATACAAGCTTTTCACCTTGAGAACAATTCTCAAGTTTCTAAGCTAGTCCAAGAAGTTCGGCCCGGATCAATTTATTTGAATCCAAAATGGAGCATAAATTCAAACACATCATGATCAATATATTAACTTAGAAATACAAAGCGAGCATATATGAGAAAGATGATTTTAAAATGCATCAATATACATTTATAAATCCCATTCATTTTTGAATTTCAAAAACCCCAAAATCACTTGGAGATTGTAGGTCCATCTCGAATGGGCTGATATCCATCATAGTTATGAACAACCTTGGAGAGAGTCAACAAGCCATTCATAACTACGATGGTAGTATCATCTATACCGATTGCATATCACGTATATGCAACTATCACAATGTGCTATCAACTAATTGAATGTTCACACATACATCGGGTTGTTAACACATTAACAAGTATGCATCATATGCCCAACTTCACCTCCTTTACATCGACCTTGGAGGAGTCCAACAAGCCCGATGCTCCGGGTTAAAGCCAACCCATTAATCGGGACATAGTTTTAATATGGTTAGGCGCATTCAACCAATTAGCCCGGCTTGGAAGAGTCCAACAACCAAAGCTAACGATTGACCTCGACTCTTACCATATTAGTATTAAACTATTCCATGGTTTGAACATGTTGAGTTGTAGGGCTTGGAGAGAGTCAACAACCCAAACAAGAAGCAGAACTACGGTTCTAACCATATTAATGGAAGGTGTAGGCTTTAATATTGTTTAAAGGTTTTATGTCTCATCCTCTTTGCATGCAAATAACTATTATCTACATGGCATGACATACATGGCATACATCTACATGTCTCGACACGAATGGATTAATGTTATGCATCTAATGCAATTACATGGCATACAATTATGTCATGTATATAATTTCCTTATATGTCATAACTATTTATGGAAATAAAATATGTTTAAGATTTGATTCTCCAAATCAAATCATAATTAAATTAGAAACAAATTTCCAAATCTAATCACATATTTTATTCATGGAATTATTTGATTAAGGAAAATCTATTTAGGAAACCAATTTCCTAAATCTTAAAACTACTTATGGAAATAAAATATTTTAAGATTTGATTTCCCAAATCAAATCATGATTAAATTAGGAAACAAATTTCAGAATCTAATCAAATATTTTATTTATGGAAAATATCAATTTCCATAAATACTTCCAACTTTCCAAAAGTGGAAGATTTCCATAAATACTTCTAGACTTTCCAAAATTGAAAAATTTCCATAAATACTTCTAAATTTCCAAAATTTAGAAAATTTCCAGAAATACATTATGACTATCACAAAACCATTTTTTACGATTATGTGAAACACAACACAGGCTCTGATACCCTTTGTTGGGTTTTAAACCATGGCGTGTGTGTGTTCGATCATGTTTCGTAAACATGAGCCACAGTGAAGCAATTAAAAATAATAAATACTCTATTTATTACAACACACACAACACGCATGCTATTACAACAAGTGTAGACATAACCGTAAATTAAAATTGCAATAAAGGAAATTAAACTACGTTATACCTTTCGTATGGCGTGTGGCGGAAACGGCATCAGCCGGAGCGATCCTCGTAAGAATCGTCTCTATCCGTATCCACGCCGAGCTCCTCGGGATGACCGCTAAGCCCGCGAGCCGTCTTCGTGCGGGTTACTAGCCTGCGTGTTGAAGGCGGCGTGATCGAGAGATGATCACGGATCGAATCCAAATTCGGACCTAAAGCAAGTCCTCAAGACTTCGCTTCTCCGGAGAAGGTATTCGTCAACCGATTGGCCAGATCCTTCACCTCAGAGGATTACGGAGATCAAATCCCGGTATGTTAGCGCTGTCGGGCACTAACCGTCGTCAAGCGGCTCAGCTCCGGCGAAGGAAGAAAAGCTGTCAGCTGGACAGCTTGGTGGAAGAGATAGCGCCCGGCCAACAAAGGAAGCCAAGTGCTTACCTTGATGCCAAACCTAAGGAGGATGGCGGAACTCTTCCGGCAGCAGCTCGGCGGCGAGGAGGAAGAAGCCGTATACGGGCGCGGTTGGATGGTGTTTAGGGTTAGGGTTTAATCCTATTTTATAGAGAACTAATTCTCTTAATGGTTAATGGATCATATCCATAAAGCCCGTTAACCGCTCCATTAAGATAAGTTAAAATAAACCAAACCATGATGGTTTATTTTAAGTTAAAGCAAACGAACCAACCTTTGGTTCATTCGTTTAATATAAACCAAACCCTTTGGTTTATTCTCATCCATTGGATTAGAACCAAACCATTTTGGTCCATCCATTATGTCTTCATAAGACCACGGCCCATCCACGCTTCCATTGCAGTGAAACAATTTCATGCTCGCTTTATGTTTAGTCGACCAAACATAGTTTCTCTCGATGCGAGAATCCCATTCTCAAGCTCGTTTTAAATCCTTTGGATTACACTCGTTGTCGTGTGACCAAATAGGTTCTCGGTTTATGTTGGCCGTCTATAATTAACCATTAATTATAGAGCGATCATGAGTGGCACCTAGTAGTACATCATGATCCCGATTAGCAAGAAAGATCAGCAGTTGATCGAACTATTTACGAAACCCTTGATGGCTCGAATGAATCGTGCCCCATTCCCTTCACTCATCTTATACCCACTTGGTTGGGACATGGTCTATTGTGTCCGATCCCCACTAAGTGACTCGTCACACCTAGCCCAAGTATCATTTCCTCGTCCTCAGTTCTAGTTACTCCACATGTATCGAAGAGTACCTTACTCTAAACATGTAATGCTTTGGCAGACTTTAGTAACAATCCGAGAGGCCATGGGTATACATCTCCTGCAAGGAGTGGTGAATCCTTTATAGGCTATTCAAACACCTTGATCACGACTTATACCCAATCATCCGGGTCCACATCTCCTTAGAGATGTTTGCTTAAGATGTCAAAGCATAAGTCTCCATGATCAAGATGACTTGAATCGCAAGTCGAAGAACATCGCACTTAAGCCCGATAAGAACTTCATTGACATATCTATATATGCGAGAGAACCATATGAAGTCTTACGGTGGTCACTCGATGAACTAGTTACCATAACTAGCATCCACGATTAACTCGGACATCACTATGTCTCGGCCCGGTGAGAATCATTTGCTTGGATACACCAAGGAGTATACCTCGTGCTAGTCTCCGAGAATTGATGGTGTCAAATCCATCGATTCATCGACTAGGGATAATTAGATACATCACAATTACACATGTAGAGATACTCACTGGTTGTGATCCAATCACAAATTCTCTCATGCTGTGAATCGTATCGTGGACATTCAGTAAATGAGTTTAAGATCCAATCAAATACATTAAACATGTATACTCAAATAGTGAATCTTCATTTATCATATAAATGGTTTATACATAAGGCGATTGCCTTAGGACATCTCTCATATATTACTAACAAGTTCAAGAGGGAAACTCAACTCAAATTGAAAAACTTGAGGAGGAGAATTCTCTCTTGAAAGACCAAGTTCAAGAGGTTGAGGCTAGGTTGGAAAGGTTCACGTTGGGATCTAAGAACCTTAATCGACTACTTGGAACCCAAAGAGCCGTGTACAATAAAGTCGGACTCGGATTTAAGTCAAAGACTACGAATAGGTCTTATATGTCTATCGTAAATCATAGTCATCAAAGAGTCCAAGCATGGGTCCCAAAGGTTTTATTGAACTCACATATAAGGACTAATAAGTATTGGATTCCTCAGGATCAAGTTCATTATTTGAATAGACCATATTGGTTCAATGGTCCAGGGGGAGCTAACACTAAAATAGTATACCCGCTTACTTAGCAAAATCATTGCATATTTTACTTTAATTTTTAGAATGGCTAGATAGGGTAAATGATTAGTCAACTCTTGACAACATAGTATCAGGACGCGGCGAGATGATAGTACGTTAGGGAAACAAAGTCTCGTGTATTCGAGCTAGATAATGCGTATCTAGCTTGTTGCACTTGACCGAGTGGAACTAGCTGAAGCTATCTCGTCGTATCCTAAACTAGTTAGACCAGGAAGTAACCCTAAGTGACTTAAGTGATATTTTCTTGAATTTGGCTTTATCTAAGGAAGTGGTCGTTGTTCCGATCAAAGAAGGCCCCTGTGCCTCGCCACGACCTGGAAGCCAGTTTCTCGAAAAGTTACTTAACGATCTAAAGGTTAAATCCGAATCTAACCCAAGGTTAACTATCTTTAATTAATTTAAAATCATCTCACAAAACATATAAGGTGAACAAATTCTGAGACACATAGAATGGGTGAGATGTTAAGGATAATTGAAATATACTTAAAACAATCT
The DNA here is from genome assembly GCA_025175895.1 of Wurfbainia villosa. Classification (NCBI taxonomy): domain Eukaryota; kingdom Viridiplantae; phylum Streptophyta; class Magnoliopsida; order Zingiberales; family Zingiberaceae; genus Wurfbainia; species Wurfbainia villosa. Next base: position 115,913,709 of record CM045995.1, on the reverse strand, counting down.
TCAAAATACTACTTATTTTCTCAACTATTGTACTTAATGACTCTTTAGGCCAAAGTTTAGCGCCCCCTACATCTCTTATACTTCATATATTTGACTAAGGGGGAAAGCAAACTAACCCTAAGGGTTATATTATAAACCTTTAGATTATTGGTGCAGAGGGACACACCTCGAACCAATCTATCTAACTATTGCTAGACGCATGTTTGGACTCATAGTTGATTTATCTTGATGCATGCATATACCATATTGTCTTTAAACCCCTATTTTTATAACAAACTTCATTTTTACATAACAAACCCCAACATTTGTTTTGATTTATGGCAAAAGGGGGAGAAGAGCGAAAGTTAAGGGGGAGTAACACAAAATTTATTTAATTTTGAACTAAAGTATCTCTTTCAAAACTCACCAAGGGTTAAGGGGGAGTTTTGGTTAAGGGGGAGTTTTTGAAAATGACATTCATCATTTACTATACTTGTTTTATGCTTTAATTTCCCTTAACTTTGTGTTGGTTTGCCATAGATCAAAAAGGAAATTGTTGGCAGGCACTAGATAATCGAACCTGTGTTTTGATTATGGCAAAGACACAAAGTTAAGTCTACATCGTTATCTCACGAGCTATCGAGTGTGCAGAAAAGTATTAAAGCTTGAGCTGAAGGCTAGCGACACCCGGAGGAAGCCGCGGTGGTCGGGCGACACTCGAGTGACTTCGGAGGGAGCCGAAGGAATCGAGTGGAAGGCCGGAAGCGAGAGCTACTATCGAGGTAAGCTCGTGTGAGTGAGAGATTGTAAGGTCGTGTCCTCTTTACGGAGACGACCGTAGGCGGCGATCCGACTAAGACTTCCTGTGGAAGGTCTAGGTCGAGATCGGACGGTTAGAAACCGTCGTATTTATCATTTTCCGAGCTAACCTCTTATTGCGAAGTGGTTAGCCGGCATCATTCAGGACATGGAGCAGGCCGATCGATGCCCATCATCCCGATCGATGGAGGCATCGATCGATGGCGACGATTCAGCTTTTGCGCTAGGTCAAAACGGATAACGTTTGACGCGGCCACTTCGCGATAAAATTTGGACAACTTCATGATCCGTTCCGAAATAAGAGGAGACAAATTCAGAGGTCAAAGTCTATAAAAGGAGGGGAGGATTCCATCTCCAAATCATATCAAGTTTATTCATCAAGTGCTCCTACAACGCCAACGCTCCAACATCGTCATAACGCCAACACGACGTCAAGTTTCGATCTTCTTCATCGGCAGCAGAATCAAGTAATATTTTTGATATTGTATTCTTTGTTTTTCTTCATAACGAGGTGAGGTAGGCTTGTTGCCTCATCTTCGTATATTCGGTTTTGTGATCGTTGTCTCCTACCTCCAACGAGGAGGAGACGTTATAGTGTTTTGCCCTCCATACGCGGTCTAGGACCGATAGGGCCTTGGAGTAGCAACCGCTGGGTTGTGAACCAAGTAAAATAAACGTGTTCATTTATTTTCCGCTGTGCTTACTTTGCGTATCGAACGAACGAAAAAGAAAAAATTTACGATCGCTATTCACCCCTCCTCTAACGACGCTTCTCGATCCAACACTCTTCTCATAGTTTGCTTTCCTTGGCCTCTGCTTCAGAATAGGATCTTTTACTCAAAAGGAAAATAGATTGGAAAGGTCTCTAAAAGAAAGGAAAAAGAAATTTTTTTGCAAGCATTGTCAGAATGAGAAAAAAAAAGAATGAAAGTTTGAAGCTAAAACATGCACAAAACAACAATAATAACAACAATAAATATCTTTTTCAATGGATAACTGAGGAATTTGTAACTTTTACCGAAGTGCACTTTGACGGAGGAAAAAAAATAAAAAATGACAGCAGTGAAATCCGGCGAATGGAAGTAGAAGAAAGCCTTCACTCACAATGTCCTCTTTCTCTTTACTTTTCGCTCAATCTATTAATCTGTTTGTGTCTTCTGCCCAGAATATCAATAAAACTGACACAGCTATATTCGACTCCAGTTTCCAGAATCCATCCCAAACATGATAATGAGAGTCAATCCAATATACAGGATAAATTACACGAGCAAAGAATTTTATCTCGTTTTGCACGGATAAAAAACAAAAACGAAAACAAAAACAAACTGCAAAAAAAAAAAAAAAAAAAAAAAAAAGTGAATCAGCATCTCTATCACTCCAATCCCGCACCAGGTGCCCCGAGAACTAGGAACCAGCTCTTCCAACGCGAATGCGTGTGACTAATGCAGAAGCAAGAGCAAAGATTGAAACAATCGAAACCGAGGTTTGCTTGCTTATTTTCATGGCCGCGGATTGGACGCCCAAAAGCCAGGAACTCGAATCAGGAGCCCGCCATATATTATTTACCCGGATCAGAAAGTTTCTTTTATAAAAAAATCCTTTTTTTTTTCTGTGTGTTCTTTCTTTCAATCCTCCATGTCCCGTGTACCTGATGACGGCTCCGGGAAAATCTCCCTGGAAGGCCTTTTGCGTGAGAACGACTGCTCCCCTCCGCTTCCTTGGGACCTGCAAGTGCCCGAGCGCTTCAGCGTTTGATCATCTCTGAGTTGGCCCGGGAGAGACGCGATCTCCGAAGAACTGCGTCGCCAGCTCGCCATGAACGCGGCGGCCCAGGATCCCCTCGACGAAGTGGCCCTCAGCCTGGCCGAGTCGGAGTGGTTGTCTTCCCTCACGACCTTCAGGGGGTTCTCCAGCGCCTTGAGGATGTACCGCACGGGCGGCCGCTTGTTCGGCTTTGGGTTCAGGCAAGACTTCGCCACGATCGCCATGGCCCATACCTCCTCCAAGTGATCCTCATCCACGACGAGGAATGGGTCGACAATTTTCGTCACGAGGTCCTTCTCGTACACACTGATGTATTGCAGCGTGTGGTCGAGCCAGTCATTAGCTGCTGCGTCGGTCGAGCTGCTGATCCCGAGCTTGCCGGTGACCAGCTCAAGCAATACCTTCCCCAAACACTGCACATCGTAGGCGCATGTTGCAGGTGGCCCTGCAAAAAAAAAAACAAGTCAAGGACACACCGGACGATGTAAGGAGGAAGGGGAAGGATTTATCAGAAGTTTTCGTACCAGAAACTCCATGCTCCGACGTCCTGTGGATCGAAGAAGAGAAGATTGTATCAGGATATGACAAAATTTTTGGTCCGTGAAATTTCAGAGAATAAATTTTCACGCAAGCTATTGCGAATGTTTCAAATTTTTAAGAGGCAATGACATCGATTTGCATAGTTTTAATGACAGAAATGTGTTACTGTATTTCAAGAGCACATATCCGAGGAAGAAATTAGTAATATATATAAACTACAATTAACTTTTGTGTTTATTGGCAAATGAAAGTCACTCACTGTGAAATTCTCAATAGCTTAGTGAACACATTTTGGTGTGCTTCGCCTTCCTGAGCACAAATCTTACTCAAACTTCCAAGCCTTACTTCAAATTTATCGTCGAGAAGGATACTGCTCGCCTGGATGTCTCTGCAAACACAATAAGTTGCAGGTAAGTGGAAAAGTTATACGGTACTTCTCAGGGATTCAGTTTGTTAATGGAAGTTCCAACTGTAGCACGCAATATTCATTTAAGAAATCATACCGGCAGCAATGAAAAGGTAGATAGTAAAAATTGGCATAGTTCCATTGTTTAAAATAAAGGTGTTCGTTGCAAGTGGGAAGCCAAAATCAACATCCTATGAAAGGCAATGAAATATGGTTTAAAATGTGTTCCAGAGCGAGGTCATCATTTCTATATGGAAAATTATTGGGAAAAAAAAAACATATATGTAAGATAGTACTTACAAGGCAAAGGCAGGCTAATTGAATTGAGTAGGCAAGAGGTGCCAAGTGAAAGGATCGAGCAAAGCATTGATTGGTCAGTCGAGCCAAACCCAAAGAAGGTCCAATTGGCTTTAGATGCTTGAAAAATATGTCGACAATCTTGAAGAACTTCATGAAGTTCTTTTTTTTTTACAAAAAAAATCAAGGTGTGGTTAAGCAAGAATCATCTACCTAAACCTTAGAACATCTCAGTGCAGCAGATTTATCATAGAGGTCATTTAGTGTGGGTGTTTAGAACTGTGGCCAATCCCAAATGGAGGCACGAGTAAATACTGAGTTCATTGACAGATTGAAGCGAAGGGAAAGGCAAAGAGGTTGGCTGAAGTTTCAGAGGATGGATATGCTTGCCCAATAACATGGATCGAACAAAACTAAATTTACTTTAGGAAGTCCAGCAAAAAATGTCAGTTCCTAGTTGACAAGGTTTTGGACAAGCCTGAACATGGTTCTTTTGAAATCAATGACACTAATGCACTGTCGAGGTATTGGAAATGAATAGAATGTGAGATACAAAAAGATTGATAAACCAGAAACCAGAATTCAGAACCACTAGATATGATATATCCAGTAAGGAAATCCTATGAGTAATATCTTTATAGACCCTGAATTCTTCCTAAAACATAAGCATAAATAATTTAATCATACAATTAGATTAAATATCAAGGAGTTTGTACTGATAATCTTGAGAAAAAGAACTCATGGAAGATTAAAAATCAATTAATATGGTTGTTGAAACTTGTTTGTCAAACAGAGATCAAATGAGAGAGAACAGATAAAGCAAGGAATCAGGTTTTACTGCAATTATATAGTGGCGTTACCTATGAACAAGCGGGGGCAAAAAATCATGGTGAAGATAATTCAGAGCCTCGGCAATGCCCGTTGCAATCTTCAATCTCTTTAACCAATCCAATGACTGCAGCCCTTCTTCAAGCTCAGGTTTCCTCTGCAATGCAGATGAGAGGTCACCATTCGGCACAAACTTATAGATAAGGAACTTCTCATTCTCCTTCTCAAAACAGTGGCCTAGAAATGGCACCAAGCGTTCATGCAAGCCCTTTGAGAACAAATCCAACTCTCCAGATGGAGCATCTCTCTTGAGCTTGTGCAGATCCATCCTCTTCACGACAATAGGAATCCCTCTTTCCAGGACACCACGAAATATATCCCCCGAGTGTCCAGGCCTGACAAGGTTTTCCTCACTGAAGTCTGAAGTAGCTTGAACCAACTGCTCGTAAGTGAAGGGCTCTCCTACAGCTGACAAATTGACTTGAACAGTAGGAGGCAGGATTCCACCACCAGAAGCGGCTGTTGTGACTTCTCTTTTTTGCTGTTGTTCAGTTTTCTGGTGACCAGATTGTTTGCAACAACTTCTCAGTAAAAGAACCATTGCTATAAGCACCAAAGGACCACCTATAACCCCTATCAAAATATAGATTAAATTCCGATTCCTCCTCCTCAGAGTTCTTGAAGGTGCAGGACTTGGGGTCACATCGCCAATGTAAGATAACCCTCTATCTGCGTAGAACTGTACACAGACTTCTGTACTTCTTTGGGCTGTAGCATTTTGAAAGCAATTCAATCCCAAAGAGGCATTGCTGCTTGTGTTTACAAATGGCAATGCACCTTCTAGGTAATTTGCAGATAAATCCATAATTCGAAATTGGTTGAGAATGCTCACAAAACGCGAAGACAATTGACCATAGTAAAGATTGTTTGAAAGATCAAAGAGCACGCCACTGACATTGCTGTTCCCAGCACCTGGGATAATGTCTGGGAGCACTCCGGTGAAGTTGTTGTGAGAGGCGTCGAAGGTTGATATCTCTGAAAGAGACCAGACTGAGTCCGGCAATGACCCGGAGAAATTGTTGTGGCTTAACTTGACAGACTGAAGCTGGGTAAGACCAGTGAAGAGACTGCCAGGGAGAGGACCTGAGAGCAAGTTGTGGCTCAAGGTCAAATTTTGGAGGCTTCTCAAGTTCCTGAGGTCATCAGGGAGCGATCCGGTGAGAGAGTTAGAGCTCAGGTCAAGAACAGTGAGCGAAGTGAGATCGCCGAGCTGTGGGGGAATGAATCCAATGAGGCTATTGTCCGCTAAGTTGAGGATGTTCAAGTTCATGAGCATGCCTAGTGAAACCGGCACCGCGTCGGAGAGTGAGTTCGAGGAGAGGTCGAGGAGCGTGAGGTTGCTGAGTTGACCTAGAGTGGGCGGGATGTTCCCGGTGATGTTGTTGCCGACGAGGTCAAGCACGGTGATCCCTGAAGCCTCTCCTAGGCCATAAGGGATGGGACCCTGGACAGACGCGTGACGGAGGACGAGCACAGCGAATGTCGGGGCAAGGTCGCGGCCGAGCCATTCGGGGATGGGGCCCGGAAGGGCGAACCCGGTGGCGTTGAAAGATTGGAGGCTGGTGAGGTTCCTCAGCCCGTCGACTGCGAATTGCGGATTACGCCGTCCGAGCCGCGTGCGGCGGAGCCCAGAGAGGTCGATCCCGACGACCCGCCCAGCGGCGCTGCAGGTGACGCCGACCCAGAAGGTGCAGGGGGCCTCTAAGCGCGGCCAGTCTCGGGCACGAAGGCCGAGCGAGCCGCGGAGGTCGTAGAGCCCTGCCAGATCGGACGCCGAACTCAGGTTCTGCGCCGTCGCCGCCGACACCGCCGCGGCACACCATAGCGCGATGACCAGGATGACGCGCATGACTAGAGTATTTCCATCTGGAGGTGATCCGAAAAAGGGCATATCGGCCGCCAATCACCCCTGTGGCTGCCGCCTCCGCTCAGCAAGCAGCATCCTTTATCCCTTTTCCTTGCCCTGCCGCTTCTCCTCTTTTACAGCGACTAATCAGAGAAAAATCACAGTAAAAGACGAAAAAGAAAGATGGATCGAGAAAAAGGCAAGGTGCAAGGAGTAAGAACAAGAAGAACAAGTATACGAAAAAGTTGCCCCGCGCCGCAGCAGCGACCCTTACAGCTACTCCTTTGGAACGAGTAAAGAGGTTGCAAATAAATGCTAAAAAGCAGATGCCAACTGCCCTCTTCTATCTCACACAGGCACTCTCTTCTCCCTCCTTAATAATGGCGATCATAATAGCGGGCTCGGCCAACAACGGGACATTAAAGCCCGGAATAAAAAAGAAGGGATTTTAGGGTTAAAAGGAAGGGGATTTAGTCGCTCCGGCGTTGTGCCGGTGTCGCAGGTGCCGTCGGCTGCCGGAGGAGGAGGGAGGCGGCGGAGCTGGGTCTGGGATTGGGAAGAGTTGACCTCGATGGGAAGAAGAGGGAAAGGCAACAGCAGAGCAACGCGAGGACGTTTCCACATTTAAATATTTATTAATTTATAAAAATATTGATTGACAAAAATTAAAAGTTCACACTTAATTATCTTTTTTTTCTTCCTTTTTTTTAAAAAAAAAAGTCAAAAAAAGAGAGAAGGTATTCTCACTGTATTTTTTACTTAATTATCGTTTAACAAAGCTACTGTAAAACTAGACTAAATCATTTTCTTAATGCAACTTAATAAAAATACTATATTTTGCATAAAAATTTATTGATAAAAATATTTAATTTAATCAAAAATACTTTAAAATAAATTACTAATCGCAGCTATTCAATAAAATAGTATTTAATAACTGTTATAAAATTTATTAAATAGTTAATTAAGTGTTGTTTTACTGCAGTAACTATATTAAAGTGTTTTTGTTAATTTTAAAATAATTTTGATTAAATTTAAGTAATTTTACCGAAAGAGTTATAAAGATTTTTTTTTTATAAAAACCTAATTCCCTTCCATTTTTTTCAGATATATAAAATAGCTAAAATTTTTGAGAAAAATAGCTTATTTCATAATGTCAAATTTACCAAGAGGCAATCGATAGACCAAATGCTCGGTCAACGCTTAAGGAATCAGGTCAAAAGGGCAATCTGACTGCACATAAATGACACGTTGCGTTCCGGTCCGACCCGTTCGGTTCGCGTCGAGTATGAGACGGCGCGATTTGGCAGCTCACGCGGGTACCACCTTTCGCGTTTCCTATCTTCCGCAGCGCACGTGACGATGGCCAGACACAATTCCTCCGAGACGGAGTGTTCGGGTCCCATTGCGGGCCCAAGGCTGGTCCATGAATCTATTAGGATTCAGTCGCAATGCTGATGACCTTTTTATCTTTCTTTTTTTTTTTTTTGTGGGAGAAAAAAATATTTTAATTTTCCTTTTGGCCTGTCAACGATATTTTAATTAACATGAACCATCATTTTGAAAAGTTAATAATTAGAGATGGTAATGATCGAATACCCATCTATTTCTTTAAACTAATGATTCTTCAAATTTAATCAAATATTTTTTTATTAAATAAATTTATTTTAGAAATAGTCAACGAGATGAAATGCCATCCTTGTTCCTCATTTATTCTAGACGTCCACCAAAAGGAAGTTGCCGTGTGCTGAAGCTGAACCACCCTTTTGGAATTTAGACATAATAACGACAGAAAGAAAAGTTGTAATCCAATTTTCAACCAATTAGAGTGGACTTTTTTTTTTCTTAATCTAATTATCAACCAATTAGAGTGGACATTTAATTGGTATATCAATGGACCTGACAAATTTGGACACGATACGAAAATACGACACGAATACGATCCACTTTTTTCATATTTGGATCGTGTATTTTTGGATTCGTGTCTATTTCGTGTCCATCCGTTAGATACGAAAAAATTACGTGCCGGATTAGTGTCTTCTCTTCTGGATCTGTTAGACTCGTTTATTTTTTTATTGTACTTAAAAAAAATCTAGGCATGAAAAAGAAAGAAGATGGATGATATTTACGCAATCTCTACAAGTTTGAATGATGATGACAATCTTTGAAATTCATTTTATATTTTTTATGATAATTCTAGGGTTAATGTACTTGTAATTCCAATTGGATAGCATTGATTGCGGAGATTATTAATTTTTTATAAGCTCTTTTGTTTAAGTTATTATATTATCGTGTATTTATGGATCTTTTCGCATCTATTAATTGGTTTGGATCATGTCTAGTAATCTATTTTATTTTTTATTTAAGTTATTGTATTTTCGTGTAATTATGAATCGTTTCATGTCTATTAGTTCGGATCGTGTCTTGTAATCCATTTTATATGTATTTTTTCGTGTCAAACGGATCCTGTCGTGTCTACCCGAAATTAATTAGTGGTTCGTATTCGGATTGAGCCCATTGATACGAAAAATTAAACGGATTAATGTTTTCGGATCGTGTCTAAATCGTGTCAAGATACGAATCCGATCCATTATCCGATTTGTTAGGTCTATATATCAATATCACATAGTATATTGAGTGAAAATATAAAACACCCGTCCCAAAGGGTATGGTGCAACGATAAAGCGAAATAATATCTCATAAATTAGTACGGTTCCATTTTTTGATGGGATAAATTTGACTTTAAATTAAAGAAAAAAAATAGATAAACAATCATAAGTTGAGTGCGGATCAAGAGTTTATTTTTTCGTATTAGCTAGGTTACGATTGTGGTACTGTCGATCATAATTTAACAGAAGTCTAGTTAAAATTCGATTGAAATCTAGTCACGATTTGGTAGACTGATCGGTTGGATAGCAACAACGAAGACGATCGCGATCCCAATAGATTCAGGAGTTAATTATAATGCTCATCGGAGAAGAACATCGTGAGCAGAAAAATTATACATTTCTCATTTACTATACAATTTCATGAGATCAGATGGCTCACGGATGTGGACGGTGTCGTCCAACATAAAACTTATATATATTATAAGTTTATAAAATATATTAAAATAATATTTTATCTAATTTTTTTCTTAAAATATTTTTATTATTGCAGTAATTTTAGGGATAACTACTGCAGTCGACGATATAAAAAAAATTAGTATCATTTAATTGAAATTGCTACAAATGAAATATTATGTATTAAAATATTTTTTCAACTTAATTATTTTAAAAAATAATAATAAAAATTACTCCAAATCAATCAAATTCACTCGATATTATTATTATAGTCTTAAACAAAGTTATTATTTTATTTAAAATTACTATAATATAAAATAAGCTAAGCCAAATTATTTTATATTATAACACTTTTGATAAACTTATTATATATTAGAATAATTTTAATCAAAATTATTTTACTACAACAGTATTAAAAAAAAAATTGTAGTGTTGTTTTGACTTTTGACACGATAATATAGTTGTGCACCTAGTATATTATGATTTTAAAAAATATTTTTTAAGTTCGAAAAGTAAAAGTAAAGGAAAAGTTTGAGTCGTCACTTCAATCATTCGATTTGACCTCTTCCAATCACACTATCCGAGTCACTCGTTGACTTTTAGTGCGAAGTACGATTCCACAAGCAACAAAGATATATATTAAAATCAAATTAAATGGAACTCATGGGAAAAGGACACTTCTAATTGAATTATAAATTAAGCACCTGCTTTATTATTTATTTTAAGATAAAAATAGTAAAATATCTCAGCCCAATATTAAAACAATTAAATCGTTATGACTTAAAATTAGGTTATATATGTTGACTATAGTATTCGAAATTACAATGCACGTCGAAAACACTTTACATTTATGGAGTGCGCACCAAAAGTGCACATTATACTTGGCAAATCGAATAATATATCGAATTCGTGTTTTGACATGATTTGAAAACGTTAATCCATATTCAATCCGTTTAATTTTTTATATCAATAGGATCAATCTGAACACGAACCATTTAATTTCGGATAGATACGACATGATCCGTTAGATACGAAAAAATACATGTAAAATAAATTGTAAGACACGATCCTAATCAATAGATACGAAATGACCCATAATTACACAAAAATATAATAACTTAAACAAAGTATAAAATAGATTACTATACATGATCCAAACCAATAGACGCGAAAAAACTCATAAGTACATGATAATATAAAAACATAAGCAATGAAATTACAAAAAATTAATAATCCCCATAATCTATGCTATCCAATTGGGATTACTAGTTCATGACCATAAAATATACGCCCTAAAATTATCATAAAAATACAAAATGAATTTCAAAGATTGTCATCATCATTCAAACTCATAGAAATTATGCAAATGTCATCTATCTTCTTTTTTTTTTATAATGCCTAGATTTTTTTTAGTACGACAATTTACCAAAGAGTGCACCTCAAGTTTGGAATTGCTCAAATACAGTCTCATAGTTTCATATTTACCAAAGAGCACACATCATTTCTTATTTACCTCTCTCGCCAAACAAACATATAATTAATACTGAGATTTTGCATGCATCCGAGCCACAACCGAAAATCTAAAGTCATCCAAACGTCACTGGATATTGTATGTGGTGTTAGGAATTTAAATCCCAACACCATTATGTTCCTGATAATATAATTCCCAACACCACTTTTTTTTCGGCCAACTTGATATTGTACGTAGTGCTGGGAATTTAAATCCCAGACCACTGTATTCTTGGTAATATAATTCTCAGCACCACCTTTTATCTCGGTCAGTTTGAAATTGTACGTGGTGCTATCTCATGACTACTGTGTTCCTGGAAATATAATTTCTAGCATCATCTTTTTCCTCAGTCAGTTTAATATTATATGGTGTTGGGATTTTAAATCTCATGACCAATGTGTTCTTAGAAATATAATTCTCAGCACCACCTTTTTTCTCGGTCAGTTTGAAATTGGATGTGTTGTTGAAAATTTAAATCCTAGGACCACTGTATTCCTGGGATTTAAACCTCATGACCACTGTGTTATTGGGAATATAGTTCCCAGCATTATCTTTTTTCTCGCTCAGCTTGAATTTATACGTAATACGTTGCCAAAACTGGGAGGTAGGAGAATCAGAACCAAGTTTCCTCGACAAATCAATAATTCATGTCGTAAGATCTTTCAGTTCATGTCAAGATTTCGAAATTTGGACTCCTCTTGGTCCATCAATGAGTTTCGATCAAAATCCATTGATGATCTTATTCACCTCTTCTTCGATCCAATCCAAGTTCATTGGATTTGAGAAGTGCCCCTTTGTGTATCGGTGCCTAGAATTTTTGATATTCAAGATTTTATTAGGTATCCACAACCATATTTCAGAAATCATGCCTCGTGCCACATGGCACGCGACCAAAACTAGGAGGTAAGAGGATCAAAACCAAGTTTCCTTGACACATCAACAATTCATATTGTAAGATCTTTCAGTCCATGTAAAGATTTCTGAAATTGGACTCCTTTAGGTCCATCAATGAGTTTCAGTCAAAATCCATTGATGACTCTACTCACCTCTTCTTCTATTCAATCTAAGTCAAATGGGTCTGGGAAGTGTGGGAAGTGTTCCTTTGTGTATCTGTGTCCAAAATTTCTGATAATCTAGATTTTATTAGGTGTTCACAGCTATATATCAAAAATTAGATCCCGTGTCATGTGGTGCTGGGAATTTAAATCTCAGGACTACTGTGTTGCTGTGAATATAATTCCCAACACCACCTTTTGGATGGTTTGGGATTTCCAGTTGTGGCTCGAATGCATGCAATATATGAACATTAAATCTACGTTGGCGGAAGGAGTAAAAAGGGAATGAGGTACACCCTTTGGTAAATATGAAACCATGAGACTGTGTTTGAGCAATTCCAAATTTGAGGTGCGCCCTTTAGTAAATTTCCTTTTTTAGTAAAAAAAAATAAAACAGGTCTAACAGATCTAGGCAAGATACTAATCCGACGCGAAATTTTTACGTGTCTAACAGATAAACACGAAATAGATATGAATCCAAAAATGCACGGTCCAAACACGAAAAAAACAGATCGTGTTCGTGTCATGTCCAGATTTGCCAGGTTTAGTGCACACCATATCAAAACTATATATACTAGAGAGAGAGAAAATATTGTCCTACACAACTCATCCATAAACACCTCCATTATTCACCGTCCGATTATTTGTGCACAATAGCCCAATCCTTGTATATATATATATATATATATATATATCCGATTGAGATCAAGGGATGGTGGAGAGACACCATAATACTCACGAATGAGTTGGTTTAACTGGTTGAGTTCAGAAGACTGCTACACTGAGCTGGTAGGCCTTCTTCTTCGCGCTGAACTAGTCAAGTCTTCATCGCCGTGCAGATCGATTGCCAAACTCAACGAGACTTAGACCCACAAAGTACTTGCAAACATATGAGAGAAAAAGGGGGCCGAGAAATATCCTAACGAAGCTCTTCCGACGCTCAAGTAAGAAAGTAGATAATGAAGCAACAAGAGTAGAAAGTTTAGAGATTACTTAATCCTCGCGCTCCTCTTTTCCTTGCTTTATATAGGAAGAGAAAAACGTAGGGGAGTGTAATGTGGAGACTTCACTTTTTTTCGGAGATCGTGGGATCATTGCCTCTTAGTGTGAATCCCAAAAACGTGGAGATGTGTCTTCGTAGATTCACAGCTTCATAGAGAGTATCATGGAGACATGACTTCACGGAGAGGATAATGGAGATGTGACTTCGTAGAGAGGATAGTGGAGATGTGGAGGTATAGAGATAAGTCAGCTCGCATACTAAGCTGAGCTTCTATTGAGTCGGACTTCTATCGAACTAGACTCTGATCGATTTGACCCTCTGCTAAATTGGACAATGATAGACCTGGCCTTATGCCAAACTAGACTTTTGTCGAATTGGATTTCTGTCGAACTTGACTATGATAAACCTGACTTCTTATTGAACCGTACTTCCACCGACCTAGCCTTCCCTCGAACAAGACTTCTACCTAACTGGACTTTTGTCGAATTGGCCTTTCATGTCGAACTAAACTCTTGCCGAACTAGGCTCCTGTCAAACTGGGCTCAAGCGATTATCGATCTTCAGATGTAATGATCGAGCTGAACTGGACTTGAGTTAACTCACGTCCCGTTTGACCTAGTTCATACCTTGGCTCCCCCTCAGCTATTGACTTGAGTTTGTCACCTGGTAAGGGTATTCTCCTCTATTTCACAGGCATTCCTCCTTTTGTCTAGTCGATGGAGATATAAGACACAATATACTAGACTTGTTTTTAAGTCATCACCTCGAAATCATCCAAGATAATGTTGATTAATAATGCCTATTCGAAATGATATCTCCCTTTTCACGAGATCACCTCTTCATTTTTAGAACCCGTCTGAACTGTTTCGTCGATCTACATGTTTAACGCAGTTCTCCCTTAATGGGATAGCGAAGATTTGGAGATTCGATGTGACAGTTAAGATTTCAAAAGCCATTATGGCTAATCTGACGGTGAAGATCCTGCCTCTGACACCGTCAATTGCTGATTTGATGGCCACCACTGTTTTTTCTATCCTTGTAAACCACTATTGATTTAGGGCTTTTCCATCCTTGGTGCGTAATCCTCTTCTCCGATTATCTTCTTCCTTTGTCTGTGGCCCTTGCCTCCTTCACCAATCTATAAGTCTCGCTTTGTTCTCTCCCTTGATTTTACTTCATGACTGAGAGTTCATCCTTATGGTATGAAACCACCCTCAATGCTTTTCAATCAAGATGATAGGGTAACCCTTAGGAAAGCCTTTGAAATTCTGAGCTCCCACCGGATGCGTATACCACGGCCAGATCAACTCCCCCACACTCCTCCACCCGATGGATTTGTCACTTTTGTCCATGGCCAACTAGTAGTAGGTCTTCGATTCTCTATTCCTTCCCTTTTTGGTGAGATTTCGACCTACTTCTGTATTCCCTTACAATAGTTAATCCTCAACGCCTTCAGCCTGATCTATGGGGTTGTCATCATCTTTCGTTTTTACCATCTCCCTTTGAGTGCCGAAATTTTCCACTTCTGTATTACCCCAAAGAGAAATGAACCCGAGATTTTTTATTTTGCCACTAGTCCCTCCACAACATTTCTAACTAACTTTCTGACCTCCCATAAGCATTGGAAATCGCAATACTCCTATGTCCGATCGATCCCCTTTTTTGACTGGCCTACAGATTAGAAAATGGACCTACCCTCGACCCCCAAACTGAGCCACTATAGGGAGTTGACCTCTTATCAAGAGATAGCTGAGGTCTTAACCGACTTGAGTTTCGACATCAACTTCCTACTTAAGGAGGGGCTGCTCTACTATTTTTCCTTGAGTCCCATAGAAATCGAGCTCAGTAGTTTCTCTAGGTAAGAGAAATTTGATGCATCTTTCTTCACTCGAGCATACAAATTGACACTTCTGCATTTTTCTTTTGTAGTTGAAGTTATGTTTAGAGTTTCATGTACCAAACACTTGAAGTGGGATAGAGCTCAAGTGGATCCCCCCTTAGCCCAGCTAGAAGCTCCTATCTCTGAAGATGTAGGGTCAGACTAGATATCGCCCCTCGGCCTTCCTTAGTGCCCGAAGTAGTGAGCTCGAAGGATTCCAAAGAGCCAAACTATCCTATGAATTGATGTCGGACTGAGGGACCTCCACAATACCGAGTTCCTAATAATATTATTTTAAAAATGAGATAAATAAAATAAATTTCTTTATTTATTTAAAAAGAAATTTAGTTACTTATTAGTATTTTAGTTGATAATTTTGAGATAAGATTTTATTAGATTGGGCTAAGTTTAATTAGAATATTGATTAAGTCAATTAATTTAAGCTTATATAAATGAAGCTTAGGTTAATTTTACCTAAGTTTTGGGTTGGGAATTAAACTCCCGTTTTCCTTCTGCCGCACTACGCTTCCGTCGTCACGAACCACCCACAAGCACAACACCCGTCGCGACGCGTCCACCACCACACATCCATCGTCAGCGCTTTAGGGTCTCCGGCCAGTCACAATTGTGCTCGATCATTGCGAGCTCGACCTCACCGTGAGCTCGGTTGATGCAGTCGCCCTGCATCGCCGACTCACTGCCGTCATCGCAATCCGTCGCCAAGCGCAAGGAATCTCCTGTCGGCCTCTCCTCCGGCCACCACCAGACTCGCTTCGCATGCACAACACAGGTAGGGTTGTAAACGAGCCAAGCCAAGCCAAACTTTGTAGTGTTCAGACTTGTTTGATAAGATAACCAAGCTGAGCCGAGACAAGCCTAAAATTAACCAAGCTATTGAAAAATCTGTTCAAGCTTGGCTTGGTATTTTTTTTTTTTTGAGCTTGAGCTTGGCTTGAGCTTGAATTGAGCTTGACTTGTTTAATGGGTATCAAGCTTCTAATCAAGCTTGATTCAAGCTTGAATCAAGCTTGATTAAAGCTTGTTTAAATTTGATTTATTTAAATGTTATCAAGCTCTTAAGTCAAACTTGTTTATTTATTTAAAATTTTATTAATTTAATCCTGATTTATAAATGAGTATAAATAAATTCAAAAATAATTTTTAAAAGAGTATAATCATAAATCGGCTTGTTAATATTCATGAACATTGTTCACGAACAATGTTCACGAATACTATTCACGAACATTGTTCACGAACACTGTTCACGAACATTGTTCACGAACGCTGTTCACGAACATTAACAAGCCGAACACATACGTGTTCAAGCTTGTTTATTTAATTTATCAAGTTGTTCAAGTTTGTTTATTAATTGACTTTGATGCATATTGAACGAACGTAAACGAGCTCTTACCGAGTCGAACACCAAGCTCGTTCATGAACGCTTGGTTCGTTTACAACCCTATGCACAGGCATGCCGCGATCGAGGAGTCAGCCGCATGCACGCCACCGCGTTGCCCTTCCGCCGCGCGCGCACCTCGCTCAGTTGCCCCGCGTGCCTGCCTCTACGACTGTCAATGCTAGTGTCGGCCGCCTTCCGGCTAACCTTCGCCATCGCGATCCACTCCCCTCCGCGACTAGCTCGACGCTTGCATCACCCTTCATTGTACTGTCGCCACTGCCTTCGCCACTGCTCACGAGCACACACCGAGCATCCATCACCATGCACTACAAAAAAACTGAATTTTGGCGACGAACTTTGGCAACGAAAATAATTCGTTGCAAATCTGCAACAAATTTTGCGACGAATTTTATGTTTTGTCGTAAATTTGTAACGAAATTTACGACAAAAAAAAATTGTTGCAAAAATTATAAAAATTCCAACATTTAAATTTTGTTGCAAAATTCGTCGTAAATTGGTGACGAAAATTAATTTGCGACGAAAAAATAAATTTGTTGCAAATTTCTGCAACGAAAAAAAAATTCATTGCAAAAATTTGCAACGAATTTATTTTTTCGTTGCAGATTCTGCAACGAATTCAAAAATCAATCTGCAACGGAAAATAATTCGTTGCAGAATTTTGTAACAAAAAAATAAATTCATTGCAAATTTCTGCAACGAATATAGAATTCGTCGCCAAATTGGCGACGAATATAGGATTCGTCGCCAAATTGGCGATGAAAAAATATTCGTCGCTAAATTTTCCCTAATTATCCCGTCGATCCAACTCTCTCCATTTCTTCCATCGATCCGGTCGTCTTCCTCCCGCCACCGCCCCGTCGGTAAGTCTCCCTCCCTTCCTCCCTCTCCCTTTCGACGCCGTCGCCGGAGGTGCGACGCCATGCGCTTCCTGTGCGAGCTCTTGCCGCGTGCTCGGCAGTCTCGATGTACTCGTGGCGATCTTTGCCGCGTGCTCGCATGTGGCGGTCTGCCGTAGCAAGAAGCTCACGGCACCATGCCGCGAGCACACGCGACATCGACCGTGATGAGCTCGAGCGGGCGCGTGGTGGCGGCTGGTCTTCTTCTGCGTACAGTAAGTTCTGCTGCGAGATCGCGTCAAAGAAGAGTGATCCCGAACTCGCGGCGACGGTAGCTATCCCAATTATAATATTGTGTCGTAATCTAAATATCATATTTTTTTTCATAGGTTGTCCTACTTTGAAGGTGTTTGTCAAGGTGTTCATCTAGTCGTGAGCTCATCCCCACGTTGTTTCCTTTTGGACAACAGGTTCGTGTAAAAATATTGTTTATAACATTATTTACAGTATTATGAATTCTGTTATAATTTTTATCCGTAATGTTTGATTTTAAGTAATTTAATTACTGTTAGTAGATCATAATTTGTTCGAAATAATGATATTATAATTTGCAATTAAATATCACACAAAATCATATTTAGTATTAGAAAAATTTAATTAATGTTGAGTATAAATTTATGGTTAGATTGATATGTATATGGATGAAGTTAATTTGGAAGAAATGAAAATTAATCATTGTTGATATAATTTCGAATACAGGATCGATGGAGAGAGAACGAAGTTGGATGCATAAAAAAAATTTATCAGAACGTCGTGGTTTAACCGATGAATTTATAATTGGGTTGGAACAATTTTTGAGATTTGCTACTAATAATTTTGAGTTTATGGATGGGAATAAGTTAAGGTGTCCGTGCAAAAAATGTTATAATGGTAAATTTTTCCAATGTGATAAAGTTCGAGAACATCTTTGTAGATTTGGTTTTACGCCAAATTATTATAATTGGACTTGTCATGGTGAACCGTTTATATCCGATGAAGAGGTTGGACGAAACATACAAAGGACAGTTAGTGGAGAGCAAGTATATTACGATCAATTCAATCTGTACCAGAGGATGATAGTTGATGCAGTTGGTCATAATTTGAATAGCGAACCAAACGCGACAAGTGCTAGTTATCCTCAAGCATTTGAACACATGTATAATAATTATTCAACACCGTTGGAGGAGGTAGAAATTACTGGTGGTAATGAAAATGTGCACAATGAGCCATATATAAAATTTCAAGAAGTATTGAGAGTTGCAGATGAACCCGTGTGGTTCGGTTGTGACAATCATACAAAATTATCTCTCACCACAAGATTGTTGAATGTTAAAGCTGAGCATAATGTGTCAGAAGAATATTTTAATGATTTTGTTCAAGTTATTGGAGAAGTATTACCGCGTGATCACATAATTCCGAATGATTTTTACAGTATGAAAAAACTTGTGAAAGATTTGGGTCTTCCGGTGCAAAGAATTGATGTTTGCAGAAATGGTTGCATGTAATATTGGGGAGATAATTGATACGAACGATTAATGAATTGTCGCAATACCGTTCCCCAAATTATTTACCGAACCCCCTAACTACACTAATGCAGTATAGGACTGACTCGGGTCATCTCCCAACGAACCTAATGGCTGGACGTTTGTTTTTAAACAGAAGTAAACACTGGGGGTTTTTACAATTATCAAAACAATTATTCTAAGCTAACCTAATGCAAGAACGATTCAACCTTGCACTGCACTGTCACTATACGATGCAATGGTCAAACAATTCTGGTAAACAGACATGGAAATTAAATCTGCAGGAAGTAAATCTAACTACCCAATAACAATTAACAAACAACTATCCTAATGCGCAAAAGTAAATGATCACGCACCGCACTGTCACTATACGGTACAATGATCGAACAAATGTGAACAATTCAACCAAGCACCGCACTGTCACTATACGAACGTTGATCAAACAAATACTAAAAATGCAAGAAGCGAAATGCAATAAGCGAAATGCAATTCAACCGTAACCGCGATCTGTCACTATACGACACACTGGTCGAATGTAAATGAAAACTAACCTAAACATGATCAACATAACATAACAAATTAACCGTAACAAAACAAACATGATAAGGTAAAATATCCAATTAAATGGACTGAATCAAATATAAGTAATCGGTAACTTACGATGGCGACAATAAACCGAACCCCCTCCGTCGATGGATTACGGATGCGTCCTAATCCCGCACCGCTGAAAAGTGTCGAATGCGGAGGGATGTGAACACTCGCGGGCCGTGAATGGCGAGCTCTAATCCCTGCTAGTGGATGGAATGTCGGCGGTGCGGCCTAATTCGGCCGCGGAATGGATGGAATCGCCGAACAAAGTGGTGGAAAACCTCTTCACCGGCGGATGACAAGCTAAAACTGCCTAATCCCGGCAGCTGATGATGGCAGAGATGAAGCGGCCTAATCCCGGTCGCCGGAAAGTAATGGAATCGCCGGTGATAGAGCCGACTCGCCGAATCCCGCTGCCGCTTCGCTCCGGCCACCGTCCAATCACATGATCGATCGTCCGCCGAGGCTCGCCTGGGATCATCGCTGGCTGTCGGAGGGAAGGTCGTCGGAAGGGGATGCCGGACTGTCACCGCCGATCGTGGGGAAGAAGATGCTGCCGCGCGTGGAAATGGGGAAGAAGACGCTGCGGCTCGAGTTGCCGCCAGGGGGATATGGAAGGACCTTCTTCCCGCTTCGCTTTCGCCGCGCCCGCGATCCCGCCGCCGGAATGGAAACGGAAGAGGATGCCGCCGTTCGTCGCGAGGAAGGAGACCTTTCGTGAAGTTTCTGCGCCGCCCTCTTGGAAAGTTAGGAAAGGTAGGTTATTAAATGAATTCTTTGAGCCGTCCGATCTGAACTTCATCTGATCCCACCGGCCCATTAGATCTAGGGCTAAATGAAGCTAATTAATCCAATTAAGGGTTGTCATCCAATGAGACTTCCACGACTTGAATGGATGGATCGATCAATCGAAGGCTAATCACGATCGGTCGAATCCGGATGAACGGTCAAGATGTCCAGATCTAAATGTATGGACCAGATCACTCCAGATTTAGATGGATGGCTCAGATCAATCGCTTTCCTCGGACGGTCCATAATGCTTAGATCTGAACCCTTGATTTAATTTGCCTTCTGATCTGGATGAAGGGCTCAGATTAAATCATCTTGAAATGTCCCCTAGGACCCTAGATGAAGCCATATTTGATCCAACTCGAGTCTAGTCCAGTGGCTCATCTCGATCTCCTACAACCAAAGATAAAATTTGCATATAAGTCCAAAAATTAGGAGAATTTACAATAAGGTCCAAAAATATATCCAACTCATAAAACATGTAAATAATCAATAATAAATCACTCGAGAGGATAAAAACAGTGATATTAAGGACCAAAATAATACAACAAAATGACAGTTATCAATAATGCAGATTTAGAGACTTGCAAATTCTATAGTCAATGCAGGTACAAGAGTACCACGAGATCAAATCATAATAAGCGATTAAAATCATTTAGACAAATGTTCTATTTGCCTTTAACTCCTAGATTGCAAAGGCTTTATGCTTCAAAGGTGACTGCTGAACACATGACTTGGCATGCAAATCATGAAACAGAGAATGAGCTAATGTGTCATCCATCTGATGTAGAGGCGTGGAAAAATTTTGATCGAACATATCCTGAGTTTGCAAATGAGACCCGAAACATCAGGTTGAGTCTATGTGCTGATGGATTTGCTCCATTTGGCAAATCAGGAAGAACGTATTCTTGCTGGCCAATTATTGTAACTCCGTACAATCTTCCTCCTAGTATGTGTATGAAAACACCTTATATGTTTTTAACATTGATTGTGCCTGACCCTCATAATCCGAAGAAGTTAATAGATGTTTACATGCAACCGTTGATTGCCGAGTTGATCCAACTATGGGACGTGGGTGTTTCCACGTATGATGTTCATACTAATCAACTGTTCACAATGAGAGTTGCACTTCTTTGGACCATAAATGATTTTCCTGCTTATGGGATGTTATCGGGCTAGAGTACTGCGGGGATTTTAGGATGTCCAATATGTATGGAGAGATCAAAGTCATTCAGATTGAAACACGAAAAGAAACCGAGTTATTTTGATTGTCATAGATAATTTTTATCGCCAAATCATAAATTTAGAAGAAATAAAGAAGAATTTACTAATAATAAAATTGAAAGAACACCTCCACCAATGAGATTCACGGGTCAAATTTTATGGCAAAGAGTGCTTAACTTTCCATCTGTTATTGAAGACCCCAATGTCACAACATATGACTATGGAATTACGTATAAATGGACAAAACGGACAAAACGGAGTATTTTTTAGGATTTACCGTATTGGCAGAGTAATTTGATTCGTCACAATCTTGATTTAATGCATATTGAGAAGAATGTTTTTGAAAATTTGATAAATACGGTGATGGATATAACTGGAAAAACAAAAGACAATCTGAATGCAAGAAAAGATTTGTGTCTCATATGTAAACGACCTACCCTTGATATTGATGCAAATAGTAGGGGACCAAAACCGAAAGCAGTTTATACATTGAATAAGGATCAGAAATGGATTGTTTGTGAATGGTTGAAATCGTTGAAATTTCCTGATGGTTATGTCTCAAATCTTGGTAGATGCGTTGATTTGAAGGAATGCAAATTTATGGGTTTTAAAAGTCATGACTGTCATATATTCATGGAAAGATTAATTCCTATTGCTTTGAAGGAACTGTTACCAAATTTTGTTTGGGGTGCAATTACGGAATTAAACATTTTTTTTCATGATATTTGCTCGATAATACTGAGTCATTCGCACATGGATACATTAGAGAGCGACATTTCGATTATTATGTGTAACTTAGAAAGGATATTTCCACCGACATTTTTTGATTCAATGGAACATATTTTGGTTCACTTGTCATATGAGGCTAAAGTTGGAGGTTCTGTTCAATTTCGATGGATGTATCCGTTTGAAAGGTGATTTTTTTTGACTTTTTTCTCGTTGTTATTTCATTTGGTCAAATCTAGTCTAATTTATTTGCTAATAAATTTTATTGTATTACTCTTAGATTCCTCTATCACTTGAAAAAAAAAGTGAAAAATAAGGCTCATGTTGAAGCTTCTATAGTTAATGCTTATATTGTGGAGGAAGTTACAACTTTTGCATCGTATTACTTTGAACCTCACGTTCAATGTAAGAGTCGGAAAGTAGGAAGAAACAATGAGGGTCTCATTGATCCATATTTGAGGGCATTCTCAATTTTTAATTACCTTGGTCGACCAAGTGGATCTTGTACAAGTAGATACTTAACTAGTCCCGAGTGGCGAGCAGCCCATACATATATTTTATTGAACTATCCAGAAGTAACATCGTATTTCGAGTAAGTATATAATAGTTATATTAAACATTTTATATATCATAAAATATTGTTCATGTTTTATTTAATTATATTGTAGGATTTTTCAAACTCTATATTCGGAGCTTCCGGAGCATGAGTTTAATAATTTCTGTGATGAAGAATTTGCACAATGGTTCAAAAATTATGTAAGTAGTATATGATAGTAAATTTGATAAATCTTGTCTGATGACACATATTGATTTTACTTTAGGTTTATGATAATCACTGCCACATTGAGCAAGACCTAATAAACAGTCTGTCATGGGGTCCAAATTCAATGGTTAAAACTTGGTCCGCATATTTCATAAACGGATATAATTTTCATACTCAAGCTTATGGAACTGAGAAAACTACAATGAATAGCGGAGTTTGTGTTCAGTTATCTATTGATGGAGGTGCAAGGAATGAATTTTACGATTTACTAGATGAAATTTTAGAGGTGGCGTATCTAGGCTCAGATTTGCGAGTTATTTTATTTATGTGTCGTTGGTTTAACCCTATCAAAGGCATGAGGGTGCATCCACAGTTTAATTTGGTTGAAATTAACTACAAAAAAATATACAAGAGGTACGAACCATTTGTATTAGCACAGCAAGCGATTTAAGTATTTTATGTTTCATATCCTAGTCTGAGAAGAGACAAAAGTGATTGGTGGGCAGTTTGTAAAACAAAAGCACGTAATAAAATTGAGGAACATTGGGAGGACATAACCTATCAACAAGATGAAGTTGTCAATACATTTCATATCGAACAGTATAATATTTCAACGTTACGAGATCCCAGTGACATTGTAATAGACGTTGATGCAAGTGAACTGAATGAGTATGAAGATGAAGATTTCAATGATGAGGATGAGGATGAGGATGAGGATGAGGATGACGATTAGACGCATTATCAGGTCGAAAATTTTATTGCAGACTTCGATTTCTAATTATTGGTAATTTACTTTTTAATTTATTGAATACCAATTATGTTTTAATTTACTGTGTTATTCGAAATTCCATATATTTGATATGCTAATGATTTTTTTTTTATTTAGGGTCATCCAGTTGCTATGAATATGGTAATATTTTCATATTTTTCCTATTAATAATTCGATATGCAATTGCATTTTTTTTCGGTAATATTCTTATTATCATGATTGTTAGTTTCGACGTGGCGGTCATAGACGTAGTAGTGATGGAAGATCACAGTCTTCCTCTGCTTCAGCACCCACACATTCTGATGCTCTTGAAGGAAATATGCCCTCCACCTCTTTCTCAGTTGCAGGATCCTTTGATTCTCAACATATACCTGCTAATGTTTCTTCCCCGGTACAATAATCACTCATGGAGAGAGAAGATACGAGAGAGTTTATATCTCCGCGAGGAGATTCGTAAGTATTCAAGTTCTATAATATCTATATTAAAATTTTAATACAATATGTTTTTTTAAAGTATATGACGGAGTTTATTTTTGGTTTATGTTAGATTTACAAATTCTATACGTGTTATTCACGAGGTAAATAAAATAGTGAATAACCATTGAGCCGACGCTTCTATGACTTATACAAGCACGCCGGAAGAATTTAAAGTTCTGTAGTGGAATGAGTTCAAGGTAACTTATTTCAATCATTTAGTATATGAAATTGCAGTTAATATAATCAATTTTTATTTTCCTCTACTGCAGCGGGTATTTATTTGGGAGGAGACTGAAACACTAGAGATTAGGAGGATTTTTAAGAAAAAATATGGTGATCATATTAGAAACATACTAAATCATGCAAAAACTAGAAATAAGAAACTGCACTGTATAACTGAGGAGAATTAGAATAAAATTATTGCGCATTGGGGATCAGATGAAAGTAAGCGGAGGAGTGAACAGAATAAGCAAAATCAGAATTGTAACTCCGGCGTTGTCTGCCACGTATGCAGGAGGATCCATAAATATCGATGAGCATAGACATCGATTGGTGAGTATTTTCAATTTATGGTTTTGTAATCTAATACTCACTAATTTATAAATATTAACTGTTTAATTTGTTTAGGCCAAGGAGACGGGAACTAAGCCATTATTTATTGACACTTTCACCCGTATATTCCAAAAAAATGATAAAACATAGAGTGGGGAAAGAGCTAGAACAATAAAGGTGTGTAATTGTAAAAATTTAATTTCTTATGTTAATATTTAATTCTTTTTTCTTTCACAATAGAAGAAATACGATGAACTTTCACAAAGAAATTCAGGAGCAAGTGATGATGGAGTCGAATCGGAGCCATCTGTTAGCAATATAAATTTATGGCTTAAAGCATCTGGAGGACCGAAAAGTGGAAGAATACTTGGACTCGGCTCTTTGAGCCGATCCTATAGAGTCTCTGGTGCTTCTTCTTCATCCTCTCCAGCATCAAAAGCCCAAGTTATTCAATTAACCGAAGAGGTTAATCATTTGAGAAAGTTACTAGCGTAGAAGGAAACTGAATCGAGAGAGAACGCTCAGAAAGTTCAAGACTTAAATGAAAAGATGAACGAATTTCAAAGGCAACAAATATTTATTATGCAACATCTTCAGTTAACGTCTAGCTCAAATCAACTTCCTCCTTCTAGCTCTGCTCCTCCTCCGCCTGATCCCTGTCATGGAGAAAATGATGATGTATTTTTTGATGACGATGGTGATGATGTTGGTTATCTTTGACTGTATTTGTGAAAGTTTAATTGTTAACTTCTTGGCTTATGACATATGTCATATTTATGTTTTTATAAGTTTGTTGTATTTAACTGTTGCCTGATGATAATGGTACGATAGACCTTTGGATGTATTTGTTATATGTATAAATTTATTTGATGTCCATATTATTGTTTGTTGTATAATTGTGTTAATATTGTTGTGTGTTTGTTGTAAAACAGCGAAAAAAGATTAATTTCAAATATTTTTTTTAATTTTTCTCTAGATTTGCAACGAAAATACAATTTTCGTTGCAAATTTATATGTATCAGTCGACTGATGTAAACATTCAGTCAACTGATACTTAAGAAACTCCGCAATCCAAAATTATTTTGGCCATCAGTCGACTGATATACAATATCACCGATCGATGTCGGCCGATCTTGTTACGTAACGCCTGAGAAATCGACGAGTCGATCTTGAACCGCGGTCGGTCGATGGATATGATTAGTCATTGTCATCAGCAACTCACGTAACGCCCGTAGCCATGTTAGTCTAATCGCCGCGATCGATCGGTGATGAATACATCATCGTGATAATCTTACAATGAATTTTTATTTTCGTCGCTAAAATTGCAACGAAAAAAAAATTTGTGGCCAAATTTAATTTTATTTGTTAATCTCGTTCATCAGATTTTGGCGACGAATATTTTTTTCGTTGCAAATTTGGCGACGAAAAAAATATTTCGTTGCCAAATTTGCGACGAAAAATATATTCGTCGCTAAATTTCATTATATTGGGCGGAGATGGATGCGAGAGTTTTGCGACGAATAAATATTTCTTCGCATATTTGGCGACGAAAAAATTTATACGTCGCTAATTTGGCGTCGAAAGTATAATTCGTCGCCGAATTCGGCGACGAAAATAATTATTCGTCATCGAATTCGGCGACGAAAAGTATTATTTGTCGTAAAAATTTGCGACGAATCTTCTTTTCGTCGCCAAATTAGCAACGAAACATTTATTCGTTGTCAAATTTGGCGACGAATTTTGCAACGAAATAATTATTCGTTGCAATTTAGCGATGAAATTTATTTTTTCGTTGCAGAATTTAGCGGTGAATTATTTGCAACGAAAATTTTTTCGTTGTAAAAAAATTTTACAACGAATTTTTTTATAAATTTCGTTGTAAAATTCGTCGTAAAAAATGAATTTTTTTTGTAGTGATGGTTGTCGTTGCCAAGGGTCAGCCGCCTTTCGGTCAGCCTCCAATCACTGTGATTGCGACTGCAAGTCCCGACGCTATTAGTGTCGAGCTTTGCTAGGGATACAAGCATGTTCACAACATCATGGCCGCCTTTCGCACCGACCCTGCCAATGCGTGCTCACAACACCATCGTCGCCATCTCGTCAGAGTCGCCAGGGATTTCCACCACCAATTTTTGCCTGACCACGAGTGGAATCTGGCGCGTCGAAAATCCCTACGATATATGATTTTTGATTTAAGATTAAGCGGATTAATTAGTTGGGTTATGGTTTGATTAAGTAATTAGATCACTGGATTGAACAGTGAATTTAATTAGTTGGATTAAAATAATTAATCTAATTAATTAAATATGGTACGGATTTAACAAAATAATTAAGTATATAAATTGAGTTAAGGGATAACTAAATTCAAAAGTAGACTAGAAAATCAATTAAAAGATTTATTGAATTATTAGATAGTTAAATTAATAGTAGATTAACTGATAGTTGAGTTAACAATGAATTAATTATAACAAAGTTGAAAACTGAAGCAAATCCTCGGATTAGAAGATAGCGAGGACGTTCTACAGTCAGAGGTGGGTGGTTCTTTGACTTCTTTAGAATTTAGTGCATGATTATTTTGATTGCATTGTTTACTTAGGTTATATTATGTTTACACTTTATGTTCTTTCTAGTATTATGTTGACCTTTTAATGACTTGACTTTTGGATGCTTTACTTAGTTTCTGAGTTGCTTCTCATCATTAACATATAGTTATTTATTTTAGTATTTGAGTGATATTATGATTATGTGCTTATTTATTGCTTCGGTATAAATTAGTATATGTAACTGGTATATGTTTATTTAATTATTATTTCGGTTGATATTTTGATTGAGACTAATAGAGATAGTAAAATTTAGATGAGGTTATTCCTTAGGAGCGAATTCTAAGGAATGAAACAACATTAATAGAATCCTAGGTGTTAGAACCCTATGCGTAATAATTCGGATGTGCTTATTGGTAGATGTTATTAGTATATATTTATCTATTTATTATTTCGGTTGATATTGTGATTGGATCATTAGAGGTAGTATGATTAAGATGAGATTAGTCCTTAGAGGGTATATACCATTTCTCATATCTCGGCTGCTAACTATATCTTCCATTCGTGATTGAGAGAGTCTACAGTAGAATTTCCCTATGGTTGCTTTGTATATATGTAGTCGATTGTGTTTCCCATTCATGGTTGAGAGAATCTACTGTAGAGTTATACTCTGACACTTGTTGGATCGAGAAGCGTCGCTAGAGGGGGGTGAATAGCGAGTGTAAAAATTTTCGTTCGTTTCGATACTTGAGTTACGCAGCGGAAAGAATAAAGAGACAAGTTTATTTTTACTTGGTTCACAACCCAGCGGCTGCTACTCCAAGGCCCTAACAGTCCTAGACTGCGTACGGAGGGCAAAACACTAAAAGATCTCCTCCTCATTGGAGGGAGGTAGGAGATAACGATCACAAAATCGGAAGTACGAGAATGAGGCAACAAGCCTACCTCACCTCGTTACGATTAAAATAAAGAATTCAAAAGATATTACTTGTTGCTGCTGTCGACGAAGAAGATGGAAGCTTGGCGTCGCGTCGACGTTATGACGGTGTTGTAGGAGCACTTGAGAATAATGTTGATTGATGTTTGGGTTGGAATCCTCTCCTCCTTTTATAGAGTTTGGCCTCAGAATAAGTCTCCTCATCTTTTGGAACAGATCATGAGGTTGTACTAAATTTTATCGCGAAGTAACCGCATCAAATATTATCCGTTTTGACCTAAAAGGTCGATTAAATCGCCATCACGATCGATGATGCCTTCCATTAGTCGATGAGCATCGCCTAATGATGACCATGATCGCTAACCGACCACTTTCTTGCAATAAGAGGTTAGCACGGAAAATGATAAATATGATGGTTTCTTACCGTCCGATCTCGGCCTAGACATTCCACAGGAAGTCTTAGTCGGATCGCCACCTACGGTCATCTCCGTACAGAGGACACGACCTTACCATCTCTCACTCACACGAGCTTACCTCTGGTCCTTTAAGATCTGTCGCTTTGCTTCCGGTCTTCCACCTAGGTTCTTCGACTCCCACGAAGTTCCCTCGGTGTTGCCCGACCACCACAACTCCCTCTGGGTGTCACTGACCTTCGGCTTAGCTTAGCCTTTCTGCACATTTGATTTAGCTCGTGAGACAACGATATAAACTTAACTTTGTGTCTTTGCCATAATCAAAACATAGGTTCGATTATCTGGTGCCCCTGCACCAACAGCACTACCCGTTCGAAGTTAGCGGTAGTTGGAATCGTGTGTCGTCTGTAGCTAGATAGCTACCTTACATCTTAAGTGCCCACGAAACCCGTTCGTGGTAGCATGTTGTTGCATGCACGATTGAACAGGTAGAAATAATATAATTTAGACGAGATTATTCCTTATAAGGGAATGTAAGGAATGAAACATCATTTTATGGAGCACGTGCTTATTAGTAGATTTTTTATCTTTATCGGCCTTGATAGGCGTTTTATGTTAATTAGTTGGGTTGGAACCATAGGATTAACCACCTCGACGTGATTCTGAGTAAATTTATGATCTTTATCGACCTTGGTAGACATTTCATATTAGAGGTGTTGAAACCCTCGCTTAACCACCTCGACGGGCTTATTAGTAGATTGATGATCTTCATCGACTTTGATAGACGTTTCATACTAGACAAGTTGGATAACCCTAGGCTTAACAACCTAAGATAATCGACTGCCCATGAGACTCATTCGTGGTGGCATGTTATTGCGTACAGACGATAACTAGATAGTTATATACTCTGACTGCCCACGAGACTCATTCGTGAGCCGCCACGGTCGGTCAGTCCGGTCGAAATCGCCGGTCGGGTTGACAAAATACCGAGCCCTTAAGCCCCGTGGCGGTTATGATCCGGTTAATGGAACCGCCCGGTTCGGTCCGGTCGATCCGGTCCGGGTTCGGGTCCGATCCGGTTAATCGTCGTCTTAGTTAAATAAATAAAAAATTAAAGAATGATGTAAATAATTAAAATTAAAAAAATTACACAATTAAACTTATAAAAACTCTATCAAATATTTCATTATCTCAATAAAAAATATATTACATCTTGGACTTAAATAAAAAAATCAAATACATTTCAATTTTCATTATATTCAATCAATTTCAGTCGTATTCGGTATTTCCTCCCATCGTCGTAGTTCCGGATGTTCCTTCTGTTTCGTCTTGGTCTTCTTTGTCACTTTTAATATGTTGGGTTCGACTTGCAGATTTTGACCAATCATTGAGTAAACATTACGCTTCCAAATTTTCCGGCCTTAAGCTAGAACGTCTCTCGTCCAATGTATTTCCTCCGATACTAAAAGCTTGTTCCACTGCAAAGCCAAATGGACAAGCTAGAATTTCTTTTGCCATTATAGATAAGATTGGAAATATTTGAGTTATTTGCGACCATCATTTTAGAATGTCGAAGCTTTCTTCATCTGCATCACTAAAATCAAAAGAAGTGGTAAAATAATTCTTAAGTTCCTGACTAGAACTTGAGGATCCTCGTGGACGTTTAGTTTGTTGCCTTAATAACAATTGTGCTTTAGTGAGTTTAGAAGTAATAATACTAGTTGTAGTGGATTGATGTATTTCGTGTTCAATAGTTTGTTCACCATATTTAATGTTATATTCATTATAAATATCATGTAAATGAGTTTTAATATTAAACAAAATCAAAGAAATATTAGGAGCAATTTCGGTAATAGGGCTTAAAGATTCATAATATAATGCTAACATATCTTACAAATCATCTAATTTAAGTCTAGGATCTAAAACAAAATCACATAAAAATATTTAAGGAATGTTTAAGAAATATTTTTTCTATTTTTCTTTCATTACATAAATACATTGTGTTAAATAAGTATCATTTGATTGAATATGTTCATTAAAAATACATGCAATATTACAACAATGTGTTAAAACTAAATGTGAAGTTGTATAATAAACACCTGATAATTGGTCACTAGCATCACTAAAAACTTTTAAAATTTCACAAATACTAGTGCATATATTTCATTGATTTGAAAACAAATAAATATCATGTGATTGAACATGTTGATGAAAAAATATACATAATAAATCTTTATATTCAAAAGTAGATAACAACAATTTATAAGTAGAATTTCAACGAGTTGGAACGTCACGTGCAAACCGTTTAAGCTTCATACCATTTATTTTACAAAATTTTCTCCATTCTTTCATAACTTGAGGATGTGTCCATAAATAATGAATTGCACTCCTAATTGGTTGAATATGTGATCCTAAATTTTTAAGTTCACCTTGAACACACAAATTTAAAATGTGACATGTACACCTAATATGAAAAAATCTTCCACCTATTGATGGTTTACATATATCAATAAGTTCACTAATACTAGAGGTATTTACACTAGCATTATCAAAAGAAATTGAAAAAACTTTAGAAGTTAGACCATATTCTTCTAAAATAACAAAAATAAGTTGTGAAATATTTTGTGTCGTGTGTGTTTCGTTAAAACATCTATATGCTAGAAATCTTTTTTGAATGTCCCAATTATTATCAATCCAATGACAAGTAATACCCATATATGAACAACTTTTTCAATGATCACTCCAAATATCGGAACACAAAGAAACTTTACTGTTTAAACTAGAAAATTCTTTAATCAATTTTTTTTTTGTTTTAAGACTAATTTTAAAAGTGTGCGTTTTAGGGTATTTCTTGGGATACATTTAATAGAAGGATTTGCACTTGTAGAAAGTCAATTTTCAAAAGATAATTTATCACTAAAACTAAAAGAAAGTTGTTCAATCGCACAAAATTTAGCAGTTTCTTCTCTAAATCTAGTTTCGTCAAATTTAAAAAGTTTAAATTTGTTACCCCAACCCGATTGAGAAGAGAATGTCGGAATTTGAGTTTGAGAACGATCGATACCAATTTCCACTGGATGATTTCTCTCCACATGTCGAGTAAGGGTTCCGTAACCTCCTCATTGTTGAAATTTGTAACATTTCGAACAATATTTGTATTTTGCTTGCATATCACCGGAAGGGAGCGTTACTTTTTCGAAATGTTTGGTGAAGATATCGGATGCGGGGCGAGGCACTCGAGTTGGTCTTGTAGCCGTAGAACCCGCCATTCGTACTGGATGTATTGCTCATACTTTCTTGACTTTGATGATGATGACATATTTGATATTCATCACCGGAAATATCAAGATCATAGTCGCCGATATCGAATTGAGGTGAATCGCCGCCTTGCTCGAACTCGAACTCGGGCGGTGGTGGCATTATGCTCTTTCCCTTTCTGGCACCGGCCGCACCCTTACGACTTGATCCGGCTCCAGACATTTATAAAAATATGACTTGAGACTTGAAAGCAAATGAGGGAATGAGAATTAGAGAAGAGAAGTTGTGATTTGTGAACAAATAAAAGGGAGTGGAGGAGTATTTATAAAAAAAAACATAAAAAAACAAAAAAAAATCCAACGACCGACCCGCCGGGTCCGGGCCGGGCCGACCCGGCGGGTCGGCCGTTGCACAACGGCCACGAAATCGTGGCCGTTGATCATCAACGACCACGAAATCGTGGCCGTCGATTTTTTTTTTAAAATAAAACGGTCGACCCGCCGGGTCCGGTTCGGGCCGACCCGGCGGGTCGCCCGTTGCACCACAACGGCCACGAAATCGTGGTCGTTGATCATCAACGGCCACGAAATCAAGGCCGTTAAATTTTTTTTTTTTAAATCGTCGGTCCGTTTCGGACCTAATAGGCGGTCCGATCACGGGGCCAGGTCAAACTCGTTGACCTGGTTAACCGGACCGTTGACCACGGTCCGGTTCCGGGTCGGACCCGGACCTTGGCCAGGTCTACTAATTCGTGGTAGCATGTTATTGCATGCAGTCAATAGCTAGATAGCTATATACTCTATCTGCCCACGAGATCCATTTGTGGTAGCATGTTGTTACCCGCAGATATTGAGTATTTATATCACTTGTCTACCCACGAGTCTCGTTCGTGGTAGCATGTGGTTGCGTGTATACAGTGCTCTGTATATTGCCTATCTACCCACGAGTTCCATTCATGGTAGCATGTTGTTGCCCGCAGATAATGCCCCTTTGTATTACCTCGAGAGTCATGAGGCTTTGTCGCGGTATCTTGATGGGCATTGTTTGCAGGTTTGCAGTTGGTTGTGTATGTCACAGGTACATTTATTATATTGTTGACCAGGTTAGTTGCAGATTGATACTGGTGTTGGTGCAATCGGCCCAGGTCACGATTGACCAGGACTCGAGTTTGACTCGAGTGATGTTTTGATGTTTCGACAAAAACATATGACAATGTAATTCTCATGGGAAAGTCCAAGTCTTGTGTACTTGGCATGAAAAGTCCAAGTGGAACACTTGGCATTTGGTAAAGTCCAAGTCTTGAGTACTTGGCATGAAAAGTCCAAGTGGGACACTTGGCACATGAAAAGTCCAAGCATGGGTCTTGGCAATGTAAAAGTCCAATAAGTCCAATGGTTGGCGACGTAAAGTCCAAGCGGAGTCTTGGCGGCGTAAGTCCAATGTGCCTTGGCGGTGTAGACACCGTTAGCATGACATAGCCGACGGAAGCACCTAGAGGCTAGCGTGATGGATGAACAAGTCATGGATGACTTGGAGGGATCCGAGAGGCGTGAGGCTGATGGAGGTGGCTAGAAGGCTTAGGTCTAGGCTAAGGGTGGTCTAGCAAGTATGGGGGCACCATACTTGGGTTAAAACCTCATTTTTGAGGTTGACAGTTGACTGACATTATGGCCGGTTCGACTGTCGTGAGTCGACTTGAGTTCGACTGCCAGTTTAGAGCTAGAAATGCTCTGGCCGACTTCATCGAGCAATGATCGCGATCAGCGATCGACGGCCAAGGGCTCAAATGATCGAATCAATGTCGAGCATCAGTCGGCTGAGTAGCGGGCTAGACTGGGCGATGGCGGCAATCGCCAAGAGATCCGTTGGAGTTTTTCCAGCGTGGATCGAGTCGTTGTCTCACGACAACAGTGGCATCAGTCGACTGGTAACTTATGGCAGTCGACTGATGGGCGGAAATCCAAGTCGCGCGCAAGGATAAAAGGAGCTCAACGGGAGGGTTTTTTGCATCAGTTCTTAAGCGATTTCTTAGACGTTTTTGAGGCGATTTACTGCTGCAAATCAAGGTCTTCAACCACGGTTCAAGCGATCAACAAGCAAGTAATCCAAAGGCATTTGTAAAGTTGTTTTCTTTACTAGTTTTGCATTGTATTATTGTATTCCTTTCGTTTATTGTTGTAAACGTTTATACGAGGTTTCTCCGCCTCCGACTTGTTGTCGAGAAGGAGTTTATTGATTAGTGATTGCATTGGCATCGCTAGAGCTCGTTAGAGCTCGATCCGTGGAGTAGGAACCGTGTGGTTCCGAACCACGTTAAATCTTCGTGTTATTGTGTTTGTGTTGTTCATTTCGTTATTGTTATTATATATATTCTGTTGTGCTAACGAAACTTGTAGACACAAACACGCAATCGAATTCCATCTACAAACGATCAACGCGCTATTCACCCCCCCTCTAGCGGCCTCAATTCTCCAACAAGTGGTATCAGAGCCCGGGGCTCTTTTACGGACTAACCGCCGAGAGCTAAGACAAAGAGGCTAGAGGGTGAAGATGGAAGAACCATTGGGATGGGACATCAACACCCCAATTCCCTATTCCTTCTATGGATGAGAAGGTTTCAATTCTTGGAAGGCGAGAATTGAAGATTTTTTTATGATGAGAGACCTTGAGGAGTGGTCCGCATTGATGGAAGGATTTGAGTATCCTAAGGGACCAAAGGGAGGGTTTCTCAAGAAGAAGAAGTGGAGTGAGGAGCAACTCCAACAATTCGATAAAAACAAGAAGGTAATCAAATTCATTTTTGATTTAATTCCTAATGACCTCTTGTGTAGTCTAGGTGACTATGTGAATGCCAAGGAGCTATGGAGTGATTTGGCCAAGCTCCATGAAAACCCTCAACTGGTCCAAGAAGAAGAAGAAGATGTAGAATGCTCATCGGTTCAATCGGAAGAGGCCGAAGAAGCAAGCTCCTCCTCACAAGCAAGTGAGGATTCGGAAGTTGAAGAAGAGTCAACATTCGGGTCAAGAGGAGAGGGTGAAGAATTGGAGGTTGAGAGGCCATCAATCTCCAAGGAGGAGGTAGAAGTGGAAGAAACATCCACCTCAAGGATTGAGGGGGAGGAGAGAATTTCCACTCCGGAGCAACAAGAAGAAGCTCAAACTCCGGCACCTTCCACCTTGGACCTAGGTAACTCAAACATATCAATTTGTAATAAAAATCATATCATATATTTTGAGTGTAGAGAAGTCGGGCACTACAAGAGCAAGTGTCCAAAGAAGGTTAGGAAAGCTCCACCGACACCAAAAGTCAAGGATGCCGATGCCCCAAGTCAAAAGAGCAAGGAGCATATCATATGCTTCAAGTGCAACTCAAAGGGGCATTACTGGAGTCAATGTCCTAGGGGGAGCAAAAAGACCCAAGAAGGAGCTATACATGTAGGGGGAGCCTCCAAGGCAAACCCTAAGGTATATTTCAATAATGCACCTTCTAGATTTAATAGTCTAAAGCATGCTAGGAATTTTAATTCCCTTGCAATTCATAAAGAGCATGCTAGAAGTAAGGAATTTTGCTTAGGTGCTAAAAATGTTTACCTTAGGAGTAAGGAGAAATTTGGGACTAATGTCCCTAAAAATATTTTACCTAAGGAATCAATTAGGAAAATAGGAGAACATCTAGATCTAAATCCTAAATGGACTAGGCATATGCCTAGAAAGTCTCATGCCCATGGTTTAAATCAAAATTCTAAAATTGGGAAATTAGAATTAGAGAATCAAGTCTTGAGGTCAAGGCTTGAAAAACTTGAAAAGACCCTAAATAAGATACAAAATCAATTTAAAGGGTCTAGTGGTCAAAATCAAGGGTCCAAAAGTCAAAGTCAACACCTAGGACCTAAGAGTCAAAAGTCAACCAAGGGCAAGCAAGGTTTGGGTCACAAACCTAAGCCTAAAGTGGTTTATCATAGTGTCCCATTTGACTATGGAACACAAACTAGGTCTAAGAAGACCAAGGTCAATAGGGAAGTCATCCCTAAGGTTGACCAAAGGTTGTGCCTAGTGGCTAGGGTTTCTAAGAAACCTAGGGTGGCCACTAAGAAGGTTGTAAGGGGAGTTACCCCTAGAGTCAACCTAGGTAAGACCCAAATGACCAAGGCTAACAAGCCTAGGAGGGTCATTAGGAAGGTATCTAGGGAGGTTATCCCTAAGGAATACCTAATTAACCCTAGGAGCTCAAATCGGTTTTGGGTTCCTAAGAGCGTGATTGATTCACGCTAGATGGGTTTAGGGTGTGCCAACCTTGATTGGATGGGTAGTTAACTCAACCATGGTAAAGGTGGCACTTTAGGATATTTTCAAGGTTATGGTTACCTTGGAAATAGATTTAAATCAATATCCTAAAAGATTTTAGGATGTGTCAATGCACTTTTGAAATTAAGAAAAATCAATTAAATTGACACAATTTAGGTTTAGAGGTTAGTGTGTCATTTTGGGTTTTTGGCACACTAGGGAGATTAGGTTAATATGACAAAATATGATTAATCCCAACAAATGACAATTAATATTAAAATTTAGGTATTATTATACCTATATATTTTATATGTCATGCTTTGCTTGCCATATAACATGTCATGACATCATGCTTACTTTTAATCATTTTATATGTCATGTTCATGTTTTAGGATTAAGGTTTTAAATGTCATGTGTTTTTAGATTTCATTTTATGCCATGACATCATGATTATGAGCATATGCTTATTTATATCATCATTAATGCCATAATCATTCATGTATTTAAGAAAAATTTCGATTGAAATTGATTTAAGGACTATGACATGACTTGGAGTCCCATTCATAAGGGAATCAAGTAGGGTTGCCTTAGAAGATGCATGAAACCCTAGTTTTAAATGAATCAAAATCCACATCTCACATCCAATTGACATGTATGTGTATTTATACACCCTAGATACATGTGAGATGTTAGGATATGAGTTAAGTTCAAGGTGCATAGTTTTTGCATCTAGATGAACTAAAACTCATCTAATTTCAAATGTGGATCATTAGGAAAGCTTGTGTACAAGTCATGTGCATAGAGCCCAAGGAATATGATCCAAAACATGGTTTTGAAATCATTTTAAAATCAATTTAGAAAACCTTGGTGAAGTCTATCTTTTGATAGCAATCACCATTGATGAAGTTGATATAAAATAGGGCCAAAACATTGAAAATTTCAATGGTTTTGAGTTTTGTATCAAACTCACTATTTTATGGGTAAAATAATTTTTAAATATTTTTCACCCATTGTAATGACTATAAGTAATATACGTATCCAATTTTATGATTTTTTAAATTACGTATAATTACTTATGTTTTTCCAAATCTCGAAATTTTATCACGATCGCCTTGGTGGCATCGATCGATATGGGTGGCAATGATCGACATCAAGAGTCGATCGCCAGTCTGATTTCGGGTTAAGAAGGTTTGTTTAGCCCGTGTTCAGCTATGGAAAAGGTTCCTAATCACTCCTAACCCTAGGATATGCTTTAGGAAGCATTATAAAGGGTGAAAATTCATTGGATATGGATTAGGAGCTGTGTTAGGTCAAAGTATCAAATTTAGGGTGAGTGAAAGTTCTATGTTGAACTTAGAACCTTAATTTTGATGGTTTAGAGTTCTTATTGGCTTAGGGGCTTCCCAAGGACATTGTTGGTGCAATGGTCAAGGGAAGCAAGCCTTTATGATGGATGTATTTTTCTACTAAGAGGAGAAGTTATTTGGAGAGTATCATCAATTGGGAAAATTGATGGGTTTTTGATACCCAATTTGGAAATTGGGAGAGAGTATAGGATTGCCTCTCTTGAGTGATATGTGACTTATCACTAGGAAGATGGTAGACATCCTAGGTATTTATTTTAGGATCAAGGGGGAGATTGTAAGATCTCATTGGGACATGAGACATCGACTCCTGAGAGAAAACCTTGATGTTAGTCAAAAAGGAGAGAATGTTTGGGAGAACATTTGAGAGTGTTTACCAATTTGGGATAATTGGTAAGGGATTTGAGTTAGTGGTCTAACTCAAATGATTTGTTTGGTTTTGTCAAACATCAAAAAGGGGGAGATTGGTGCAATCGCCCAGTCACGATTGACTGTGACTCGAGTTTGACTCGAGTGATGTTTTTGATGTTTCGACAAAAACATATGACAATGTAATTGTCATGGAAAGTCCAAGTCTTGTATTTGGCATGGAAAGTCCAAGTGAACACTACATTTGGTAAAGTCCAAGTCTTCTTGGCAATGTAAAAGTCCAACATGGGTTGGCAAGGAAAGTCCAAGCATGGGTCTTGGCATGAAAGTCCAACATGGGTCTGGCAAGGGAAAGTCCAAGCTTGAGTCTTGGCACATGAGAAGTCCAAGGGTTGAGTAGGCACAGAAAGTCCAAGCGAGTCTTGGCAAAGATAAGTCCAATGGTTAAGGCAGAAAGTCCAAGCGGAGTCTTGGCGGCGTAAGTCCAATGTGCCTTGGCGGTGTAGACACCGTTAGCATGACATAGCCGAGGAAGCACTAGAGGCTAGCGCGATGGACGAACAAGTCATGGATGACTTGGAGGGATCCGAGAGGCGTGAGGCTGATGGAGGTGGCTAGAAGGCTTAGGTCTAGGCTAAGGGTGGTCTAGCAAGTATGGGGGCACCATACTTGGGTTAAAACCTCATTTTTGAGGTTGGCAGTCGACTGGCATTATGGCCGGTTCGACTGCCGTGAGTTGACTTGAGTTCGATTGCCAGTTTAGAGCTGGAAATGCTCTGGCAATGACTTCTCGATTGGAGCAGCCGATCGGGTGTCGACGCGGCGATCAGCCCGATCAATGTCGAGCCGAGCGCTCGAGTAGCGACGTCAATCGGCTAGCTTGCGACGCATGCCAATGTTGCCGATGTTGGCGGACCGCCAAGAGATCCGTTGGAGTTTTTTCAGCGTGGATCGAGTCGTTGTCTCACGACAACAGTGACATCAGTCGACTGGTGACTTATGGCAGTCGACTGATGGGCGGAAATCCAGGTCGCGCGCAAGGATAAAAGGAGCTCGACGGGAGGGGTTTTGGCATCAGTTCTTAAGCAATTTCTTGGACGTTTTTGAGGCGATTTGCTGCTGCAAATCAGGGTCTTCAACCATGGTTCAAGCGATCAACAAGCAAGTAATCCAAAGGCATTTGTAAAGTTGTTTTCTTTACTAGTTTTGCATTGTATTATTGTATTTGTTTGTATTCCTTTCGTTTATTATTGTAAACGTTTGTACGAGGTTTCTCCGCCTCCGACTTGTTGTCGAGAAGGAGTTTATTGATTAGTGATTGCATTGGCGTCGCTAGAGCTCGTTAGAGCTCGATCCGTGGAGTAGGAACCATGTGGTTCCGAACCACGTTAAATCTTCGTGTTATTGTGTTTGTGTTGTTCATTTCGTTATTGTTATTATATATATTCCGCTGTGCTAATGAAACTTGTAGACCCGAACACGCGATCGAATTCCATCTACGAACGGTCAACGCGCTATTCACCCCCCCCTCTAGCGGCCTCAATTCTCCAACAACTGGTACTTTGAAGTTTGAGTTACTCTAGTTTGTTTCCTTTGACCTCCATTATGTTTATATGATCATGCACTATCTTCTATCCACCCACTAAGTGGTTGTACTCATCTCATTTTCTCTTATCCTCTAGGTTAGTTGATAGAGGATGTGTCATGTTGATCTACCTTTGTATCGCTCAGAGAGTCCCTTATTATATTGGTCCCATTGCATTCGTCGAGATGCATGCCATTCTGTTTCCTATATTGTTATCGTAGTTTGTTTACGCATTTTGGTTTTTTAGCAATTTGATTTGGTGTCATAAATCTAATTTACTTTTAATTGATTTATATTTTTGTCGTGCATGTATGCAGTTAATAAAATAATTATATTTTATATTATTTCAAAGTTTTTACCATATCTGATTTCAGTATTATATTTCTGGATATTGTCACTAAGGGACTCCTCCATCATTTGGATGACGAATATACCCTCGGAGTGTGACACCATGAGATACTTAGGACCTCGTGACCATCCTCTCCTCGAGGTCTCTTACGTCAAATCTGAGAGATAGAGGAAACTGAGGTGAGGAAGAAGTCTCTATCGGCTTTGTGCGATTCAATGAACCTTCTCATGACCAAGGTAAATGCTCGACCAATTTCTTCCTTTAATACTCCTATACAGTATTGACCTGCTGTTATGTTCTTAGCTCAGGTTGTCGAAACCTCGACACTACTTCAGGACAAGGAGAGAGAACTGGAGATAACTCAAGCTGAATCGACCATTCACAAGGTGAGGGGCCTCAAGTATGAAGTTGAAATCACCAAACTGCAGGGTCAGGTTTAAGAACTGAGCGAGCTCTGAACAAAGTATTAGGACCTTGATGTCGCACTAGAGGGGGGTGAATAGCGATTCTTCGATTCTTTCGCGTTCGTATCGATCGTGCTTGTCTACAATAATGTTAGTGCAGCGTGTTGGTGCAATCATGCCCAAATGATATTTTGGTGTTTGAAAGGCGTCAAGTCAATGTGATAATTATGTGTTATCTCATGCGGTTTGTTGAGGTGTATTCCCAAGAAATTCTTTGTAGGTCAAGAATCGGATCCCGGACGAGGAGTTTTAGCAAGTGAAGACTTGGACGAGAAGTCTTGGCAAATGAAGTCTCGGACGAGGAGTCTTAGCAAGTGAAGACCCGGACGAGAAGTCTTGACAAATAAAGTTTCGGACGAGGAGTCTTGGCAAATGAAGTTCCAGACGAGGAGTTTTAGCAAGTGAAGACCCGAACGAGAAGTCCTGACAAATGAAGTCCCAGATGAGAAGTCTTGGCAAGTGAAGTTCCGAACGAGAAGTCTTGGCAAATGAAGATCCGGACAAGAAGTCTTGGCAGATGAAATCCTAGAAGCAATTCTTGGCATGGAGACCTATGAACAGTGTTTACAGGCATCATGTGAGGCGTACAGGGTAGACCCCTTCTTAGGTGTAGTTTCAACTTTAGATAGGTTGAAACAGATAAGGTTCAAGAGAGTGGTTGAGGCGACACATCGACTGATTACCTTATCAGTCGAGGCGGCACCTCGACTGTTACCTAGTACTCTGGATGAGTCACTAAGCTCAGAGCTCAGGACGCATCAAAACCTTTCCTAGTTGAGATGCCACCTCCACTGGATGTGGTTAGTGAAGCTCGGGACTTAGCTTGACTGGCCTCTTGGGTGCTCGAGAAGCAGCTTAGAAGCAAGGCAAAGTCAACTGTCACTCTGATTGAGATGGTATGATTTGAACATAAATCTATTACAATGTGATGCTTCGACTGATGTTTTATATATATAGGATAGTATTTTTAAAATTAGTAATGAAGGAATTAATTATATAAAATTTGAGCTAATTCTTTCATTTACTTAGTTTAAAAATAATATGCCTTTTTTTTTGTTCATTTAAAATTGGACAGAAAAATTTGTTTTATCTTTCTTATTATAATAATAATAATATTTTTTATGAAGTTCGATGGTGATCAACATCATCTTCACAATAATTAATGTCCCGGTAAACTCCAATAACTAAGAACCTGAAATTGTAGCCACGAGTTTATTTATCGTTTACTTCGTTTTTTTTCTTTCACACCACTCG
Source organism: Wurfbainia villosa (assembly GCA_025175895.1). NCBI lineage: Eukaryota > Viridiplantae > Streptophyta > Magnoliopsida > Zingiberales > Zingiberaceae > Wurfbainia > Wurfbainia villosa. The sequence continues at coordinate 115,872,141 of CM045995.1, read as the reverse complement.
AGTTTTTTTTTTATAGAATTTTATTTTCTCTTTGCCATTTGCATTATTTTTCTTCTTTTAATTCCCCACTAAATACTTTCAAATTTGTTACTGTACGAGCGATTAGATCGAGCCTCGACTCTTGTAGCAGCATAAAGAACGTGTGAATCTGATTATTATTAAATAAAATTTATTTTTTTAAATTGGCATCGTATATTCAAATATTCAATCAAATGAATTTTGGACGATCGTTTTAGTTTCATAGAAAATTTTAATCCATCACAAAAAAAAATTATGATGAATAATCTAGCAATTTAGCTTTCTAATTTTATCATCTTATTGGAAAATAAAATTGAATTTAGTCGATGAGAAATAGCAGTAAATAATAAGATTTAATCTCCACGTCGATGCTGCGGAGCAGCAGTAAGGGTGCACATGCGCAGCACGTGCAACTCATCGCCTCGAAGTGAAAGGCTGGAGGCTCTCCACTCTCCAGGCTGCGATATCAGTGTGGCAATTAACTCGGCGCCGTAAAATTATTTTTAAAAAAATGATTTAGAATTTTAGTAATTATTGTCCTCTATGTGCATTAAATTTGACTTTGATTACTGGATTTAAATACACTCGTTGAGAAATTCTTGTACTACTCGAATCATTCTGTAGTCCGCGGTGGAAGTTTTGATGATGGTCATCGCAAATGTTTTAGCTTAGAAAGAAACTCGATCTCACTGAGAAATGATACGATAAGCGATAAATAGAAACTAATAAATCGAACATCAAATTTGTTCAAAACAGTTGGGCGGGACCAATGGGCTTGGTTTAATCGAACTCAATCCAGTTGACTGGGCTGCTGCCTATGAAATGGGCCTACTGTTGGCCCAATAACCTGAGTCGGCTGCTGGTCCAGTGAGCCTGGTAAAACAGCCGGACCCAAAAGATGACCGATCCAGGTAAATGAAGCCCAACCCAAACATGTGAGTTGCTGGCCCATCATCGAGTTGATATCCTCCCATTTTAGTGTCGCACCAATTGTCAAAAAAGAGAGCACTTCCACAGCGCAGCCCCCTTGCGGCTAGAATTGCTCTCGTATTTTATCCATAGAAAATAAATAAATAAAAAAAGAGATTTTCAGTAAAAATAAATAAATAATAAATTTCAGGTCAACTCGAGTGCCATCTCGATTCATCTTTTGACAAAAATAGAGTCGTCGTCGTATGACCTATCCTCGTTCATGTGAATGCTCCCTGCACTGCGATGGTGGACGAGTAGCTGCTGTTGACTGCTCCACATTCTTTTTTGTTTTTACCCCCAGTTGACCAGAACGAAACACGCTCTCAGTTTGGACAAAGAAAAAAAAAACAAAACACACACACACACACAAACGCATCTCTCAAGCAGTCCAAGCTTATCTATATCCATGTATGTACGTTATTATTGCGTTTCCATCACTGCAGCTTTTCTAGAGGAAAAAATCTTTTCTGAAAAATATAAATAATCTGTTGACTGTTGACGTGAAAAACCAAACTTTATTTTTTTATATAAATTTTTTATTGCATTTACACTCACGCACCATCCTTTGGGATGGAAAAATTCTTCTCCAGCCTTACGCCACCTTGTGTTCATTACTTGACCATTTCGCCTTGTCAGAATTTTACTCGTTCAAAATGCTCTCTCTCTCTCTCTCTGCGGACTGCGGGTGCGGGTTGAATTTCATATACAAACTGTGACCGTTGCCGCCACTATCGCAACTCGCGCGGGGAAAAAAAAGTAGCATGTCCTACGCATGCATGGTCGTAATTAAGGCTACCTCCGTGTCCGTGTGCCACTTTGAAAGAACCGAATAAAATATCATCTTTTATATATATTAGAAAGATTATCCTATCCGTGAGTATCTCTGATCATTTTATATTAGAAATATTATTTTATATAATTCATCGTACCCATAAATATTTTGATACTCTGAGATTTAAAAATTGAGTTATAGTGTATATCTGATCGGACGATGAATAATATAGATGCTCATGAATGAATCAAGAATATTTTATACATATACGGATTTGTTATGTTGAACGATGCATGCTACGTGATTCGTGACCCTTAATAGAAAATGCACAGTAATTTTCGTCACGCTCTGTCTCACCCCGAACATCCACTTTTTCATGCCCGAGCAAGCAAAATAAATGGAAAACATTGTGTATTATTTCCATCGGAGCTCGGCAAGTCTGAGTTTGATCGGATCGCAGTCGGATTGTGATTGTAATCTAGTCAATTTGCAGGTGTCAACGCCGTGGCTAATTCAGATCACAATCCAATCGCGATCTGATTGGGATTGAGTTCCTTTTTATATATATTTACGTGTACGGAGGAATATTCTCCTAATTAATTCATCCATAAGTATTCATGAGTATCTTCATTATTCATCGTCTGATCGAATAAAACACTATAGTTTAATCCTTAAATCATATGAGATCAAATGATGAATAATAAAATATTTATCAATGATCACGAATAAATTACGTAAGATAATATTATAATATATATAAGTCAAAAGAAAAACAAAGCATTCGGGGCACCTTGCCATGCATTTATTCCAATTAATTAAAATATTTAAATTATGCTAAAACACAGAAGAATAAAACAAATAAATAATAAAGGTGGATTTCCGGAAATAGGAAAATGGAGATGGCATCTGCCTTTCTTTTCTTTTATTTTCTTTCTTTTCTTTTTTCCTTTAAGTCCAAAAGGTCGAATTCTCGATGATCTATCTATACATGATCAATAAATTAGGATGGGTTGGTGAAGTGTGTATCATAGCTAGGGTTGGTGCAATACACATGTCGATGATAATAATAATAGTTTGATTAATACTTTGATTAATTTAATTTGTACGAATTAAATGTCTAATATGAACTCGATGAATTTTATGTGATTCATCGATATATCTATCACTTAAATTTTGAAAACTATGGTTAGGCGACCATTGGATCGGACGAACACCGCCGGTCGATCTCATGCTAGCTAATTAAACATGCTTTTGTAATTTCTTTCGTGAGAACGTGTTTATCAAAAGTATATATTATAGCGATAGACATTTTGCATTAATATATTTATAAAAGTTTTAGAAGAGAATTAATTAATAGCTTATATATATATATATATATATATGTGACTATTCTATTCAATCTCTATCACCGTACGTAGCGTCAAATCTGATCATATATCGATCTATGCATATATAATATAGCTATAGGTTAATTAAACGTACGTTTCTAAAGATTACATAGAACTATTTGTGCTAATTAAGGGGAATAACAAAACTAGGCTTTTAGTTAGTGTCGACGTATATAGTGAGGTCCCATGACAATTAATGTAGAATCTCCATTTGCATAATCCAATATTACCAACAATGCCTTTTTTTTTTCTTTTTTTCTTTTTTTGAATATATAATCGGAATGTTAGAATCTTCGGGGAATCGTTTTAGAGACACATGTTTCTCGTGTCATTTTTCACTCTCATTCGATTACTCGAGCCTCTTTTTCTCCTTAATTAGCAATTCTGTCTGGTCGAAGAGAAAAGCAATCTGAAAAAAAAAACAAACAAATGCAATTCTGTCGCTTTTCATGTAGAATTAAATGAGTGACATAAAGAAGAATGTCAAGTCAAAAATAAAATTAAAAATTAAAAAAAGAAAAAAAGTAAAAAAGAAAGGAAACACAAGTGTCAATGCCCTAAAGAAGTAGGGTTTGGCCCTTAGTCTCTTCAATGGCCAACTTTAATTTGTTCTTGCTTTCCTACCCCTTTTTTTTTTAAATGATTTTGGTCGTGCAGGGATCATAACTAACAGTGGGACGATGGATTGGCAGATGTCACATAAATGCTTTCTTTTTTCATTTTTTTTAAACAAAGAATATTTGATCAAAAAAAAGAAAAGAAAAGAAATTTAAAAATAAAAAAAGGTGAGTTGTTTATGTTTGAACAAGAATGCATGCGTTTGATCTCAATGTGAGCAACGAGATGGAGAATATGTGCTTCGACTACCGTTTCTCTTAAAAAAATTTGATAATTTTTATTTAAAATTAATTAATTTAGCAGCACACTTAACTAATAAATTAAATAAACGACCTTTCATGCTTGCCTTTTGATCGTTTTGGCAAGCTAGAGGAATGCAAAGATATATAGATAAAAGTGGCTTTTGGCCCCTTCAAATTTTGACTGTGTCATTGATTTTATAATTCAAAATTTTTTATTAACTGAATTTAAAAATTATTAATTTATGATTTAGTCTTCTCTTCTTTAGCTAATATTGAAAGGGATATTATAAATTTGACCTCTAACTCACAGGCCATATATACGTGTATATATGATTAGCACTGATCCTCCTTTGCAACGTGAGAAAATTGTTTTATGAAAAAAAAAAAACTATATCATAAATAGAGAGATAAAAAAAACATAGAATCTAGTGATTTTTTTTTTCACTAAAAAACTTTTTTTCTTTAAAGAAAAGAAAAGGAATGAGGAAAATGAGTAGGTGAGTAGGGTCAGAAGTGATTTTTTTTTTTTAAAAAAAAAAAGGGAAAAAGGGGGGGAATTAACTATTAAATCAGGAGGTGAGTGTAAAAAGCACTACAAGTTCCAATATATATTATTTATTGGTGAAGTTCTAGCTAGCCATGGAAAGGGAATGATGATGATGTCGATAAATTTATTTAATTAGTTAACTTTACTTTTATTTGATTTATTTTTTTAATTTTTATTTATATAAATGCTTTATTTTCATTTTTTATTTTGTTACTCAGGAGGTCAACTTTGATGGAAGTGCAATGCCATGTTATTCTTAGAAGCTAAAGAGATTGCGAATAAAGGTACCGAAAGTAATGACATCTCTTTCAACATATTTAGTGTCATGCGAGTTTACATGTTTATTTATTTAGTTAGTTATTCAAGAGGCTAAATTTCTATGGGGGAATATATATATATATATATATTGAACTCGCTTAGAGTTTTTTTTTTTTTTTGATAATTTAGATGTCTAAATTTCATCCGACTAATTTAGAGATAAACGATCTTTCTTCTGATTCATCTACCAAATAAATTTAGAACATAACTTATAGATTGAAATTTAAATTCTAATTCTCTTATTTGTTAGTTTATTTGTGTGGATAGTTTAATTTGTTGTGACATTTTTATGAATAAAAGTTTGAAAATCCTTGTGTGAAAGCTCTTTATCATTTTTTCATGATTCTGATATTCGATAGTGGAAATTATCGAGCGAGTGAACATTCAATTCCATGGAAGGTCTTAAGCAACCAACTTTATTATTAATACATATATATATTTTAATTATGGTGATTTGGTTTCCCATTTGATAGCTATTTTTATTAAAATATAATATAAATTAATTTTGAATAATTGTAAAACTTAAAAATTAATTATTTTCAATTCTAAAATAATTTCAAAAATTAGTTTTTGCATTGAAAAATAATTTTGTAATACGAACTCATATTTAAGAGTCAAACTTATTGTGTAAATATAAGTGGAGTTAGGTTTGTGTCTTTCATCAATCTAATAGAAATTGACTCATCTCATCAATGCAGTTTAACTTGACTCCAAGAAACGTAAAGCAAAATATGGAATAAAAATAAATTAAGATAGCAATATAATTAAGCTCAATTTAAAACTATATAAAAAAAATATTAGAATTTAACAAACTATCTTTTTTTTTATATTATTATTCAAATTAATTTATGTCGTAGACAAGTTAAGCTTTTCTTCCAAGTCATCTCTCGTGTCACTTTTACTTTGTATTTTTGTCAATTACATTTTATTTAAGTTCAAGTTACATCATACTCTATCTACTATTCCTAGTAAAAGAGGATTACGTTAGTAAATCAATCATACTCTATCTACTATTGAATCATGTCTAATGTTATCAATCTTTTTTTTTTTAAAAAAAAGAGAAAAATTGGAGAAAGGTTAATTGATCAATGAAGTGCAATATTACCAAGTATTTTAAAACTTTATCATCTCAAAACTAAAAGAATATCTAAGTAATAATGGAAGGAGGTTGCTCCTTCAATTTTGGAGGGGCAAAAGGAAAGCGAGAAAACACTTTTTAATTTTTATTTTTTTATCGACGCCTATCAAATTCGCCTTTTCATTGTTGTTGCACATGATGGAATTATCATGCTTCACTGTTGAAATAGATAGGCATGAGTATGTTTGTCTAACTGCAACAATGTGTTTCGGTTGGCTCGACGACATGACTTTTTTGGAGAAAGGATATCCCTATCTAACACTAACAACATAGGATACTTTAATTAATGGAATGATTAAATAGTAAACTTAATATGCTGTGCAATAGGGCTCAAGTATATATGTGGAGATCAAACAATGCAAAATTTTATTTGATTTTATTTTCTTTCCGAGTAATTAAGAAGAAGTGCCCCTCCGATGAGTACTAACCACTAAACCACACAAACACGAGCACTTTGAAAGAAGGAAAAGAGAGTAGAATTAGGAACCAAAGTGATTGGCTGTCCGAGAGAATGTTAAAAGCAAAAGTTGGGGGAGAGTACCAAGAGAATATTTAATTTATGTTAGAGATTGAGTACAGCAATGACACAATACACAAGTGGACATGCCAAACACACAAACCCCAACTAATAATTATCAAAATTAATTATATATATATTTCAGGCAAATCTTTAGCTTTTATTGTTCCTAAGCAAGAATTCTTAAAGGGAAAAAACAACAACAAGAAGAAGAAGAAGTAGTAGGTGTTGGGGAATGGTTAATAGGATAAAAGATTAATTAAAACCAAAGTACAAAGGCAATGAATGCTAAAAGTGATGCATCTGCTTTCCAATTAGCGAACAGCTTCTAAAGTTGTAGCTTTCGGGGAGTAGCTGTCTCTGTTCTTCCTCGTTACTTCATTGCCTCTGATTATATTTTCCTCGATCCATTGACAAAAAAAAAAAAAAAAAGGCAATAGCAGAGGGATTAGATACACTGGCAAAACATATCATGATTACAAGACCCCCAAAAAAAAAAAATGGAGTAAGAATTTAATCCGCAGAGAGAATGAGAGGAGCTGTTTCTGGAGCATCAGCGTCAATGATGGATAGAATGTCTTCTAGTGTTGTGGTGGTCTTCTTCTTCTCGGCTTCCATGGAGTTGGGAGACGGAGCGGTTATTGTGGTAATTGGAATTGTGTCATTGGAATTAGTAATTGGAAGGGTTGGAGAAGAAGAAGAAGAGTTGGTTAATTCTCTGGCGCGCTCTGCCTCCGCCGCCCAATCTGTCGTGGCGACGGCGCAGGCCATGAGGGCGGCACAGGCGGCCTGAGCCGCAAGGAGACCCAGCCACAGTCCCGGCAGGCCCATCTTTACGACGAAGCTGAGGAGGATGGCGACGGGCATGCCGACGAAGTAGAAGGAGCCGAGGTTGATGTTGGCGCCAGTGGTCGGCCTCGCGCTGCCGCGGAGGACGCCGCAACCGGCGGTCTGCGGGCAGTTGCCGAGCTCGCAGAGGCCGGCTATGGGGAGCGCGAGGGAGGTGAGGTGGAGGATTTCGGCGTCGCGGGTGAAGAGGCGGCCCCACTGGTGGCGCATGGAGGTGGTGAAGGCGGTGGCGGCGAGGCCGAGGGCGAGGGCAGCCGCGAGTGCAGCGGCTGCGGCTGCGCGGGCCTTGGAGGGGCGGTTGGCGCCCAGGACGTTGCCGACGCGGGTGGAGACGCCGAAGCTGAGCGCAGAGGGGAAGACGTAGACGAGGGAGGTGGTCTGGATGAGGATGCCCATGGAGGCGACGGCGGCGCGGGGGTGCGCGAGCAGGCCGCTGAGGAGGATCATCAGCTCGTACCACCACCACTCGAGGCAAACGGAGACGCAGGACGGTGCCGCCAGGCGGATCAGCGCCGGCCACCCGCGGAGGCACTCGCCAGAAAGGATGCTCCCGCTGCTGGGCCACGTGTCGCGGCAGGCACCTGAATGGAGGAGGAAGAGGAGAAGGCAAACAAGGAGGTTAAGGTTAGTCAACACCATGGCGGCCGCCACTCCGGCGATGCCGAGGCGGAGGCGGACGGCTAGGAGGTAGGTCAGGGGGCAGTGGAGCGCCACGCAGAAGGAGGAGCAGTAGGTGATGGGGAGGGTGATGTTCTGCGCACGGAGAAAGACACGGAGAGGGTGGAGGAATGAGAGGAGGAGGAGGTCCGGCGAGGCAGCTGCGACAAACACCTGCGCTGCCGTGGCGATCTCCTCGTCCTGGCCGCACCGCAGCAGGATGGCGCCGGCGTTGAGCCAGAGGAAGGCGATGGGGAGGGAGGCAGAGAGGAGGAGCAGGGTGGCACGCTGGAGGGTGAGACCGAGGAGCCGCTGCCGGCCGGCGCCGAAGGCCTGCGCGCAGATGGGCTCCATCCCCATCGCCAGTCCCGACAGCACAGAATAACCAGTAATATTAGCAAACCCGATCGCCAGCGATCCGGCGGCGAGCTCCAGCTCGCCAAGATAGCCAAGGAACAGCATCGAGATCATTGCGCGCGAATAGAGCATCAGGCCGGTGACGGCCGCCGGCACCGAGATCTTCCCGATCGCCCGCATCTCCTCCGTCAACTATTTAAACACGAGCAACAGCACAATCGATCAAGAATTCCACGTGCATGTAATGGGTGCATACCCTTTACGTACCTCGGAGAGAGTGGGATGGCGGTGGAGATCGTCATGGCTGGCCAAAAGGTGAGACTTGGGATGTGAAGGAGCGGTAAGGTTGCGCATCTCAGAGCTCGCTGGAGGTCGTCGACGGCAGTGGCGGTGGCCGAGAAGGAAGGAGTGCAGTAGCCGTTGGCTGCTTCTTCCTTCGAAATGACAATGGAGGGAGGGAGCAGCAGCCAGGGGGGGGAGGCTTTTAAATAGGAGCAGTGGAGGAAAGCCCGTGGGCCACGTACACGCGTCGGTCGTTCATCACTGTCAAGATGGGCCCCACGAACACCCCTCGTTCGTTAACCATGACCGAACAAGATACCGGCTGAACCGGTTAAACCCCGATGTCCAAAAAATTGTCAAACAGATCGATGGTTCTGACCGCTGCCTTTTTTTCCACACTCCACGACCGATGATACGCACAAATGCAATCCTATCATGTCATCAATTCCGAGTTCCAAACCAGCTTTCCAACTCTTCTAAAGTTTCACTCTTCGCGTGCACCATCCATCCGATTCTGAGACAAAAGAGAGAAAGTGGCCTTTTTTTATTTTAATCGAAAGCAAACGTAACAATTTTAAAGATAAAGTTGTTATAGCTGCACATACAAAAACGAACACTGAGAGTGGGAACAGAAGGAATAGTAATGTAGAGAGTGAGATCTAAGTACCTTGTCAGATGCAATGGTAATTTTGAACTGGAGAGAGAGAGAGAGAGAGAGAGAGAGGAATAGAAGTTAGGTGGAGATAAAGGTTCTCTTTTCGACCGTCTGATAAGAGTACAAGTCCGAATCGGACGAGTGAGTCCAGAGGAGGCTGCCTCCCTCACCTGCGGGAACAACTTGGTGCAAGTTGAGTTGAGTTGGGAAGAGAAAGGAGCGGTGGGAAGAAGTAACGGTGAATGGTGTACAATGGGAAGGAAGCAGTTGGAAGATGGGAAACAGAAGAAGACATGGATACCCCAATAATTTGAGTGGGAGCCTTTTCCCTTGCCATTAAATATTGAGTGTCAGTGGAAGGGCCGGGACAGAGCAGCAATGTCTCAACAGCCCCCACAAATAATCACCATAGGAAGCCAAGCATAAGCCACGAGGTGGTGATGCACATACATTAACAAGGAGCATTTTACCTAAACAAGCTGTTGATGATTTAAAAACAAAAAAAAATTACTTTACCATGTCTTATTAGTCTTTTTTAGGGGGAAAAAAACAAAATAACACATAAAAAACAATTTCTTTTTTTTCTCCCTAAGATAAATAAATTAATTAAAAAATCAAGTTAATATTTGTTTTTCTTTGAAGCATCAAGTTGAATATATCAAACTTTATATATATATAGCATTGTAGATATGACCCGAGCTAATTTATAATCTAGCTTGTCGACATGAAATAAGATATCAAATCATGAAAATAAAAAGGCACGTCATTTTCGATTATCAAAGTATGTTTTGGTAAAATGCTGCATACCAAGAGGACATATCTTATCTCATCATTCTCCCTCCTCCATTCACTGCTCCACTGCAGGCCTGCAACAGAAAAGGAGGCTGGGAACTCTATTAGGAGACAGTATAAAAGAGGCAGAGGAGGCCATGCAAGAGGAACAAAACAAACTAACACTGCCTGTAGATTACAGTATGTAAATTTGACTGCCTTTGTCTTCGTCCTTCTCCCAATTCCATAGCTTAAGGTTAACACTGTTGGGCTTTGCTGTCCCGTTGATTAGATGTGGCAATAGACCTGGATGTCAAGATCAACAGGAAATGTCATCAGTACAGGCTTCATGGTGGATGTGGGACTGACTGAATATGGTTCAGTACAGAATCGCAGACATATCTCATTCAACTCCATGACTCCGTCAACAATAAAGAAGAGGAAACAGTTAAGTCCCAATCTAACAAAGACATGACACAGAGTAAAACCAAGTAAATTTGGCTATTTAATGAATTACGAATTCTTGAGCAACTCACCAAAACCTAAACTGTTCGCCACAACGAGAAACTATTGGAGTAGCATATAAATAAGCAGCAGGATGAGGACAAATAGATGCAGAATTTAATATAGAGGAAATTTATTCAAGGAACGCAATTTGACACAAATTTACAAGTATAGTTTGAGGCTTTATCACATGTGGGAGACTTAATAATGTAGGCAATACCATAAAGAATGTAACGAGGCTTTATTTTGACAATTCTCTTCCTCCTACAGTCTCAATGGTAGCAAGGAATAGTGTTCGCCAACTGGGGCTGGAGTCGTTGCATCTGCCCCATTACCATAAAAACAACTTCTGTAGGTGCGATGATAAATAATAATTTCCAGAGCAGAATCCCCAATTATTCCTTGCCATCTCAATGTAATTGAGGCGATTAAACCAAGAACGACAAATCTTAGAGACGCCAATCACGTGTTGAAAATGCTGTAGCAAATCACCATTCTTTTATCAATCATCAAAAAAGTAGAATGAAAATGATCTGATCCAATGGAACACTAGCTTGAATTTTACTTGATAAAACATTTACTCAATAGACCATAAAACAAACCAGTGATGGCTGTTTAACTTTTTCAATGCAAAGGTCACAGATATTTACAGGACTTATGCAGTGGAGAACTTGGTCAGTACTTTAGTGTTGATCCTTCTAGGTTATGAGTTTGAGAATTACTATTTTGTTTTGACTTCAGAATTGAAGTATTTGTAAACTTTGCAAAATGACTGAAAACGAAGATTGCCTCCCATAATAGGGTTTGTGACATAGTACACATGGCAGAAATAGAAGGGTTTAAATCTTAAAGGTAATCTTGCCAATAAGAACCAGCATATTAAGACAAATACAGGGAAAATATTCATGATGGAACACATGTCAAGATGCTGATGCAAGAACTTCAATAGCAATTGGTTTAAACCTCATATGACAAATCAAAGACGTATTTATTCATATCTACGACCACAATTACTGTATGTCTATTTTAACTGTTAAAAAGCCTCTCAACTATAAATACCCCACAAAGTATGCTTATGGTCAAGTGGTAAGAAAGAATTTATTCATCTTAGGATGTACTAAGAAGTGCTTGTGATTGTTATAATGCTGACCTAATTGACTTGTTATATCGCTCTCAAATTCCTGCTTTTAGTATCAAAGGGATCCATAATGTTGTGTACATGGTTTAAAACCTCTACCATCCCGGAGGACATGGTCGAAACATCTTATTTCAATAAATTCTCAAAATTCGATACTACTCAATATTCCATGTGTTAGTTGTGTCAAATCATTATTTTTTCATGTCAACATTCAACAACTCTTGCATGTTAAAAAGCATACTAAGACGAATTAAAATAATGTTGTTATTTTTTTAGTTTGTTTCTATACAAGATAATGTCAAAATTATACCATTGGAAAACAAATTTGAATTAAGTATATCATTGTGTTTCTTTTCTTTTGTCTTTTAATTTTCTAACATCGGCACACTATCAAAATAGTATCACTCTGGTCAAATGTCAAAGCTCTAGCATGGTTCTAGATTTTGATCCTTGGTTGTGTATGATTTCTTAGTATGGTATTTTCCGTCATGAAACATGTTATACCATTTCCCACATCATTGTTTTTACCAATAACAATAATTAAGTATATCATTGTGTTTCCTTATTGTTAATGCAGAGTCCCTACGAAAAACAATCCATTTATTGAACATTTGCCTTAATTTAACGTTGACCGACAACCTAACGCAATCCTCCTCCTTTATCCGGGCTTGGGGCTGACCATGATAAAATTAACTCATCATGAGCGGAGTTTCCCTACGAAAAACAATAAGAATAAAAATACCCACATCCCCAAAATTAAAATACAAGGCAACAAACATTATATATTTGTAACTTCCAATTGGTTAAAACCAAAACTACTGTTGATATTGAAACCCAAATGTAACTCACCATATACCACTTAATCCTTTTGGCTGAGTTAAGCCCATTCGTAAAATTTAGGCCAATGTTTGAAATTAGTAAAGATATCCATCCATTTGTTAATTTTAGGATTTATAAAGAGTTAACTAGAAAGAGAAGAGCAGATTTCCAATAAGGAAGAAACAGAAACAGAACATACAAATATTGGTTTAGTGAACAAAAGCTATCATTCAGGAATATAGGTGGACTTAATAAAATCTAAAAATACTTACTTTTTGACCCCTTTGTAGAATAATGGCGGATCCGTTAGTAATGGATTGAGGAAGTAGACCAACAATTGCCACAAGTCCGCTCGCAAAAGCTGCAAGTGCTCCTACAGCGAAGGCTAATGAATTGCCACATCCAAATAACTGATCCAAAGGCCCACTTCCAACAGATACAAGCATCTGATGGGCATTTTCTATCAGCAACAAATCAAAGATGATAAGATTGGGAAAAAACAGTCAAGGTACTTTTTGTCTTTTCATTCAGAAACTTATTAAAATAAATTTGATAATGATAAGTGATAAATGGGGCAGACATCACATGGTGCTAGCTTTGCCTACTGCACTGTATTGATAATTTTAGTTATAACCAACTTAATATCGGTTTAGTTGTACATTACTAAATTTCATCTTGTAAAAAAGGTAAGCATTTGAGGTTAAGATATCATCTTTATTGTTTGAATATAGCCTGCTATTGATGAAAATGAACTCATTCCTGTGAGGCTGTGTGCCCATTATGCTTACAAACTTATGTTCTAAAGATTGCAAGGCTTGTTTGACCAAAGGTTAACTATAATATATAGGCTAAATATATGAGATTGTTAAGTGTCAACAAAGATTTTTCTTTTAAAATTCTATGAATAAACTTTTTATCTTGCTTCAATTGTGGACTTGCCGATATAGACTTCACACCTAACATTTTCTCAATGATAACAACCTGATCTGACTTGCCACATCAACAAGATATATAAAACATGTCCGACGGCCTTCCTTTTCCCTCGCTTTCTCTTCTAAATCCTCTCCTCCCCTTGTTCATTACTCGGATATTTATTCTTACTATATCTCCAGCTGATGTGGGATTCCATGTCCACTGCTGCTGCCTCCTACTACCTCTTTTGACCCTCTAAGCCTTCCCCTTCATCCTCAATTACTCAAAAAATGCTTTCTTACTATAATTGTGGCTGATGTGGCATTCCACATTAATTACTGACTGTAAAAAATGGCACATATAGTGGTTTGATGTTTAGCCACTAGTAGAACAAGATTGAAAGTCTACGTATGTGATAAAAAAGGAATTAAAATCAGTTATCGTTTGAAACAACATCAGAGGTTTGGTCTATGCCCTATATCCAGTAACCATCCATACAGTAATACCACGTCAAGGTGTGTATCTCAACTATTTGGGAACTTTATGGATCTTATCTTGCCATTAAGTTCTATGCATGATCATAGTTTTTTTATATTATATTAAATAGGTCACATGAGCAGAATATGAGAATTGCAGAGATGAGAATGTTGAGGTTGATGCGTGGATATACGAGAATGGACAAAATAAGAAATGAGAGCATTAGAGAGAAAGTCGGAGTTGCATCTATTGAATAAAAATACTGAGAGACACATTTAAGATGGTACGAACATGTACTTAGACGACCAATAAATATTACAGTTAGGCGATGTGAAACTATGATAAATACACACATCAAACGAGGAAGAGAAAGACAAAAAAAGACTTGATTAGCAACAATAAAATAAGATAAAATTTATTTAAGTATAGATGATAATATAGTAGGAGATACAATCCAATGACGTAAAAGGATCCATAAAGCCGACCCCATCTAATAGGATAAGACTTGGTTGTTGTTATTGTTACTGTTGTATTAAATAGGTCGAGCTTTAAACCTCACATCTTCAACTTTGACTGATTCAACTTGTCTGGAAATGAATTTATTGGCGATAAGCAAATCTGTACCATCTGTTATTTTCCCCATATTTTTTTCATGTATGGGAAAACTAAATTGAGCGAGATAACAAATGTTTTTTTGTAATTTTATTCTGTCTTATTTTTTTATTATTATTTAACTATTCAGTGCTATGATATGTAAAATATAACTGCTGTTAATACAATATTAGCCTAAGAGAGAAACTATAGCAACATAGGTTTGAATTACTCATGCATATTGAGTCATAATTCTATCATACTACGAGGTAAAAAAAAAATCCTAAACAGTCTCCGTGATTTAAATATCAAGTTCAATCTAAATAAGTAATCAACTAATACAAAGCGGATTTTTCTATATAACTGATCGGTTTTAGTGCAATTGCAAAAAGTAATTTAGAGATACTGTAAAATTACAATTATAAGAAATTCATTGTCTATACTCTTAAAAGTCCTTACATTGCATTATCATACATCACATTGATTAAAACACCCTAGTTATTGTTTAGGAACCCTATAATCGCCCCTGCGAGCTAGCTTGGATGATAAACGCATGTAGAATTTGCCAAGAGTCAATCCTCCGCTTCTGCGCGGGTGCCAGCTCTCCACGCGATTTACCAATGGGTTTTAGGTCAAAGGCTCATCGTGATTTACCTCCCTTACGATGACCCAAGGGAGGACTGGTAAAGACCGTTAGGTTGGCAGATTCCAACCTTTTTCCCAAGGAATCCTATAATCAATGTCCCCACGAGAAGATCAGGTGGCTAGTATGGACGATAAAATTGCCCCAATGAGTAAGGGTCAATTTCCGGAGACTACAAAACTTTTCGAGGTGTCTACCATCCCGCCGTGCTAGTTCTTGGTTGGGTAAAAAAGTCCCTCGTGATTTATCTTCCTTCATCTAGTCGTGGAACCGGCGATGAGGGACGCCTGAGGTGAGCACATCACCTTTTGTCCCAAGGAACCCTATAATCTGTTGGTGCAATCCGGCCCAGGTCACGATTGACCGGACTCGAGTTTGACTCGAGTAGTATTTTGATGTTAGACAAAACATATGACATGTAATTGTCAAGGGAAGACCAAGTGTGTAGTCTTGGCAGTGAAAGTCCAAGCATGGGGCTTGGCATTGGAATTCCAACATGGAGTTAGCAAGGGAAGACCAAGTGTGTTGTCTTGGCCACGTAAGTCCAAGTATGTAGCCTTGGCGGTGAAAGTCCAAGTTATGGGGACTTGACAATCAAGAAGTCAAAGGAGTGGTTTGGCGGCGTAAAGCTAAGCGGTAGTTTTGGGAGTGTAAGTCCATATGTACCTTGGCGGTGTAGACACCGAGAGCATGACAATAGTCGAAGGAAACATCTGGCGGCTAGCGCATAGATGAACAAGTCATGGATGACTTAGAGGGATCGGCGCATGGATGAACAAGTGATGGACGACTTGGAGGGATCCGATAGGTGCGAAGCTAGTAGAGGTGGCTAGAAGGCTTAGGTCTAGGCTAAGGTTGTCTTGGGTTAAACCTTATGGATGAGGTGAATTTGGCCAAGTGACTGAGGTCAAGTGTCGGATGCTTAAATATGTTATTTGAGGTTGTACCTGATGGTTGAATGCTCAAACAACTTGTGCTTGAGGTTTTACCCGACAACAGTCAACTAGTGGTATGTCTACCGACCGGGTGGTAGCCGATCGATGTTCGACTACGCCGCATCGGCAATCGACCGCTCGATACGATCGCTAGTGGTCGCGAGCATAGAACACTCGGTAGCCGATCGATCGCGGCTACGATCGACAATGATCGATGGTAATGGGCGTCGATCGCCGGTGTATCCGCTGTCAATGCCAACGCGTGGATTAGGCCGTCTTCACAATCTACATAGGAGCAATGATCGGGGCCTTATGACAGTCGACTACTAGGCGCAAAATCAACCCGAGACAAGTATAAAAGGAGGAGCTTGGGAAGGAGTTCCATAGCTTTTTTTTGGTGAGATTTTGGAGGGAAATTGCTGCTGCATTCCAGACCTTAAAGAGCAAACCAAAGCAAGCAACAAGAAAACATTCAAAGCAAAGTGTTGTAAAGTATTTTTTTATTTGTATTTCGTATTGTTTTTGTTCTTGCTTGTATCTTGTTTATTATTGTTGTAATTGTTTGTAAGAGGTTTTTCCACCTCCGACTTGTTGTCGAGAAGGAGTTTGAGTAGTGGTGTGTTCATCACTAGAGTTTGTTGAGCTCGTCCCGTAGAGTAGGAACCCTAAGATTCCAAACCACATATATTGGTTGTTCTTGTGCTTGTGTTGTATCTTTATTTCGTTTTTATCATTATTCCGCTGAGCATATTAACGATCATTGTAGACGAGCACGCAAGAACGATCGATTTCCGTCAAGTATCGAATCGGGCTATTCATCCCCCTTTCTAGCTAGGCCACGATCCTCCAACAAGTGGTATTAGAGCGAGGAGCTTACCGTCGGACTCATCGCCGCGATAAACAACTAAAATGGTAGGCATCAACATCCATCCACCCAAATTCGAAGGTGACTTTTCTTGGTGGAAAAAAAAGGATGGAGGTATATTTCGAAATCGATTTCGATATGATGCTAACAACTGAAGATGGTTTAGAAGTGCCTAGGGATGAAGAAGGCAAGCTAATTGAAAAATCAAGATGGACCAAGGAGCAACGACAACAATTCAAGATAACTGTTAAGGTAACGAAAATGTTAATAAAGTTAATAGCTTATGATATCTTGTCCAAGCTAAGTGAATATCGGGACGTTATGGACCTATGGAACAAGTTGGTCAAATTCCATGAATAACCCGCATCGGTCCATGGTGAGGAAGGAGAGGAGTGCTCATCCTCTCATGCTCAAGAAAAAGCAAATTCATCCTCACAAGTTCATGAGGATTCGAAAGTTGAGAAGGAATCAACCTCTGAGGAAGATGTGGAAGAAATAGAAGTAGCATCTACTTCCGGAAGAAGTGATAAAAAAGATCAAGAGACTTCCACCACCTTAGGTAACTCAAGCATTGTAATTAAGAATAAAAATCACATTATATGCTTTGAGTGTAGGGAAGCCGGGCATTACAAGAGCAAATGTCCAAAATTGACTAAGGAGAAAGTGTCGGCATCAAAAGTCAAGGACAAGTCAAAGGATGCCGGAGTCCTCGCTAAGAAAAGCAAAGAGCACATTGTGTGCTTCAAGTGCAATCAACGGGGACACTACCGAAGTCAATGCACTAGGGGGAGGAAGAATGGGCAAGAAGGAGCTATACAAGTAGGGAGAACTTCCAAAGCAAACTCTAAGGTATACTTTAATGCACCTTCTAGTTCTAGGATTAAAAAGTATGCTAGAAATTATTTTAACACTCTTGCAATTGTTAATGAAAAGCATGCTAGCAGAAATAATAGATTTTATTGTTTAGGTGCTAAGCATGTTAATTTACCTAAGGACAAATCTAGAACTAATAACTCTAGACCAATTTTACCTAGGGAGTCCATTAGGAAGGTAGAGAACCACCTAGGCCTTAATCCCAAGAATCATAGACATGTATCTAGGAAGAGTCATTCCCAAAAGATCAATGAAAAATTAAAATTGAAAAAATTAGAATTAGAAAATCGAGCCTTGAGATTAAGGCTTGAAAAATTGGAGAAAACCCTAGCAAAAATAACAAACTCATTTAAAGGGTCTAATGATCAACATCTAAGACCTAGGAGACAAGAACTGTCCAAGGGCAAGAAAGGTTTGGGTCACAAATCTAAGTCCTACCACGATGTTCCATTTGATTATGGAACAATATCTAGGTCTAGAAAAACTAAGGTTAATAGGGAAGTCATCCCTAAGGTTAACTATGGTGTGTGTCTAGTGGCCAAAGGTTCTATAAAACCTAAGAAGACCACTAAGAAGGTTACTAGGGAGGTTACCTCTAGAGTTAATCTAGGAAAGACTCAAATGACTAAGGCTTCAAAGCCAAAAAGGGTCATTAGGAAGGTATCTAGGGAAGTTATCCCTAGTGAATACCTTGTTAACCCAAGGAGCTCCAAGAGGTATTGGGTTCCTAAGAGCATGATTGATTCACGCTAGATGGTTTAGGATGTGTCAACCCTAAGTGGATGGGTAGTTAACCTAACCATGGTAGAGTTGACATTTTAGAATGTGCCAATGTGTTTTGAGAAGTTTGAATATTAATCAAATTGACACAATTAGGGTTAGAGGTCATAGTGTGTCATTTTAGATTTTTGGCACACTTGGGGGATAAGTGAGTATTAAGGCAAAATAGATTTAATTCTAATAATGACAATTTGGGCTTAATACTTAGGTATTTTATACCTTAGTATGTTATACTTGTCATGTTTTATTTGCCTTGCTATGTCATGACATCATATTTATTTTTAATCATATAAAATGTCATGATCATGTTTAGGTTTATCTTTAGTGTCATGTTATACTTAAGTTTATATCACATGTCATGACATCATGATTATTGACACATGCTTTGATTCATGTTATCATTTATATCATAATCATCATTCATGCATTAATTAAAATTGAGTTAAGGACAATGACATGATTTGAAGTTTCATGCATAAAGGAATCGAATAGTGTTGCCTAGAAAAATATATGAGACCCTAAAAGAACAAAACTCATATCTCATAAGAACACTTGTATGTATTCATACACTTAGATACAAGTGAGATGTTAGGAGAATGAATATGAGATTTTAAAATCATTTCAAAACTATTTTGAAAAATCTGGGTGAAGTCTATCTTTTGATAGCAATCACCATTTAATGAGGTGATACAAAGTAGGGTTAAACATTGAAAATTTCAATGGTTTTGAATTTTCAAGAATTTTCAAATTACATATATTTACTTATAAATTTTCAAAATTCAGTTCTGAAGTCTGATTGATTTAGAATCACTGAATGATCATTATTCATGAACGACAATGATCAATGAATGTAAGAGTAGATTGCCAGAGCTGATTTCGGGTAAATAAGATTTGTTAGGCCCATGTTCAGCTATGTCTAGGTTCCCTAACTGCTCCTAATCCTAGGATATACTATAGAGAGCATTGAAAGGGTGAAAATCCATTGGAAATGAATTAGAAGAATTGTTTATGGTGTGTATCGAATTTTAAGGGAGGTGAAAGTTCAATGTTGAATATTTGCCCTTAATTTCGATTGTTTAGTGTTCCTATAGGTTTAGGGACTCTCCAAGGATATTGTTGGTGTAATGGTCAAGGGAAAGCAAACCTTTAGGGAGAGGTTATTCATCTTGGGATGATGAATGTATTTCTCCTCATGGGATGAGAATCGAGAATCGCTTCTGCCGAGCATGAGACTTATCACTGCGAAGAGCGGCGCATCCTATACGTGTTTTCGACCAAGGGAGATCAGTAAGATCCGACGATACGAGACATCGACACCTCGAGGAGGACCTTCACGATGACAAAAGGAGGAGAAAGTGCCAATCGGGTTAGTCAAATTCTCAAAGGTGAGAATCGCCAAACGGGATAATCGCAGACTCGAGTTAAGTCACCTAACCATCAAAAAGGGGGAGATTGTTGGTGCAATTGACCCAGATCACGATTAACCGGACTCGAGTTTTACTCGAGCAGTATTTTGATGTTAGACAAAACATATGACATGTGATTATCAAGGGAAGACTAAGTGTGTAGCCTTAGCCACGTAAGTCCAAGTGTGTAGCCTTGGCAGTGAAAGTCCAAGCATGAGGCTTGACATTGGAAGTCCAACATGGAGTTGACAAGGGAAGACCAAATGTATAGTCTCGCCACCGAGCTCGCAGAAAAGTCCAAGTCACGGGACTTGACATCTGGGAAGTCCAAGGGTAGTTAGGTGGGCGAAGGCGCTGTAGTCTCGGGAGGGTAAGTTCATATTGCACTCCAGGTAGACACCGAGAGCATGACAATAGCCAAAGGAATCACCTGGAGGCTAGTGTATGGATGAACAAGTCATGAATGACTTGGAGGGATCCGCACATGAATGAACAAGTGATGAACGACTTGGAGGGGTCCGATAGGCACGAAGCTAGTAGAGGTGGCTAGAAGACTTAGGTCTAGGCTAAGGGTGTCTTGGATTAAACCTCATGGATGAGGTGAACTTGGCCAAGTGACTAAGGTCAAGTGTCGGATGCTCAAACATGTTATTTGAGATCGCCTGACGCTCAAACAACTCAGGTTTCGAGGTTTTATCCGGCAAACAATGATCGCGGTGGTACGTCCCGGCCGATCGTGGCGCCGATCAAGGCGTTTCCATTACGCCGCGATGCCGCGCCGATCACAAATTTCGGTACCGACCGCCTTCGGGTAGTCGATCACGCGGAGGAGCAATGATCGCTAAGCGGCGCTTTTGATGGCCGTAATCGATCGGCTACGGGGTTAGCGCGATCGTGATGGTAATGGGCGATCAATGTCGGTGTATCCGGGATGCGATGTGGATAGTCGTTGTCTCATGATGGCTATAGGAGCTTGGGGAGGATTTTTATAGCGATTTTTGATGAGATTTTGGAGGGAAATTGCTGCTGCATTCCAGACATTCAAGAGCAAACCAAAGAAAGCAACAAGAAAACATTCAAAGCAAAGTGTTTCTTTACTTGTATTTTTTATTGTCTTTGTTCTTGCTTGTATCTTGTTTATTACTGTTGTAATTGCTTATAAGAAGTTTCTCCACCTCCGACTTGTTGTCGAGAAGAAGTTTGAGTAGTGGTGTGTTCATCACTAGAGCTCGTTGAGCTCGCCCCGTGGAGTAGGAACCCTAAAATTCCGAACCACGTATATCGATTGTTCTTGTGCTTGTGTGTTGTATCTTTATTTCGTTTTTATCATTATTCCGCTGCGCATATTAACGATCATTGTAGACGAGCACGCAAGAACGATCGATTTCCGTCAAACATCGAATCGGGCTATTCATCCCCCCTTCTAGCCGAGTCACAATCCTCCAACATAATCAACAGAAAAATTGCACAAATTCTTCTTTCTTCTATGTTGCTTAACCATCTTATTTATTGATTTAGATTCACAATTGACCTTCCAAGCATAAAACAAAAAATTGATTTTAATATCTTAGTCAACATACTTTTCCACCATCTCATAGAATGCCTCATTGACTCAATCTCTGTAATCAATAATAGGTACTTCACAAAAAGTATATTCTGGCATGAAAAGGCCTCTAATGCGAATATATTCTGGTTCTGACAAAGACCAAGTGGCACCATATTGGAATTCTTTTGACAAGGAAGATAAACAATCAAAAGAGAAGAGTGAAACAAAAGCAATTCTTAATATATATATTCTTGTACTTGTTATAATCATCAACGCACATTGGTACCAAAAACTTCTTCTGTCCATCATTATCACAGTCTTTCACATTGCTAGCAGATTAAAAATGATGAAAATGAAAAGGCCAACAGATTCCATCAACTAGTTATCAACATTTGTCAAATAGCTCCAGCAAGGTGCTAATACTCAAGCAAAGAAAAGAGATATCGTTGCTTATTCCTGTTTAATGCTCAACAATAACAACCGAACTTTATCTCACTAGATGGGATCGGCTATATAGATCCTTCTACGTCATTGGACACTATCCACTACTATATCATCATTTATATTTAAATAAATTTTATATTATTTTATTATTGCTAATCAAATCTTTTTTTTATTTTTCTCTTCCTCATTTGATATGTATATTTATCATAATTTCATATCGTTTAATTAGAATATTTATTAGTAATTTAAGTACATGTCTATATCATTTTAAACATGTCTCCTGAAATTTTCTCTCAATAGATGCAACTCTGACTTTTTCTTTAATATTCTCATTTCTTATCTTGTCCATTCTCGTATGTTTACACATCCATCTTAACATTCTCATCTCTGCGACTCTCATCTTTTGCTCATGTGATCGAATCATAACCCAACATTCAACTTCATATAACATAGCAAATCTAATCGTTGTTTTGTGAAACTTCCTTTTAAATTTTAGAGGTATTTTACGATCACAAAGAACACTTGGTGTTCTTCTCCATTTCAACCATTTTACTTATATTCTATGTAAGACATCTCTATCAATTCCTCTATCTTTTTACAAAAATAATCCTAAATACTTAAAGATATCAGTTACAGACAACTCGTCATCACTTATCTTAATAATTATCGCATTACATTTAATATTGTTAAATTTAAATTTCATATATTTTGTATATACTCTATTAAGCATAAAATCTTTTCCTTCTAGTGTTTTTCTACTAAGATTTAAGTTTAGCATTGACTTCTTTATGTGTTTTATCTACTAAAATAATATCATCTACAAACAGCATACATTATGGTACTTATATCTTGAATGTATCTAGTGAGTGCATCCATAATTAATATAAAAAGATAGAGACTTAGAGTTAATCCTTGATATAGCCATATTTTATGGGAAACACTTCGGTTAATCCACTTTGAATCTTTACTCTCTATTACATCCTTATACATATCCTTAATTGTTTTAATATATGCTACACTAACACCATTATTGTTTAGGGTTTTCCATATAATTTCTCTTAGAACTCTATTATAAACTTTTTCTAGATTGATGAATACCTTGTGGAAGTCTTGTTGTTGTTCCCAATACTTTTCAATTAGTTATCTGAGAAGATTTTTAGCTTCTATTGTCGTTATTCTATGCATTAATCCAAATTGATTTTCGATCACTATGGTCTCCTTGCTTAGTCTTTTTTCTATTACTCTTTCCCAAAGTTCAATGCTATGACTCATTAGTTTAATACCCCTATAATTTGCACAATTTTATATCTCCTTTATTTTCATATAAGAGAAATAGAGTACTTACCCTCCACTCATATTATATTTTTCCCGTTTTCAATATTAAGTTAAATAACTTTATAAGTCATTAATATCTTGCTTCCCTAGACACTTCGATACTTCTATTGGAATATCATCTAGTCTAGCTACTTTTCATTTTGCATCTCATTTAAAATTTGTTCTACTTCTAAAATTTAAATTCTACGATAAAAATTTAAATTTTTATACTCCTCTGACCTACTTAAGTTACTTAAGTTAAGTTGATTATCTAAACCTTCATTAATATCTATTATATTGTGCTTTTATTTCAGTATCATTCAATAGTACCTATTGCATTTATCTTTAAAGCATCTTAATTGAATAAGATCTCTTGTCTTTCTCTCTTTAGATTTAGTTATTCTATAAATATCTCTTTCTCTTTCTTAACTTTATTCATCACTTTCTTATCTTCTTTCTTAGTTACTGTATACTTTTAAAAGTTTTCTTCATTCTTACAATTGTATAATACTTTATAGATTACTCA
Source organism: Wurfbainia villosa (assembly GCA_025175895.1). Lineage (NCBI taxonomy): Eukaryota > Viridiplantae > Streptophyta > Magnoliopsida > Zingiberales > Zingiberaceae > Wurfbainia > Wurfbainia villosa. The sequence goes on along the minus strand of CM045995.1, from coordinate 115,848,267 downwards.
TTTTTTCCCTTTACTTTCTCTTATACTTTTTAGTTCCACCACCAAAATTCTTTACTTGGTGATGTACATCCTTTTGATTCATCGAGAGTATATTCTTGGTTATCATCTTCAATTTTAATATCATCTTATTCCATGTTGTATTTACGTCGCCATATATTTCTTCCAATACTTGTACTCCAACTCTCTCCTTAAATATATTTTATTTCCCATCCATTAATGTTCATTACTTAATTTTAGGAATTATATACATTTTCCTTCTATTGAAAATATACTTAAGACATATATCTAACACTACTAACGTATATTAGGTAGTTAGGTTTTCTCTAGAGATAGATCTTTGCAACCTTTACACATTTTTTTATCCTTTTTCCTAACCATAAGAAAGTCAATTTGCAATTTATTATTCTCACTTTTGAACTGACAAAGTGTTTTCTCTTTTCTTGAAACACATATGAAGTAGTATAAGATCATATGATGAAGCAACCCGGTGCATGAAACTCCCGCCATGAGGGGTCCCGGAGAAGGATCCATTGTATGTAGCCTTACCTTGCTTTTTATAAGAGGTTGTTTCCAAGATTCGAACCTGTGACCTCTTGGTCACAAGGCAACAACCTTACCATTGTGCCAAGACTCCCCTTCTAGTCTAAGATCGTATGTTATTGCAAAATTCAATATAGTTTTTTATTTTTTTATTAAAAACTCATAACCTCCATGCACCTTATCATATTCCTCATTTTTCACTCTTACATGCCCATTTAAATCTTCTTTTATTAAAATCATTTCGTTTAATGAAATTTTTTATTATACCTCATCTAGGTCTCCCAAAACTTATATTTGATATCTTCATCTAATCCCACTTAGAGTGCATATATACTAATTATATTAATAATTTCTTTCACCGCTATTATCTAACTGCACCTACTACTTTATTTTTTAGTGAACTATTTACTACAATACCTACTTCATTTTTTGTTTTGCTCCTTCCTATGTACCATAACTTAAAATTTGAATTCTCTATCACTTTGCCTTAATTTTTCTTCTAATCATCGTATCTACTACCTCCATTGCCATAGAACATTTCTATATTCTATGTTCTATGTTCAAAGCTTAAACAATCAATTTTTTTATAATATTTGTTCTTATCCAACATTATGCGCACCTGGTCACGTTTAAAAGTGGAAATAATAAATGATAGAAAAGATTGTAAGGTCATCCCTGGAGAAAGCTTAACATAGGTTAGTAGTATTGGATATATGCCTCAAACATAGTATTAATGAAAATTATACACGACTTCTAGAATTAAGTGGTGGAAGTTAAAGGATGGGAAACAAATCATATTTAAGGAGAAGGTAGGAGTACAAGTATTAGATGAAATATACGGTGATTCTAATATGACATAGAATAAGATGGTATCAAAGTTGAAAATAATAGCTAAGAGTGTACTCAATGAATCTAAAGGGCATGCACCACCAAGTAAGGAATCTTGGTGGTGGAATGAGAAAGTACAAGAGAAAGTGAAGGAAAAACAAACAACCTATAAGGAATTATATATTTGTAAGAACGAGGAAAACTTGAAAAAAATATACAATAGCCAAGAAAGAGGCTAAGAAAGAAATGAATGAAGCTAAGAATAAAACTTTTGAATAGTTATATCGAAAATTAGATACAAAATAAGGTGAAAGAGACATTTATAGAATAGCTCTATAGCTAAAGTGAGAGAGAGAAAGACAAAAGATCTTAATTAAAATAAGATGTATTAAAGATGAATGCAATAGGGTACTAGTAAATGATGAAGAAATAAAAGAGCAATGAAAGAGATATTTTTAGGTAATTTAAGTAGGTCAAATGAGTATAGAAATTTAAATTTTTATCGTAATAGAAAAAAGATTAAGCAAAGAGACCACGGTTCTTGAAAATCAATTTGGATTCATGCTGAGAAGGTTGACAATAGAAGTTATACATCTTCTCAGACAACTAATTAAAAAGTATCGAGAGTAAAAGCAGAATCTATATATAGTATTCATTGACTTAAAAAAAACTTACGATAGAGTCCCAAAAGAAATTATATGGAGAATTCTAGAAAAAAAATGTGTTAGCATAACATATATTAAACTAATTAAGAATATATATGAGGAAGTAACGATCAGAGTAAAGACTTCAGGCGGATTAACTGAAGCATTTCCAATAAAGATAGGATTACATCAAAGATCAACTCTAAGTTCCTATCTTTTTACACTAATTATAGATGAACTCACATTCAAGACACAGTCCCGTAGTGCATGTTGTTTGCAGATGATATTGTTTTGATAGATGATACACATGAAAGAGTAAATATTAAACTAGAATCTTGACGGAAAACACTAGAAGTGAAAGGTTTTAGGCTTAGTAGAGTAAAGACAGAATATATGAAATTTAAGTTTAGCAATATTAGACGTCATGAGACAAGTATTAAGATAGAAGATGACGAGTTGTCTGGAATTGAGAGCTTTAAATATTTAGGATCATTTTTGCAAGGTGATGGAGGGATTGAGAGAGATGTCTTACATAGAATACAAGCAGAATGGTGAAATGGAGGAAAGGGTCAGGTGTTTTATGTGATCGTAAAATACCTCTAAAACTGAAAGGGAAGTTCTATAAAATGCGATTAGACTCTTTATGTTATATGATCTTTGAATGTTGGACTATATTTCGGCGTGAGCAGATGAGGATTCTGAGAGATGAAGATGTTAAGGTGGATGTGCGGACATGTGAAAATGGACAGAATAAGAAATGAGAGCATTAGAGATAAAAGTTGAGTTGTTGCATCTATTGAAGGAAAGCTCAGGAGACACGTTTAAGGTGAATGCTGGACATGTATTTAAATGACGATAAATGTTAGTTAAGCGATGTAAAAGCGATGAATATACATATCAAACAAGGAAGAGGAAGACAAAAAAAGACTTGGTTAACAACAATAAAATAAGATAAAATTTATTTAAATATAGATGATGATATAGTAAGGGATAGAGCCTAATGGTGTAGAAGAATCCATATAGCCGACCCCACCTAGTGGGATAAGGCTTGGTTGTTGTTGTATTTGTTCTTATCCAACCTATGATATGAGAACCCTTACATATTTAATATTACGCCTAAGTTTTCATGGAGATGTAGCAATCCTTGTCAAGACATTATAGTCGGACCTTGCAACGGATTCCTTCCAGGGAACAATCTAACATTAGCACAATAGTTTAATGGATTCATTCATTAAACATTTGTCTAAATTTAACACTAGCTGACAACCTACGACAACCTTCACCCTTTTCCATCCAGACTTGGAATCGACATTGGCGGGTTTTATTCTCGTTTAATGTTTAACGCTCACTAAAGATGATAAATCCGTTATTACTCTATCACTCTCTATACTTCACTATAAACACCCTTTAGGTTTTAGGCAGGTGCAGCTTTGTAACTAAATACGTGATGAACCCATCACGTATCAATATCCACCCAGATTTGGGTAATAATGTCATTTTCTACTTTCTTACTCATTTCCTTCACCTATCTAGTCATATGACCATGAATCTTTTTGACCCAAGAGTTCAAAAATAAATAAAGGATGAGAGCATATTCGACTCACTATAAATTGCTTCAAGTTCACTCAATGCCAGCTTTTGCTACTTGGTTTCAGCCTGTGCAAAAGTGGTCGCAAGTTAATCAGTCATATGAACATAAAAAATTTGAAAGAAAAAAAATCTACCTGCAGTATCACAATTGCCAAATTCAAAATGCCCATAGCCAACCTTGCCATCGTGAGAGATGTTAAAACTTAAACAACCACACAAAACAACAAAAAAGCACAAATAGAAGTGATCAGCCTCCCACCCTGACCAAGCCCAAGCCCTAAAGGCTCTATGAGTGCAGAAATCATTGCATAAGGAATACTGTACTTAATCTGTATAAAAATTAATCAAGCAAGTTACCTGGATGTCCCAACAAACTATAAGAACAACTATAAAATTACCTTACACTCTTGCTGCCAAAGGTGCTTTGAGGATTGTAAAAATAACAAGGGCAGAAATGACAAGACCATTTGGAGAAAGTCCATTTGGTAGATAATCCATATTTTTCCCAACAGACGATAATATGAACATTCCATTAAAACAAAAGAACACAATGGCGTTGGCAACTCCCCAAGTCAAGCCACACCAAACTTCCTAGAGAGTATTTCCAAACCCACTGAAATCAAGCCAAGGACAATAGAATTTAAAATGAAATCAGTTGTCCCACTCTAATTCCAGCTTGAGATATTTGCCCTTCTTTTGGATCTCTGTTGCAAATAAGTGCAGTGGCAATGAGAAACATCCGAACAGGCAGCTTAAGATACCTACAAGAACCAATTAAGCCCCACAAAGAAGCTTCATGTCAATTATCTGTCCCACTTGTGTATCTCCAGTGGAGGTCAAAACTTGGCTAGCAGAAGAAAAAGGAATTTCCTTGGCTTATAACACACTAATACATGTCAAGCTCATACGAACAACAACATTGACAAGAATAACTAAAATACTAAATATATACAGGAACTTGTGATTGAATTATGTGACTCTCAATAATATAAAAAGAATATATCTTAGGCGGTTAAATGTCAGTATTACATTTGGCTTGGGCTAGTCAAATCCGTATGACTCAGCAATAGTTACGAATATAGAAGTTACAGCTAAAGTATTTCCTCAGTAAAAAAAATAAGTTCTAGCGGAGTGATCATCCAATAAATTCAAGGGTTACTTGTCTTACTACACCACTGCATAACCCGACGGATCAAAAGACCTTTTTTTTCCTAGTGCCCACAAGAACCAAAAGTACCGTTCTCATCAAATTAAAGAATTACTTCTCTACTTCCAATGTAAAACCGTTTGTGAAGGATAACCACTGACTGAAATCGCACAAGTCACTCGAATAGTATTGCTTATTAATGCAGCCGCATTCGATAGGCAACACGACTTGCTCGTGCCCCTAGCATGGGTGTGCATCATTCTAGACTAAAATGAAGCAAACGGAATTCTTAGAGACCAACACGGGTTGATCGTGGTTACCTCCACGATCGTGTTCCATTCTAGGAGTTAACGGAGGGTTCCAGCAAGAAACACAACCATGTTCCCTTCCACGGTCGTGACCTAGAGCCAGGCCATGGTCCAGAACATGATCGGGTCGTGGACGCTTCCACAACCGTGGTGCGTCGCCGCCACAAGCCAAGTTAATTAGGGTTAGATTAGTTCTGTTTATTTTCAAATTATTCTTGTTTGTTTCGAACTTTTCTCCTTTTATGAGTTATTTAAATATGGACTAAGGCACTTGTAAGAATATGCTATTTTGGATTAATAAAGTTGATTTTTTTTTTGTTTAAACCTAGAGGCGGATCCTCGTTGTTTGCGAATTTCTCTCCTCCTACTTCCTCTACAATCTCTATTCTAATAAAGCACGTGGAAGGATTTTCATCCCGCTACCTCGCCTGCGTCAATTAGTATTAATGCCCTAGATCCATAGAGGGTCGTTGTGGTCGTGATAGGTCAATTTTGACTGAGGAAGCTTCACACCAAGATCAAAGTCCCTACAGGCTCATCAAGGATCTACAGAGACAAGTTGCGAAGTTATCTCAACGTATGTCAATGCGAGATTTTGAAGACCGTGAGGTATTTAATCAATGCTCTACTTCGAGTTTTGAAAATTCATATCATAGTGAACATCGTAGTTGTGAAGAATGATTTGGAGACCTTAGTTTTTGTATTGAGCTTTCCGAATTTTCAGCACATTACACGCATAAAATTTTATGGATTCGATTGATGAGATCGAATAGATTTTTGATTTCAAAGAAGTTCCCGATCGTGACAAAGTAAAATTGGTCGCCATGAACCTCAAGGGTTGAGTCTCCGTTCGATGGAAACAATTGCGGCACTCACGTGAATGCAAGGCAAGGCAAGGCCAAGGTTACTGAGCGGAAAAAGATGAAGAAGAAGATAAAGGTTATTTCCTCCCTTTTGATTATATTCAAAATTTTCATACTTTGAGGCAGAGCATCCAATTAATCAAAGAGCAATCTCTATCGGTTGAAGAAAACATGAGCGACAAATATGACATTGACGAAGTACTAAGATGGACATAAGAAGATGGAGGAGCAGTCTTGGTTGATTGTAGAAGACATTGGCAACCCCCTGTCTACAACGAGGTTAACGTTGACGAGGTCATGTACGAAGATGGACACAAGAGCACCGGGTGCAAAATTCTATTGATTGGAGAAGATATGGGCAACCCCGTCTATAACGAGGATGATGTTGATATCATGTACGAAGATGGACACGAGAGCACCGAGTGCAAAATTCTATTGATTGGAGAAGATATGGGCGACCCCATCTACGACGACGACAACAATGATGAGGTACTGGTTGTTCATAAAAATCTTCTCACTCCCAAGGACGAAACGATGGATGCATACTACGTATTGTGAGAGCCACCTTGTCAGTACGATCATGAAAACATCCACGATGGACGGAAGAGCATCTATAACGGAGGCCAACAGATTGTACCAGCTCCCCGACGAAAGGATTCCACTCCTATTTGGGTATCTTCTAGCTCTAATCTTCTTTTTATATCTAGGTTTTTAAAGGTGTCACATGTGCCTTACTACTTCACCCAAGGAACGTTTTAGACTCAGGTCCAGATTTATCGGCGAAACAATAGGTGATGAAGCTAGTGGACTAAGAATACATCCGAGCATGAACCCTCACGCCATAAAAGGTGATGACACTGATTCAAACTTGAGGGCGAGTTATTTTCAACTCGAGGAGTCTTATACAGGGGCATTCGGTAGGCAATGTGGCTTGCCCATGCCCCCTGGCATGAGTGTGTGTTATTCTGGACCAAAACGAAGCAAAATAGAGTTCTCAGAGACTAACATTGTTGATCGTGGTTACCTCCACGGTCGTATTCCATTCTGGAACACGGTTGTTCCTTTCCACAGTCATGGTCTAGACTCTAGACCACGGCTAGACGATCGTGGTCTGGACCACGGCTGGGTCGTGGGCACCTCTACGGTCGTGGTGCATTGCCGCTATAATCCAAGTTAATTAGGATTTGATTATTCTTGTTTATTTTTGAATTATTCTAGTTTGTTTCAAACTTTTTTCCTTTTCTGAGTTATTTAAACATGAATTAAGACTCTTGTACGGACATGCTATTTGGGATTAATAAAGTTGATTCTTTTTCACTTATATTTAGAGGTGGATCTTTTTTGTTTGCGAATTTCTCTCCACTAACTTTATCTGCGATCTCTATACTAATAACGCACATCGAAAGATGCTCATCCTACTATTCCGCCTGCATCACTTGTCCTAACGTAGGCGAGGATTGGACCATTGAAGAGCATATGGACAACCTAATCAATTTCAAAGGACACGGGAAATGGAAGAAACAACTATGCACTAATAAACTAGTAAATGAAAGGACGATCAAGGGGGGAGCAGATGAACACGGACGAACCTGTAAGATCAGCAAGAAGAGGCATTCACGGACCATGGCTAGTGTTGTTCCCCACACCAAACAACCAGAACCCTACTAAGCAAACGGCAATCGCGCCGTACCGTGTCTCCCCGCCGCAGGAGTTGCCGAGAATGTGGCCGATGTCAGCGAAGTAGCCGATCAAGATGACAGAGAGAACGATGGAGAGGGCTCCACCGATGATGGAGGTACGCCAGCGGACGAGCGAGCTAGCGCGACGACTGTCCATGTGATCGACGAAGGGCAGGACCTGGAAGCCGGAGAGCGACCCGCTGAGTCAAACCAGGCTGGAGAACTGTTGGGGGATCCCAAACTCCTGCGCATACGGAGTGAGAAGCGAGGGCTGGAGCGCCCATCCCAACCGCACGCCGCCGATGCCACTCACAGCAACACCTGCTTCAGGACCTTGGGCGGCGGCGGTGCTACCAAACCGTCGCCCGCTTGAACCACCTTTGCTACTCCGAGCCACGTCCATCGGATTGATCACCCCCATTTAAATTAATAATTTAAGAGGATTAAATTAAAATTTTATCAAATTATGGAGCTTGACAAACTGCTCCGTTATATGCTCGAATTGATCCGCGAGGTGAGAAAAATCATTCTCTCATATAATTCAATCGTGTTGCTAATTTTTGTTAAATGACTATATTTTTTAAAACCCTTTAGATAAAAGTCCTTCATTTAATTTTACTAAATTATTAATTTTTATATTTAAATAGGTATGTATTTTTAATAATTCTATACAAAACTTCAGTATATAATTTTAAATAATTTTTATTACTTTATACATTACAGTTTGGAGATATTTTAAGTTAATATCATTTATAGTTTCTTTATATGTTTACTTTTTTATTTTAGTTGCTTTAGATATTTATTTGTTTTATCATGATACTCTATCTATCTTGTTAATCGTTGTCTTATACCTTTAAGGTCTTGATAACGGTAATTTGTGTCGTGTGATACCGTTCCCAAATTATTTACCAATCCCCCCTCTACACTAATATAATATAGTGAATGACCTGGATCGTTTTCCAACGAGTGTAATCGATATAATAGTAAACTTAAAATTTTTGATTATTGTTAATCCTACTGAGTGGGGGTTTGGAATTTACGAGACTAATCCTACTGAATGAAAGACAATGCAAATAATTAAAACATTAATCTAACTAATTATGATGACAATGAAATTAAAGAAGATCTAAACTAAGCATGTAAAGGAAATCATTCAAAACAAGAGCATTGAAAACATAAAGAAAGTGCAGGAATTTGAAATGTAAAGTAAACTGTAGCTAAGCTCCTAATTAACTGTAGAATAACAACTGAATTATGCACTGAAATTTAACATCAAAGTAAACAAGATAAATATCCAAATCAATGGACTAATCCAAATATAACCACCGATCGCTCCATAACGGTGACAACAATCCGAACAGCTCCTCCGGCGGATGGGATGACTGAATTTCTTGTCGAAAATCCTTCGGCAAGTGTTGAATTAATGGATAAAGCGAGACCTTTTCTCTGGTGGATGACATGGAGCTGCTAAAGGCTGGTGCAGTTGTCGGGATCCGAACCTGGGTCTCTCGATTGTAGCGGAGTATACTCACCACTATATTACAATGACATCGAAACCTGACAGCCTATGGTTGACTCTGTGGTGGAGCAACCCATAGTTCCGTCGTCAGAAATCAAACTCGAGTCTCCGAGTATACTCACCACTGTATTACAACGGAACTGCCTGTGCTACGTGGAGAGGATGGAACTGGAGTACAAGCTGAAACTCTTCGCCAGCGAATGAAGTGCTGCCGTCGGAAATTGGAGGAATCAATGGCTATCGGAACTGGATAACCAATCTGCCGCGACCACGACAGTAGAAGATAACCCATCCTTCTGAAATCATGTCCAATTGGGTCGCTCAACTTCGATCGCCAAGCGTGAGAGGAACACCGGTGAAGTTGGTGGACCGGAATCCCTGTCTCCGCTCGCTACAACCCAAGCTGTCAAACCACCACATCTCGGGCTATCACTATGGAATGGAAAGGGATCTACGTGGGAGGATGGACGGAATGGTCGCCAGAGTCTGCTGCTGACGTTGTTGCCGCCGAGAGGAGGGAAAGCTCCGCCGCTTGAGCGTGGAAGGAAGGCATCCGCCGGCTCGCGCGATGGATGGGAGTTCTGTGTATGCGCTATCTCCACCCGCTCGCGCACGAGGAAGAAGCGTCGTCGCCGCTCCTCGCGCACGAGGAAGAAGAAGTCGCTGCGTGTTTCCTCGGCTGCACGATTTGGGAGAAAGCTGTTGCGCGATTCTTTTGTCCCGATGTGAAAATGTTGGATTTAAGGATGATTTCCATGACCGTCCAATCAAAGCCCCTTCAATCTCAGCCCTCAATTAAAGTTAGGGTTTAATCATTTCCTTGACTGATATGGTCCTCTTTGAATCAAATGGTTCAGCTCATCCCATTTGAATCCAACGCTGATCTGGTCCTCTTTTAATCCAACGACTCTGATTGCTCCACTTTTGAATGAACGGATCTGATAAATTTGAAGGGACGATCGAGATCCAACGGTCCAGATGAACGACCAATACGTGTAGATCTTAATGTATGGGCCGGATCGCTCCAGATCTGGATAGATGGCTCAGAATCAGCTACTTTCATTGGATGGTTCATATTGCTCAGATCTGGTCCCTTGATTGAATTGCCTCTGATCTGGATGAAGGGTCCAGATTAATCCAGTTTGAAATGCCCATTATAACATTGGATTAGGCCACATTTGATTTAACTCGAGTCTAGTCCGTGGCTCATCTTGATCTCCTACAAATAAGGTATAAAATTTGCATATAAGTCCACAAATTTAGGAGAATTTATAATAAGGTCCAAAATAAATCCAAACTCATAAAACATGTTAATAATCAACAATAAATCACTCGAGTGGATAAAAATATTATAAGACGTGGAGCGGTTACTGCGCAGTGCGCAGTAATCGCACCACTCACATATGCACGCACTCAAAGGAGTGTGTGCACGTTGCGTCGCGTTGACACCCCCTTTATAAGGGGGTGTGCGTCCAAAGCTCGGGGGCTGGCTGCAGAGAGGAATTTACGAGTGGAGTTTGAGTGTGAAAGTGGTCGGAGAGAAATTCAGAGATCAGAGAACACCAAGGTGCGGTTGGACCTTGGCTTGTGGAGGAGGAGATTATTTCCCTTGTGATCGACCCTCAGACGACAAACAATTTCTTCAGCGTTGACACCCCCTTTATAAGGGAGTGTGCGTCCAAAGCTCGAGGGCTGGCTGCAGAGAGGAATTTACGAGTGGAGTTTGAGTGTGAAAGCGGTCGGAGAGAAATTCAGAGATCAGAGAACACCAAGGCGCGGTTAAACCTTGGCTCATGGAGGAGGAGGTTCTTTCCCTTGTGATCGACCCTCAGACGACAAACAATTTCATCATTCCTTCATCCCTACAGCGCCTTCATCCCTACAACGCTAATGCTCGCAATCTCTGTAAGTTTTTATTTTTCTTTTCTGCATTTTTTTGTTTCTTTTGTTCTTTCCATTTAAATTAGTTTGAAAAGATGTTTTAACGACCAACATTGGTATCAGAGTTGAGTTGGTGAAGTGTCTGTTCGATTTTTTTCTGCAAAATTACTGTTCATCGCGAAAGGAAGTCGCGAGAATGAAGAACAGTGATTTTGTCGAGCAGTTTTCGAAAATAGCCTTGGCGAAACTCCTCTGCTTCGAGCGGTTTCAGACCGGTCTGAGAATCAGATCGGTTGCGAGTGGGAACAGTTCCCTGGAAAACTACTCTGCTTGCCGAGCAATTTCAGACCGATCTGAGGATCAGACCGGTCTCGAAGGGAAAAAGTTCCCTGGAGGGAACAGTTCCCTGGGAAATTGCTCTGTTTCCCGAGTAGTTTTTTACAGACCTGTTTGGTTATCGATCGTTCGATGGGAAGCCTCGATGAATAGTTCCTGAAAAGCTCAGGAAAGACGATGGGACCTTGATGGGAACAATTCCGGGACAATTATGAAAACTATTTCCCGGCGATTTGGACCAAGTCTAGTTAACAGACGGTTTAGTTTCCCGAACGATTCCTTGGGGGGATTCGAAACTATTCCCGAGCGCTTTCCAAGAGCGCGGGATTTCGACGGCCGAGGACAAACTAATCTGGATTGAAAGCGCCTAGGATATAAGGCGGTATGCGATGCATCGATTGAAATTTTAGACCGATCGACTTACGAGATCGGTTGAAATTTTAGACGATCTGGATTATACCGATTCAAAAATTCCAAGAAATCGCTGGAGATTAAACTAGTGCGGTTTTGTATAACCATTGAAATTGGTCCGTTTCCTAAACTAGTCTGCGAAACATGTCAGTTGACGCCAAATCGCTTTGAAATCGGGTTCGCACAACCGTCTAGAATTTCAAAAGCGGTTTGAAATTCATCAAACCGATCCGAAATCGGGTTCGGACATGAAACGAAAGATGGAATTTGTAAACTAGTCTGAAATTCATCAAACCGATCTGGAAACTGGTCTGGACGTGAAACCAGTCTGGAATTTCAAAAACTAGTTTGAATTCATCAAACCGGTATGGATTGATGTCAAACCGGTCTGAAATTCGTCTGATCGGTTTGAAATCATGAGAAATTGGTCTGGCCAGAGGGCTAAGCCTACTGTAGGTCAACGTCAGTTAACTAAGTTGACTTTGGTCAACTTAACTCATAACTTGATCATCGAGTATTTGTTTGGAACAAATAGAACTCGACTTAAACAACTTATAGATAGGTTGATAAGAACTAGAGTTGATGGCTAGGGATGATGTGAAAATAAACTACCATTCATGTTACTCGAGTGCCTGGGGTACTCAGAGAAAAATGGAAGGTGTTTAAGTTTTCACATTAATGGTCATGTCAAGTCAAAACAGCTTAAAATGATTGGACTTAGATAATAGTTGATTGGTAAAAGTATCAGTCGACTGGTCTAAGTGTTTCAGTTGACTGTTCTCCAGAGAATCAAGCAAATTTATCCTTGATTGAATGTGTTCGTTTTATGCCAATATATAAATTGAATTAAGCCGGTATATGCACTGGTTTGTCGGTTTTGTACTGATTTAATTAATTTCAATTTTTTCAGATGGCACGGATGATTACCACGATGACTAGATGCGATGTGTTGCGTAACCAGCTGAGGGAGGCTATCCAGGGGATAGAGTATGACTCAACACATGGAGTCGGGTGGCACGTAGGGAGACTGGACAGATTATTTTGGAGACTCGAGATGCAAGAGTTTCCAATTCTGGATAACTACAAGATCTGGGCTCTAGTCCATTCGCTGCCTTAGCACCTTAGTGATATCGTGCATCAGATCTGGGGGCGCTATGAGGGGCACGTTACCTATACCCAGTTGTGTGCCGAGTTACTTCACTACGAGGATTGTGAAGTGCACTGTGAGGAAGATCCAGAAGAAGACCCTGAAGAGATTTTTCCTATGAGATCTCTTTAAAGGTGTCCTTCAAAGGATTCAGCGTCCTGACATCATCTGGAGAGCATCTCGACGGAATGTGTTCCAGTTCAGCCCAAGAAAAGAGGGCTTGTTTGGATTATTACTGCGCTAGTGTTTGTACTAGTGAGAGTAATAATCACCTATCTAGCTTGTTAGAGTTTTTTTTTCTTTTTATTAGTTATGAGTCAAAAGAATGTTATGTGTAACATTTTTAGTAGAGTCTTCTTTGTTATATGTTAACAATGTACAACATATTTAGTTTAAATGAAATGTTTCATTTTAATGTTGTTTACTCTACATGATGCATGATATTTATTTACTCTTTGATTTGTTCATAATGAGTACAATTTTAAATGATAAGTTCATTTAATGTGTAATATCATGTTTGAATAATGATTACGTGTTAGTATGAGCCCTTAGTGTCAATTATGAGATGATTGGTGAGGGAGACTTTTGTATTATATTCTTATATTAATAAAGGCAAAGATTGATTATTATATTTCTTTATGCGTGTGCCAGCTAAATAAATATAATAATGCCCTTGAATAGTAGGTTCTTATCTACAGTATATCAATTGGTAGAATTGATTATAAGAAGCTGTAGAGAATACTATTCTTAAATATTCCTAGTCGAGTATTGTATTAATAGACAAGGGCTATATTGATACATTGAGACTAGCATGTTGGTCAATGGATGACTTGATCTCACAAGTCATGGATATGTGATATTACATTGACATATGAGTATATATATTGGAGACTATATATACTGAATTGACCCGCCATGAGAAAATATCATGGATCGTTATACGAGTGTCATATACTTTCTCATGTGACTATTGGTATGAATAGTCTGTTAGGAATCGTTGGAATGGCTAGAGGGGGGGGGGTGAATAGCGAAGATGTAAATCGATTGCGTTTGTGTCTACAATTTCGTTAGTGCGCAGCGGAAATAGAAATAATAAAAGCGATAACGAAATAGACAACAAGCTAACACAATGATATAACGTGGTTCGGAACCGCACAGTTCCTACTCCACGGATCGAGCTCTAAAGAGCCCTAGTGATGCACACGCACTCACTAATGATAAACACTCTTTCTCGACACAAGTCGGAGGCGGAGAAACCCCTTACAATAAATCTTACAACAGTAAGAATGAAATACAAGCAATATACAATGTAAATATGAAATACAAGTAAAGAAAAGACTTTACAACACTTGTTTTGATTGCTTGAATGCTTGGTTGCTTGCTTGCACTTGGAGACCTGATTTGCACCAACAAATCGCCCCAATAGCCCTCAAGAACCGGTTGCTTTTTCCTCCATCACGAGCTCCATATATAGCTTCAACTGTCGGAAAAAGTCTATCACGGTCCGATCGAGACCATCACGATCGATGCCATCGTTGTCGTGAGACGGAGACAACGGCTAGTTCCACGCGTTGGATAAGTCCAACGGAACTACCATCGATCGGCCCGATTGTGACCATCGATCGGGATGGAAGTCCTCACTCGACCCGAGTCTCGACTCCGATTCTGGCGAATTTCGAGCACCGCGACCGATCATACTATCACTCGATCGCTCGAGCCATCATCGATCGGCTAACCCGCCACTATGGCGATCAGCTAAAGGCCATAACCCGCGATCGAACCCTAGTTGATTTTAACTCAAGTATGGTTCCCCCATATTTGCTAGACCACCCTTAGCCTAGACCTAAGCCTTCTAGTCACCTCCATCAGCCTCACGCCTCTCGGATCCCTCTAAGTCATCCATGACTTGTTCATCCATCGCGCTAGCCTTCAAGTGCTTCCGTCGGCTATGTCATGCTAACGGTGTCTACACCGCCAAGGCATATTGGACTTATGCCGCCAAGACTCCGCTTGGACTTTACACCGCCAACCATTGGACTTATGCTGCCAAGACTCCCGCTTGGACTTTACGCCGCCAATATCAAACCCTTGGACTTCTCAAATGCCAAGACTCAAGCTTGGACTTTCCCTTGCCAACCCATGTTGGACTTTCCATGCCAAGACCATGCTTGGACTTTCCTTGCCAACCCATGTTGGACTTTACATTGCCAAGTGTCCGACTTGGACTTTCCATGACAATTATATTGTCATATGTTTTTGTCGAAACATCAAAACACATCAAAACATCACTCGAGCCCAACTCGAGTCCTGGTCAATCGTGACCTGGGCCGATTGCACCAACAATCTCCCCCTTTTTGATGTTTGACAAAAACCAAACAAATAATTGAGTTAGAATACTAACTCAAATCCTTTACCAATTATCCCAAATGTTCTCCCCCAAACATTCTCCCCCTTTTTGACTAACATCAAAAAGGTTTTCTCTCCAAGGAGGTCAATGTCTCATGTCCCAATGAGATCTTATAATCTCCCCTTGATCCAAAATACCTAGGATGCCTACCATCTTCCTATAGTGATAAGTCTCATATCACTCAAGAGAGGCAATCCTATACACTCTCCCAATTTCCAAATTGGGTTTCTAAAAATTCATCAATTTCCCAAATTGATAACATTCTCCCCTTGAGGAGAAAACACATCCATCATCCCAAGATGGATATCTCCCTAAAGGCTTGCTCCCTTTACCATTGCACCAACAATGTCCTTGGGAAGTCCCTAAGCTAATAGAAACTTTAAACTGCCAAAACTAAGGTTAGAAATTCAACATTTAACTTTCCACACCTTAGAATTGATACAAACCCTAAACAACTCTCCTAATCCATATCCAATAGCTTTTCACCCTTTATAATGCTTCCCAAAGCATATCCTAGGGTTAGTGGTTAGGGACCTTGCCATGGTGAACACGGACTAACCAAACTTAGTTTTCCGAAATCAGCCTTATCGGCTCTCTCATGATCTATTCATCGCTCATCGATCGCCACTCGAGGCGGATCGATAACTGAAATTTCCGAATTTCAGTTATCAGAATCGAGT
Organism: Wurfbainia villosa; assembly: GCA_025175895.1. NCBI lineage: Eukaryota > Viridiplantae > Streptophyta > Magnoliopsida > Zingiberales > Zingiberaceae > Wurfbainia > Wurfbainia villosa. Next base: position 115,832,287 of record CM045995.1, on the reverse strand, counting down.
TTCAGAAAATCATAAATAATTATACGTATATCGAAAAATCACGAAACTTGATACGTATAATACCTATGACACATACAATGGGGAAAAAATGTTTGAAAAATATTTTACCCATAAAATAGTGAATTTGATACAAAACTCAAAACCATTGAAATTTTCAATGTTTTGGCCCTATTTTGTATCAACTTCATCAATGGTGATTGCTATCAAAAGATAGACTTCACCAAGGTTTTCTAAAATGATTTTAAAATGTTTTCAAAACCTTATCTTGGATCATATTCCTTGGGCTCTATGTGTGTGACTTGTACACGAGCTCTCCTAATGATCCACAACTAAAATTAGATGAGTTTTAGTTCATCTAGATGCAAAAACTATGCACCTTGAACTTAGCTCATATCCTAGCATCTCACATGTATCTATGGTGTATAAATACACATACATGTCAATTAGATGTGAGATGTGGGTTTTGTTCTCCCTAAACTAGGGTTTCATGCATTTTCTAAAGTAACTCTACTTGATTCCCTTATAAATGGGACTCCAAGTCATGTCATAGTCCTTAAATCAATTTTGCATGAATGATTATGACATTTGAGATGATATAAATAAGCATATGCTCATAATCATGATGTCATGGCATAATATAAAATCTAAGAACACATGACATCTAAAGTAACCCTAAACAATGTCATGACATGGTATATGATAGCAATACAATTATATAAATATTCATTCATACACACAAGATTTTTCAGAAACAAAGATTTCATTTAACTTAAAATTTGTCTTTTACATTCAAAATGGAGATTGACTATGCTCAATCTCACTACAAAAATGACAACCACAAAAAAATCTAATATCCTCTAATCGTCCGCAGGAGGTGGCGGTGGGGGAGGCTGTTGACTCAGAGTCCAGGCCCGCATCATCTCTAGCATATCGAGCTGATGCTGCTCCATGCGGCCCTGGGACTCCTCCAAACTATCGAGACGGCGCCAAGGCAACTGGCTATCGAGCTCGATGAGCGCCAACCGTCCGCTGATACTCTCAAGTCCGGACTCACCGGCCATGGACGTTCGACGGACCACCGATGTGTTGGCGGCATATGGTCATCCTCATCGCGGTCTCTGTATCCTCGTGGTCCTCTGTCGCCTCTCTGGGCGGTGGAGGAGGCTGTCTGTGTGCCCTGGGTGGTCGAGGCGCCAACTCCATCTGTCCAGCGCCCATCCGTAGCTTCGCTAAGGAGAAGTTACGAACTGATATACAGTCGTACACTTCCGATAGCTGTCGCAGAGAGCCCCTATGGATGTTGATGCCTACGGAGTCGAGCCATCTTTGTGATGATATGTCCAAAGGCATATGCACTTTCCCTTGCAGGAAGTGAAGTGCACAATGCAAATGGAAAATGTTCAATGCAAAGTTTATGTCTAATCGATGACGCATGACATATAGAAGAAAGAGATGGGAGGCGAATCTTGGCGGACCGAGTGACAATAGGCGAAAACACCCAACAATGACCTTGTAAGGACATTGTCAGTGTATAACTCGGTGATAGGAAATAAATTCTGGGCCAGTGGACGAGGATAACCAAAAATATGCTCATGCATGGACTCCATAGAGATGTTGGCAAAAGGCTCAGGTAGAGGAAAGTCTATGGTAGGGTAAAAGATGAAGGTGTCATCAAGGCCTACACTCGAAACTCTGAGTATCGCAGAGTGAACTCTAAGTCGCGTTGCAAGTAGTGTATGTTCATCTACCTTTTTAAGGTTTTGGTAGAATTCCTTAATAAGGTCATCATTGATTGGATCGCGCACAAGACAATCTTCATCAAATTGTAGTATGCAATTAGTTCCATGACGTCACTACAATGCCTATTGAAAAATTCCTATCGATGTACCTAACCAACATAGGTTGGTACAATGAGAGTCACTCTCGGATGGATCATTCCTACTGGGCTCTCCTATTATGAATGTAATGTGATGATATGCAATGCAATGGCAACAACACAGCGATTAGATAAACCTCCATTGTAATGAAAATGAAAATTAGGGCTCGGAAGAAAAGTCGTTACTTAGGCGCCATGTGTGTGTGAGGGAAGACTCAAAAGTTCTTGAGGATCGCAAAAGTCATTTGAAAGCTTCACCACGGAACCCTAAGCGGAACAAGAGCAATAAACCCTAAATCGCGTGAACTAGGGCTCCAAGATAGGTCAAAAATGGAAGAGGAGAGACATGCTTATCAAACCTAGGACTTTGGAAGGTTGGGCACGGAAGAGCGTCGGAGAGGGAGACGGCGATCGGAGACCGAAGGAGGAAGAAAGCTTTTGTCGCGTGAAACGCCGAACCCTAGCGGTTCGCGTTTTAAAACACGATTGATCGACGATGTGAGCATCGATCGAATGGCGATATTACCGATTTTACGGCCGAGCGATTAATCCCGGCTCGATCGATCGTCGAACATTCGTAACGCGATCAAGATCATCGATCGGCCCGATGTTGCCCATCAGTCGACTGATGTGCACATCACTCGACTGTTCATCGAGCACTCGACTGATGGCCTTCGGCCTCGGTGAACAGTACCATCAGTCGACTGATGGACCTCATCAGTCGACTGATGTTCGATCAGTCGAGTCATGGAGATTTTATCATCTTAATTATTCCATTTTATCACGTTAGATCTTGTATTTCGAATGTATTGACGTTATACTTTTATTTATGTATTTGTTAATGTATTTTAATGTTTTATTTCATTTTTGCAAACATTAACATTCAATGATTTCCAAACCTAACATCCCACCCTTTCTAAGTGTTGAAATACACAATCAAGGTAAAAGACTTGTTTTGTGAGATGTAATCTATCCTAGACATTCATTCCATGCAAACATATGGTAAAACATATGAAGCATGGTGAATACAAGACATCAAGTTGTGTGGCACTTGAGTATCACTCTAGATGTTATTTTTACATCTTAACCACACATTTCTTGATACATGACCTTCCAAAGTGTGCCAATAATCAAAGGTACACACTATGACCTCTAAAACTAGATCGTGTCAATTTTATTGATTTTCATGTTTTCAAGATATATATTGACACAACCTAAAATTCTTTGAGATTAAGACTCAAGGATATTTCCAAAGTAACCATAACCTTGAAAGTAACCTTAAGGTGCCACCTTTATTATGGTTGAGTTAACTACCCATCCAATCAAGGTTGGCACACCCTAAACCCATCTTAGCGTGAATCAATCACGCTCTTAGGAACCCAAAATCGATTTGAGCTCCTAGGGTTAATTAGATATTCTTTAGGGATAACCTCCCTAGATACCTTCCTCATGACCCTCCTAGGCTTATTAGCCTTGGTCATTTTGGTCTTGCCTAGGTTAACCTTAGGGATTGCCTCTCTAACAACCTTCTCAGTGGCCATCCTAGGTTTCTTCGAAACCATGGGCAATAGGCACAAACCTTGGTCAACTCTAGGAATGACTTCCCCATTGACCTTGGTCTTCCTAGACCTAGTTAGTGTCCCATAGTCAAATGGAACACTATGGTAAGTCACCTTGGACTTAGGTTTGTGACCCAAACCATTCTTGCCCTTGGTTGACTTTTGACTCTTAGGTCTTAGAAGTTGATTTTGACTTCTTGACCTACGAGTTTGACAATTTGACCCTTGAGATTGATTTTGTATTTTGTTTAGGGTCTTTTCCAATTTCTCAAGCCTTGACCTCAAGGCTTGGTTTTCTAATTCTAATTGCCCAATTTTAGAATTTTTATTTAACTCTTGGGCATTGGACTTTCTTGGCGAATGCCTAGTCCATTTTGGATTAAAACCTAGATGTTCTTGGATTTTCTTAATAGATTTCTTAGGTATTGTTTTTCTAAGGACATTAGTCCCAAATTTCTCCTTATTCTTAAGATGAACATTCTTAACTCCTAAACACATATGCTTGTTATTTCTAGCATGCTCTTTATGATACATACCACAATTGCTAAAATTAGTTCTAGCATGCTTTAAATTAGACCGAGCATTATTTAAATATACCTTAGGGTTTGCCTTAGTGGCTCCCCCTACTTGTGATGCTCCCCTTTGCCCCTTCTTCTTCTTCTTTGGGCATTGACTCATTAATGACCCGGTAGTAGCATTGAAGCAAATGACATGCTCCTTGCTCTTTTGTCTTGGACCGTGTCAGTGACTTTTGTTGACTTTTAGGCAAGGAGTTTTCTTGATCCTCTTTGGACATTTGCTCTTGTAATGCCCATACTCCCTACACTCAAAGCACATAATATGATTTTTGTTTGAAAATAAAGTGTTTGAGTTACCTAGGGTGGTGGTAGGTGCCGGAGTTGAATTTTGAGCTTCCTCATCTTGATCGGATGTTGAGAGCTCTTCTTGAGGTTGCTCCGGTGTAGAGGATGGTCTATCCTCCTCAATCCTAAGTAGATGCTTCTTCCACCTCTTCTACTTCTTCTTTCTCCGATTCGGAAGTTGACTCCATCTCAACTTCCGATTCCTCACTTTCACTTGAGGATGAACTCTCCTCATGGTATCTTGCCAATTTTCTCCATAGCTCCTTGGCATACATGTAATCCCCTAACTTGCACAAAACATCATTAGGGATTAAATCTTCCAAAAGTTTCGTTACCTTAACTTCGGTCTTGAGCTTTTGGCGTTGCTCTTGGGTCCACTTTTTCAATTTTAGGATATTCCCCTTCTTATCCCTAGGGGGTTCAAGACCTTCAATGAGGATGAACCAATCCTCTATGTTCATCATCAAGAATGTTTCCATTCTTGCTCTCCATGCCGGAAAATCTTCTGGATCATATGGAGGTGGAGTGTTGATTTCCCATCCAAGCTTGTCTTGGAATTCCATCTTCACCCTCTAGCCTTTCACCTTAGCTCCCGGTTGTTAATCCGTAGAAGAGCCCCGGGCTCTGATACCACTTGTTAGGAATCGTTGGAATGGCTAGAGGGGGGGGGGTGAATAGCGAAGATGTAAATCGATTGCGTTTGTGTCTACAATTTCGTTAGTGCGCAGCGGAAATAGAAATAATTAAAGCGATAACGAAATAGACAACAAGCTAACACAATGATATAACGTGGTTCGGAACCGCACAGTTCCTACTCCACGGATCGAGCTCTAAAGAGCCCTAGTGATGCACACGCACTCACTAATGATAAACACTCCTTCTCGACACAAGTCGGAGGCGGAGAAACCCCTTACAATAAATCTTACAACAGTAAGAATGAAATACAAGCAATATACAATGTAAATATGAAATACAAGTAAAGAAAAGACTTTACAACACTTGTTTTGATTGCTTGAATGCTTGGTTGCTTGCTTGCACTTGGAGACCTGATTTGCACCAACAAATCGCCCCAATAGCCCTCAAGAACCGGTTGCTTTTTCCTCCATCACGAGCTCCATATATAGCTTCAACCTGTCTTTGGAAAAGTCTATCACGATCGATCGAGACCATCAATCGATCGATGCCATCGTTGTCGTGAGACAACGGCTAGTTCCACGTTGATAAGTCCAAGCGGAACTACCATCGATCGGCCCGACATCACCGATCGGATGGAGTCCTCACTCGACGACAGTCTCGACTCCATTCGTGGTCGATTCTCGAGCACCACCGATCCGATCATACTATCACGATCGCTGAGCTCATCGATCGATCGCCAACCTATGGCGATCGCTAAACCATAACCCGCAATAAACCCTAGTTGATTCGGTCGGTCCGATCGTCACATGGCACCATCGACCGCACACCTCACACATGAGGTTTTAACTCAAGTATGGTTCCCCCATACTTGCGAGACCACCCTTAGCCTAGACCTAAGCCTTCTAGTCACCTCCATCAGCCTCACGCCTCTCGGATCCCTCCAAGTCATCCATGACTTGTTCATCCATCGCGCTAGCCTTCAAGTGCTTCCGTCGGCTATGTCATGCTAACGGTGTCTACACCGCCAAGGCATATTGGACTTACGCCGCCAAGACTCCGCTTGGACTTTACGCCGCCAACCATTGGACTTATGCTGCCAAGACTCCCGCTTGGACTTTACGCCGCCAATATCAAACCCTTGGACTTCTCAAATGCCAAGACTCAAGCTTGGACTTTCCCTTGCCAACCCATGTTGGACTTTCCATGCCAAGACCATGCTTGGACTTTCCTTGCCAACCCATGTTGGACTTTACATTGCCAAGTGTCCGACTTGGACTTTCCATGACAATTATATTGTCATATGTTTTTGTCGAAACATCTAAACACATCAAAACATCACTCGAGCCCAACTCGAGTCCTGGTCAATCGTGACCTGGGCCGATTGCACCAACATAGTCCTTAGACCTGAAGTCACTATGGTTCCCTACATAAGGAGTTATGTATTTTGGTATCGTCAAACATCACCCGTAACAGGGTGGACTATAAAGGCGGTCACTGGATATGTAACAAATTATGCGGAGGGATGTGAGTGATGTAAATGAGATCTATCCCTCCCATATGATATCTTTGGCCTCTTGATAAAGTAGGACCACGAAATGCATGACCATGCTCAAATGAGTCAATATGAGATATTGAGTTCATTTGTTTGAGTGAGTCTACTTGGGGATCAAGAAACATAAAAATCGGTAAGAGGGTGACACGGTCTATGCCTCATTGATCGATCTGAGATATCAAAGATAGAGGGACACCGTCATATGATAATAGTCACGGAAGAGGTTGTCGGATCTTGACATTCTCATCACTTGGGTAGCAATGATGTATTGCTAGATGCCGCTCATTCTTATGTATCTAAAATGGTTTTTGGATACATTGCCAACGTTATGAGAGCCTATAGGGTCACACACAAAGAACATATTATTTTGGAGATGAAATCATTTTAGTTTGACTAAATGAATTATTAGTTAATTGGATTAACTATAATGAGTAAGACTCATTACTTGGCTAAATTTGAGTTGGACTCAAATTGGTTTATGTTGAGTTAGACTCAAGTCAAACCAAGTGAAGAAGGCTAAAATGATTAATTATGATTAATCATGGTTTACACAGATTAATGATTAATTGTGATTAATCATGGTTTACACGAATTAATAAAATGAGGTTTTAAATGGGATTTAAAAGCTCATTAATATGCATTTAATGAGCATTAATTGGCTTCCTTTCTTTCAATGTGGAGAATAAGGAAGAGTGAAGTGCATTTAATGTCTCATTAATGTGCATTATTTGTGTTTTTTGATTTCAACGTGGTGAATGAGAATAATTTGATTAATCTCATATTGCTTTTCTCTTGAAGTCGAGAATAGAGTGAACGAAGAGAGACCTTGGTGTGGTTGCTAGCACAACCAAAAGGTTCACCTCTTCTCTCCAAGATCATGTGTGTGTGGATACCTTAGAGATACAGTTACCCTAATCGTATTGTGATCCGACCAAGTCTTGGATGAGCGGGATAAGCGAAGAGCATCACATCGAAGGTATACTTCTTCCTCTAGATGAGATCTAGCAAAAGTAGGATACAAAACGTTTATGATTTTTCGCTTGGATCTCTGGAGGGATCCTAATTTTTCCGCTATGATTTTTTTTTGTTTATCGCTCGGGATCCCTACATTAAGTTCATTAGATGGGATGTATGTAATATAATTGATCAAAGTCGATTAGATTGGAACACACAAACGATAAGTGAGAATTTGATTATCACTTGATTTTGTAAACCAAATCAAATCTACATTGAGTCAATTTAGAGATTACATACATAAAGATATACACTGAATAACTAAATAATGTGTTTATTTATGTTAGATTATGACAACCAAAAACATCATAGCTGAACTCAATAAGGGTGAGAAACTGAATAGGGATAACTACAAAATCTGACACCTCAGGATACAGTATGTCCTAGAGGAACAAGAAGTTCTTGAGGCTGTAAATCAGGTCTTGATAGAACCTGTAGATGGTCCCACTGCACAAAACAGGCGAGATCTTGATGCATATAAGGCATGGAAGAAAAAGGACTCCACTGATAAGGGCATTTTGATTAGTTCAATGGTGGACGACCTAGTATTTGAGTATGAGTCGTATTCTTCGACTCATGTTGTTTAGGTAGCTCTTAAGGATAAGTACAGTGGAGTTAGTCTGAGCAAGCTTCGATAGTTGACGATCAAGTTCGATAGCTATAAGAAGCGCTTGAATGTCATGATGACTTAACATCTTAGGGAGATGACGAACATGATTCGAGAGCTTAAAATTGTAAGTCATGAGTTGACTGACGAACAACAGGTTTAGGCAGTTATTCGATCCCTTCCAGATTCTTGGGAGACCATGAAGCAGACCCTTACTCACAGTGAGAGTATTAAGACTTTCATTGACGTCTCATGCCATGTTGAACTGAAGGCGGAGAGAGTAGAATCCGCAAAGATTTCTGGTCAAGCCTATTTGGCTATCGGTTCTGCTGGATCATCTGGATCCAAGAAAAAGAGATGGTTTAAGAAGGAGAAGAGAAAGAAGAAAGAAGCAGCTGCTGCAGGTAGGACAAACCCAATCAAGAAGAAGAAGAACAAGAATACAGGGAAGAAACCTAAAAGCAAGGTAACTTGCTTTAATTATGATAAAAAGGGTCACTACACTCGGGAGTGCACTAAGCCAAGAAAGGTAACTTCACGTCTATCTTCTGAGCATTTTGTTGCTAGTTCTGTGTTGTTGGCTGATTATTATCTTTTGTGGATTATAGATTCGGGAGCAACCAATCATGTAGCTCGGGAGCGGATTACATATGTGGAGTACCATAGGGTACCAACAAATGGATATATGTAGAAAACAATGCAAAAGTTGATGTCAAAGGAGTCGACACTTACAAACTTAACCTTCGGAGTGGAAGTACTTTGTTTCTACATGATGTCTTGTATGCTCCTGAGATTCGAAGGAATTTTATTTCTGTTACTTGTCTTCTTGATTTAGGGTATTATATATTCTTTTACAGTCGATGTGTGGAACTTAAGATTAACTCTGTGTCAATCGGATATGATTTTTTAACAAATGATTTTATGGTTCTTGATGTGGAACCAAATGTTAATTGTGCGATTGATAGTTGTTTTTCGAACATTGCTCTTACTAGTGATGCAGATATAATTGATGATGTTTGACATACTAGATTAGGACATATATAACAAGATCACATAAATCAGTTAGCTAAGGAGGGCTTATTGGGCTCTCGTGCTAAGATTAGTTTGTATGTATGTGAGCATTGTCTTGCTGGAAAAGCAACTAGAAAACCATTTGGTAAGGCTATTAGGGCAGGGTCACCATTGCAATTGATTCATTCGAATATTTGTGGTCCAATGAATGTCAAGGCTAGACATGGAGCTTCCTACTTCATTATATTTATTGATGATTTATCTCGTTTCGATCATGTGCATTTGATTTCTCATAAATCTGAAGTATTGGATTGCTTCATTCGTTATATGAACGAAGTTGAGAATCAAACGAAACGTAAGGTTAAGACTTTACGCACGGACCGTGGAAGAGAATATTTGTCCGATATGTTCAAGACAATATGTAATGATAAGGGGATTATTAGATAGCTGACAATCCCTGTAACTCCTCAGCAAAATGGGGTTGCTGAGAGAAGAAATAGGACTCTTCTTGAAATGATTAGGTCTATGATGGCGCAGGCTAATTTGTCGATCTCCTATTGGGGAGATACATTACTAGCTGCAATCTATATACTTAACAAAGTGTCTTCAAAGTTAGTTCCATCTACCCTATATGAACGTTGGACAGAAAGAAAACCAGATTTGGAAAATCTGAGACCCTGGGGGTCAGCTGCCTATATTCATAATAGTACTCACAAATATGGAAAACTGAGACCTAGAGATAAGAAGTGTGTCTTTATAAGATATTTTGATACCTCCAAAGGTTATGTTTTCATAGGTGAGCAACAAGATGGAATAATCTCCGAATTGGATTTGAGAGACGCTACTTTTCTTGAAACAGAGTTCCCATCTAGAGGTGAAGTTGATAAGACAGTTTCTCTATTTGAGGAGGATGAGTCATTGTCAACTAGACAGGCGTCTAGTGGGATACTTGGAACTAGTCAACCCAGTGGGAGTATTTTGCCTAGTCACAGGGTGACTTCTCATGAGCTCAACTTATGGAAAAGTGTTCGTAAGATCAAACCTAAGAAGAGGTTTGATATTGAGAATGAGGCAATGATAACACTCCCTGTTGACGATGAAGAACCTCAATCAGTTAAAGAAGCTCTGGGCTCTAGAGTTGGAGAGAAGTGGAGAGATGCAATGGTTGAAGAAATAGAGTCAATGAATAAGAATCATGTTTGGGAGTTAATCGATCTTCCTCCTGGCCGAAGGGCTATTGGGAATAAATGAATTCTCAAAATAAAGAGGAAAGCAGATGGATCGATTAACCGATACAAAGCTCATTTGGTTGCAAAAGAATTGACCAAATTGGAGGGTATATACTTTGAGGAGGCATTTTCTCCCGTAGTGAAGTTTGTGTCAATCCAAGTTATTTTGGCTTTAGTGGCGCATTATGACTTAGAGTTACATTAGATGGATGTGAAAATCACTTTCCTTAACAGTGAGCCTGATGAGGAAATCTATATGGTTCAACTAGAAGATTTCATTACTGAAGCCCAAGAAGATAAAGTATGTAGATTGAAGAAATCTATATATGGGCTAAAGCAAGCATCAAGATAGTGAAACATAAGATTTAATGAAGTGATTTTATCTTATGGTTTCGAAATGATCAATGAGAATCATTGCGTTTTCCTGAAGTAGGACAAAGGAAAGTATTTCATTTTATCATTATATGTTGATGATATGTTGATTGCAGGAAATGACTAGATTTTGTGATTGAAGTCAAAAATTAACTTTCATCACAGTTTGACACAATAGATATGGGAGAAGCTGAGTACATCTTAGGAGTAAAGATCACTAGGGATCGATCTAAGAGACTTTTGAGTTTGTCTCAAGAGTCTTATATAAATAAGATGTTACAACATTTCAGCATGTCTAATTGCAACAGTGAACAAATACCTATTGTAAAAGATATTGTTCTGAGCAAAAGTATGAGTCCCAAAACTCTTGAAGAAATAGCCGAGATGAATAAAAAACCATATGCTAGTGCTGTGGGTAGTTTGATGTACAATATGTTGTGTACTTGTCCCGATATCTTATGGCTCTTAGTTAGCTTCCAGTAAACCAGATCGAGAAGCAGGAAAAGGAAAAGGATATTCAAATATCTGAAAGCCACGACAGGTTATAGTCTTTATTATCAAGGATCAGATATGAGCCTGAAGGGCTATTTAGATGCAGATTGGGCGGGGGACCTGGATGATAGAAAATCCACATTAGACTATGCGTTCTTGTTGAATGGTGGCACCATCTCTTGGAACAGCAAGAAACAGGCCTGTGTGGTCTTATCAACCATGGAAGCTGAATATGTGGCATGTTTAGCAGTTGTACAAGAAGCAATTTGGTTAAGGAGGTTCCTGAAGCATCTGAAGATTGCTGAAGATAGTGAGAGTCCAGTGATTGTCTACTGTGATAGTCAAGCTGCTATAGCTTTTTCCAAGGATCTCAAATATCACATCAAGGGCAAGCATATAACTATAAAGTATAACTTTATCAGGGATATTATTGCTAAGAAGAAGATGATTCTTGAGTATATCCCTACACGAGCTATGCTTGTAGATCCTTTTACTAAGCCGATGACTAGAGAGTCATTTAATGAGCATGTAAAGTCTATGAGACTTCGTAGAATGTAATAATTTTATAATGACAATCAGATATTGTAATTTGATTGTTTTAAATGCAAGCCATAATTTATTCAGTGTATGTGATGTTACATTTTGATAAGATCTCGGTGAGCATGTTGACAGATAGTGATTGGTCCTCTCACATGGACAATCATCTATGTTTGTTATGTACGAATAAAGGAAAGACTATTACTTATAGGATAACTTTGGAAGCTATATGTATGGGATACATACCTATAAGTTGGGGTCGTCTTGATATATGTATCAAGATAAGATCATTTAGGAAAAGTTATTGAAGTAAATGTTCTCATCATTTACTATACTTGTTTATGAGCCAGATTAGAATTCATATGTTGAATTCAGGATTAGACATTTGGAATGTCTGGATCAAAATTTATACGATGTTGAGGAAAACATGCGCTCTTTGTTGGTGAAGAGAATAACATCGTAGTATGTGATTCATACCACATGTGCTAAGGCGACAATAAGGGTAGTAGGAGAATGGATCCCTACTTCTCTACTATGTGAGTCCTTTGAGATTATATATTAATCTCAATATTTGCCCTTTGTGACTATTTAGGTGTCTGCTTGAAGTTTTAATCAGGGTCTGCTACTTTAGCATGTAAACTTATTGACTATGGATGATTTGGTCTATGGAACATGACTAGGAAAGCGACTGATTAATATGAATAGATTCACACTAAAAAGGAAGATTAAATATATTTACATTCTTTGAGAATTATTTACTGGTCGACCCATTTCTGTTATGTATGAAAATATTTGTGAATATTGAGAATATGGAACATGCTCTTGACTTGATGGTCATTATGAGGAATTAGAGATGTTCATATAGATGTAAGTGGATATTATTTAATCTGGGCAAATAGCAAGACATTATATCCAGGAAAACGGTTAAGTACCACCAGAAGAATGGTTTAGTACCACCTAGAAAATGGCTGTGCACCACCTGGAGGATGACAATGGGCCATCAGGTGAATGACTATGTGTCATTCAGAGAATGGTTTTGTACCATTTGAAGAGCGACTAAGTTAGGCGTAACAACTTTTCTTAGCATTGATTGCTCTATGAGCAACTATGTAAGGTGTAACAACTTGCTTAGCATTGGATTGCTTAGTGTGCTTGCTGTCGCACAAGCCATTTTTTTAAGTATGAATTGGTTGTTCTAATGGTCTTTGTGACTATTAATCTCTGTTCTATTAGTCTTTTAGGACTATGGTCTCCGACTCGATTCTGGTCTCTGTGACTGGATACTTCTATTAGTCATTTGAGACTATTAACTCCGGCTCTATTTAGTTTATGTGACTAAATACCTCTTATTGGTCTATGTGACCATTTGTCTATGTGGCATGCTTTGGATGAGTGAGAGATGTAAGATGTGGAGCGGTTACTGCGCAATGCGTAGTAACTGCACCACTTGTAGGTGCACACACTCAAAGGAGTGCGTGCACACTGCGTCGCTGCAGCGTTGACACCCCCTTTGTAAGGGGGTGTGTGTTCAAAGCTCGGGGGCTGGATGCAGAGAGGAATTTACGAGCGAAGTTTGAGTGCGAAAGCTGTCGGAGAGAAATTCAGAGATCAGAGAACACCAAGGCGCGGTTGGACCTTGGCTCATGGAGGAGGAGGTTCTTTCCCTTGTGATCAACCTTCAGATGACAAGCAATTTCATCATTCCTTCATCCCTGCAGCGCCTTCATCCCTACAACTCTAACGCTCGCAATCTTTGTAAGTTTTTATTTTTCTCTTCTACATTTTTTTTGTTTCTTATGTTCTTTCCATTTAAATTAGTTCAAAAAGATGCTTTAAGGACCAACAAACATGGATATTAAGGACCAAAATAATGCAATAAAATGGTAGTGATCAATTCCCCCACACTTATTCTTGCGCGTCCCGAGCAAGCAAAGAAAACTGAAAGTATATTTCCCTAGCAATTCCCAAGCATACATAGAAAATTGTGAAAAAAAGTTACCTAGGATTGTCAAATCTCAAAGACTTAAGCAATTATGGACTCAAATCTTACACAGGTTAACAAACATGATAACTTCAATCCATCCTGAATAGACTATAAATGATTAAGCCTCACAAGATAAGTGGTGGTTTCTCTCGCTCTCATAAGCATGTAATAGTAGAGTTCACTCAAGCTACTCATGGTTTATGCACTACTATATGCTTGCTTTTCTTCTACCTTCACCACTATATACACATAAGAATGCACAATTATTGAAGGTTTATTAGGAATGCAAGGGAAACATGAATACAAGGAAAATGACAATATGTGTGAAAGAAAAGAAAGGTAAACCATGAAATAGCTACATAAATTCAAGGAGATATGGAAATATTGGAATGTTACATAGATGAGTATAAGAAAGTAATGCCCTAAAAGTTTTCACCCAAGCTAGCTTTTCACAATTCCCTAAATATGTAAACAACTCCTATCACTTTCACAATACAAATCTACTCATGATATACAATAAATCTCTCAACGGTTGCAATAAGTGATGTTCATCATAAAAATACTATCACACAAATAAAAAATGACACAACATGTCAAAGGATTTTTTTATTACCTTTATTCATTTGGTCAAATGTTTTTTTCAACTTTCTTTTTTCTTTTTCAAAATTTTCATTTTTTTTGACATGTAGTGCACTTCCCTATGCTCTAGAAAATACATCAAGCTCGGCTATAAAAGTAAAAACATAGCTTGTCTGTGGTGATCAAGCACGACTTGTCTATGCTTACATTGAATTCTCCTGAGCTACTCTCTCCCCCACACTTAGACTTTTGTCCGTCCCGGGCAAAAACTCATCATGGAACATTCAATATTCCACATCCAAAAATAGAAATGGAGAAGAAATGATATGATGTAGGAATAGAAGGATAATAAAATGAAAATGACATGATGTATGATAAGAAAATTATTTGAATAACATATGACAACAAAAGTAGTAAAGGGAAACAAGTGAGATTGCTTTCATAGTAATCATGCAAACCTATGATTGTGTAGTCTCGAAAGAATCAAAGCAAATTTTAGAGTTACAATAACCACAAGTGTACCACACATAAGCAATAAAAACAGACATAATCCTCACTAGGAACGAAAAAAAATCATCTCAATCTATCAACATAGAATCCATCACCAAGTAGTAACCACATGAAATCAAATAATCCATTCAAGTCAATAAATCTCAAAATTTGACAATTAAATTTAACTAGCTTTCATGACTTCTAAGAAGATATAAAGGAATGCATAGGAAATTTATTTCAAAACACGACTAAACAAAAACTCGTCAAACAAAACTTAACAACTATAACTAAAATAAACAAAGTAAAAGAAATGTATATACAAGAGAAATAAAAGAAAATGAGATGGAGCAAACTCCTCTGTGGTCCTGGTGGTTGAAGAAGATTCAGTAGAAGACGTCCTGCCGGGCATGGAGTGCTCCGAAAGAAATCCTTTCCCGGTGGTTGAAGAAGATTCAACATTAACATCCACGCTGGGAGTGGAATTGACTGAATGGAGGTGAGTGCTTTCTTGACGTGATCAGGGTAGTTCCATGTTGCTCCCTCCAAAATGATCACCGCATCATATGTAATCTCTGGTGGTAAGAGGCGATTCAGAAAAAGTGTCCAGCCTTGGGGCTGGATTATTGCATATGTTGTTAGGGCCTTCATCAACAAAATTCTTGGAGTCTTCAGCTGTGATGGGAGTGTCCAGTCTGGGGGAAAAACCCAGCTATCCATCACACCTCCGTCAGGCTTATCAAGTGGTTGCACAGCTAAACATAAAAATTCTGTAGGCACTGTCTCATCTGCAACATCATCTGCAATAAAACTGTAAATAGGAGCAGTTGGAAACTCACTAATATCATCCTCAACTAATTTTTCTGACCCTGCTTCCACTGCAGATATCTCAGTATCAGTGGTATAAATAGCATCACAAAATAAATCTAAGCCACTAGTATCATCACCCACTTCATCTACAAATTCACATCAATCAGTATCTGAAATAACATCACAACACAAAGATTCATAGGAGTCCTATGGAGCGGCTGAATCATAGACATGCCCATCACTCACTCCACAATCCATCTCCCTACGCACGTCGATATCCATAGAAATGGTCTTTGACGGAGGCTGAAAGGAATCCTGTGCTTGTATCTGACTGATGGATGATGCAATTTAATCTAGCTGGATTTGTAAATTTTGTAACCTTTGTTGTTATTGTTGATGACTATCGTTCATTTATTGCTGCAATATTGCTAGCTGTAAGAACTTTTCTAGTGTATTTTCTTGACTGGAAGCAAAGGTTTTTTCACAGTAACTTGATTGATCTCCCCAACTAGGCATGTAAGTATTAATAGACGGTGGAGGTATATAGCATTGAGACTGTTCGGGGGTGTACTGCTGTGTATTTATATACCTGAAATTTGAATTGAAATTATATGTACCAAAAAATGAATT